>VZRQ01000333.1:1158848-1173835 GCA_013397975.1 Machaerirhynchus nigripectus
ACACGCTGCGCTGCCCTTCGCTCAGAGGTGGGGTGCAGGCAGCTGCTGGGCAGGGATCTGGAGTGTTCCCCAGATCAGGATGGGAAATCCAAACCAGCCTCGGCCACCGAGGCTCACCCCAGCGAGCAGGGAATCTTCTGGAGCAGACGGACGAGCTCACTGCCCCATGGCTCACCCCCACAGCTGCTCCTGCTGCAAATTCCCGGGAGGAGACCTGAGTTCCCACGGAAGAGGTCTCAGGAGGACAGCAGCTGGATTCAGCCTCAAGATCCCTCCTAGTCCTCAGCTATCATTTAAAGCGTTAAAAATCCTTCTGCCCTGGCTCAGACTCCCGAGGACTGAGAGCCCTTTGTGTGCAGTGCTGACACGGCAGCCTGGCCGTGAAGGCAGGATTGTACAGGGTCTGGGGGAGAGAGGGGGCAATGAATAAACCTCACTGTTTTCCCCTGTAATTCTCCAGATCCCGGAGTTCCTCCCAAGCGTGGGGCTGGACAGTCAGTGCCCTAACCCCATTATGATTTTTCCAGGTATTCCAGTGCAACTCTTTGACAACTCCCCCACCATCATGCACAGCTGCCAGAGCTTCCCATCGCCACTCCAACAGCTGCTCGTGGGCAGACGGTTGTGCCTCACAGCCATGATGGCCATTCCACAGGATTGCTCCTGGCACACCGCCCTCCCTGCAGCTTCTCACCTGCTGAGGTGGAGACCCCCAGTATGTCCCAAAACTCCCCACATATAAAATTACTGGTGGCACTGACCAGCACTAAAGTTAAAATGATGACAAAGCCAAGCTGGGAGTTTGAAGAGGGACAGACAGGGAATCTGCCAACAAAAGGGGATTGGGGATGCTCTCTTGAGTGCAAATTCAGGAAGAATTCTGGTGTTTCACCAAGAGCTGCCATTTCCAGCTCCCCTCAGTGCTGAGCATTACTTATCACCCCTGACCTTGAAGTGGCTCATCCTCCACTTTGTTTCACTTGGCCTGAGCACAAGGCTCTGAGCCCCAGCGCAGGGCAAGGATCCATGGCCTCCCTGGCACAGCTCTTGGGAGCAAGCAGCTCCAGCTGGCAGCTGAGGCTCACTGGGAGAATCCAGCCAGGAAGAGGGAAGGTGTCTCTTCCCTTCTGCAGGTCTGGGGAACCTGCTGATTGCTCTTCTCTCTCCACTCTGACCCTGCCCTCATGGGTGCACATGGACTCAGCTGCTCATGGGAGAGAGCATCCCATGATAGCTCTGTTGGGGAGATAAAAGGGGTGAGAGTAGCCATCCGTGGGTCCTCTACATGACAGAGGCTGGGAGTGACTGAATCCGGATGGACAGAGTGGATTTTGCTGCTTGGAAAGTGAGGGCCAAGCTGCTCTCAGCTGCCCTGGCAAGCTGAGTTGCCTGTGCCTGGAGGGAATGCACAAAGCAGAGCAGAAAGGGGACAGGGACAGGTGCCCCACTGCGTTCCCACGCCAAAGTTCCTCAATTAGCTCCCCATCATCATCATGATCCTGTCATTAAGCAATAAATCTTATACAAAAGAGTTGAAAATGTGTTTCAGCATTTCTTCGTAGTCATGCAGCCCTACCACACGCCACCTCACCCCCAGTTTCCCACCCAGAGAAAACCTGCAGCCAACACCAGGACTGGAGAGCTCTGGCAAGGTTTCCTGCAGTTTCCATCTGGTTTCTGACCATGCCTTGCCCCTCTTTGCCCACAGAGTGTCTCACCCAGGCGCCAGGGCCAAGCTGTGGCTGCCCAGGGTGGTGAGGGGAGGCGGGCAGGGTGCCTGGCACAGGGCTGGGTGCGCTCCGGCACTGGAAGCGATGACAGCTGAGGGATTAGAAGAGCTGAACAGTCTCCATATCCACGGCAGCATTAGTTAAATGGCCCCAGCAATTCGGGAAATCCTGGCACTTGGTCTGACAAAGACTGGGGGAGATCAGGCCCTCTCTGCAGCTCCACTCGGAGTCTCACCCTGCCGTGATTTTGGTTCCTACTCCACAGAGCATCCACGCACTTTTCTGAGAGAGAGCCCACAGGGGCAGCATCTCCCTAAATCCCAAATGCCTCACCTCTCTGCAGACAGGGAATTCTGCCAGGCAGACGTGCTGGGGGTTTTGCAGTGCTCTCCCCTGCTCTCCTCACAGAAGGCAAAATGCATTTGAACATTCTGAGGTGTTGTTTGTGTGTCTGTACCTGGTCAGTGTGGACTATGGCACCTCACCTTGGAGGAACTGCTGATTTCAACAGCTTTGTATTGGCTTGGTCAGAATAAATTGTGTTTTCTTGCGGTAATTTTCAGTGACATTGAGGGTGGTTCAGGCATTTGGATCTCAGCTCAGCCCACACCCCAACGCCCGTCTTACATCCCAGTGCTTTACATGTTATCCCAGGTAAGCGTTGCCTCTTAATCTGCCCCTGATCTGGGAGTCCTTAGGACAAACCTGCTTGAGTCATATGTCCCAGCTTGCTCTTTTGTGAATAGAAAAACTGGAACCCCATTAAAATGGGAGCTGAGGGTATTTCATAGTTACAAGATGTCAGCAGCCAAGAAGTTTAAGAAAAGCAGGAGGGAGAGAGGCTTCCAACAAAATCCTCAGGGCTGGCAGCCGTGTGCCTGTGCCGCAAATAGCTTGTCCTGTGGTTCATCTGCAAACTCTTAACATCCACATGACTTGGCTTATGCCATGATTACCTTACCTGCCAGCCAGCCTCATCTTAAAAAGAAACAGAGAAGTGCAAAGGTATTCCTGCATCAAGCCCTGCAGGAATGCAGTGGGCTCCCTTCTCCCCCTCTGCCACTTAATCACCAGGGGAATTTGTACCCTCTGCCTTGCCCGCAGCTGCCTGCTCTCAGCAGCCCTGGGAGTATTTAAATTGCAGATGGAGTTGCGTAGCTTTTACCAAAGTTGGTCTGACAGACAGAGTGGCCATTAAGCTCCTGAAATGCCCCTGGCTCTGGACATGCAATGGAACAAGAATCCACTGATTTGTGGTCACCCTCCAGGTCACAGCCAGTTCTGTAATGACAGCTGGCACAGTGCTATGACCGTGGCTTAAGGAAGGGGCAGCTGCTCACCACAATCACTGGGTTCCATTTTTTGAGTCTGTATCCAGGACAGGCTGAATTAACAGGAATCTTTAACTCTCCCTCTTGATAAGCAGCGTCTAGGTAGGTACAGCAGTGATTTGCAGTGGCCAAATCCTGCTCCTCTCCCAGTGCATGCACAGCCCATGCAAGCCACCCTTCTGGTGGCATGATGTGGCACAGCCTGCATCAGCTGTGGTCCCCACGCATGTAGGGGCACAGGAAAGCAGGATAGGGGCTTCCTCCTATTCCTGTGGGACCCAGAGCCTGGCCTCAGTGCCCAGACATGCTGTTATGTCCCTTCTGTCACCAGGCAGGAGCCTTGTGGTGCACTGCAGCCAAGCTGTGCCAAAGGCCCCCCCGTCCCTTCTTGCCTCAAGAGTTCCCTCCTCTCCCAAGGTGGATGCTAGGGGCAAGATGCCATTGCAGCTGCAAGGGGCTCATGGCTATGAAGGGGGAAACATGAAACTCCAGAAAAGGTGTTGAGGAGCCACACACACCTCAGGGTCTCCAGGCTTGGGCACCACTGGGACCCACGCAGGTCCCAGTGCATAGGATTTGGGGTCACTATGGCTCCAGCAAGCACGTTTTGTTCTGCTCCTCTGTGCAAATCCTGTCTCTGCTGCCAGGCTGGGGGGGCCCCAGTTGTGGCCGACAGGGAGGGTGCACTTTTGTTCCGGGTGCTGTGCCACAGTGGGGCAGGGGAATCCCGTTTGCAGTGAGCATGGGCAGCGTGCCAGGGAAGCAGAGTATGCTGGGGTGGCTGGACGGCACCCACAGGGCTGGGGGGTGCAGAGGGAAGGAAAAGACAAAAAAGAGAAAGCAATGACAGAGGAAACAGGTTTATCATCTCTCTGCAGAGCGCTGGGGCTCAGCCACAAGGGGTTTTCTGAGCCATGATTCAAAATCACACTGGGCTGCTCCATGCAGCCGTGAGCTCTGCGAAAGCCTCGTGGCAGGGTCCAGCAGCCCCTCTGGGGTGGGCACGGGGAGCAGGGACTCCCCAGCTTCTGCTTTATCCCCGGTGGTGGGTTTGTGAGCTCAGACATGCATGCAGCCAGCTGGGAGCAGCCATGTGACACTCTGCGAGGCTCGGCGCTGTGGGCAAACCCCGGGGCAGCCCTGCAGGGGACCCAAATGGTGCACAAGGCGGGGAGAAAGTGGACAGGCTGGGGAGGGCAGGTGGCTCCAGGGAAAGCAGAGCCAGGAATATATCTGGGCAGGCAGGTCAGAGACTGTCCATGAAGTGCAGGCAGGGTATATGCAGTGGAGAAGTCAAACCCCACCTCTCCCCAATGCAGGATCTTCAGAGACCCCAAAAGAGCTCAGGTCTGGGGTGACCAACAGGGACAAAGTGCGGAGGGGGTCAGGGGCTAGGCAGGTGACCTAAGTCCTGGGGCTTGCCAAGTGCTCAGGACCAGCAAAGCTGCACCACCAGGGACAGGGGAGATGGCACAGTTCAGGGGTGCTCTGGGGCAGGATGTGGCGCTGACTCAGGTCAGTGGAGGAGGGTTGGTCCCACAGTCAGCTGTCCCTGGCCAGCTGCCAAGCCAGCACCCTGCCCTCAGAAAAGCCTTCATTTTCGGGTGGCAGAAAATCGACATCCTCCTTTCCAAAAGGTCACACTGAGGCAACGCAGCAAAGTGTGAGGGGCAGAGGGCACCTCTGAAGCCCCTCATCCCGGCTCTGTGGGACATCCCTCCCTGGCCCTGGTGGGATTCAGAGCCCTCCAGAGCTGCTGCGGCCTCACACTGGCCCCCTAGGGAAGGAGAACAAGGACTAGGGTGTTCAAAGGCTGAACTTCAAGCCCTGCCACTCTGGCCATTGCTGTCCAAGCACTTCTCTGGTGTTGGGTGCCCTGGGCAGGTGCCGCAGGCACAACCCTCCACACCACTGGGACATTCACCCATGGAAAACAGCCATCTGCAGCCAAACTGCCCTGGGGTCCCACAGAAAAAGACGCTGAAACTGGATTTTTCTCAAAACCTACTCAAAAGACAGGTTTGCAAGTTTGAGGGGCTGCTTCGAAGCAAAGGAAGCAGCTGGTGCCTAAGTCAAGACAGAAACCAAAACCCTGCTGCTCCCAGAGTGGTGACGGTGCAGAGAGCGGCCACAACATGTGCCAGGTGAGACCTGGTTTATATTTGACACGGTGGCTGGAGCGCCCAGCCAGCTTTTGCCATCCTGCTCACTCTTCCTCTCCACAGTGCCGTGCCACACCCATGGCAGGTTTGGCAGCATCTGGGAACCAGCTTTGCCTGTCTGCTCTTGCTGCTTGACTCAGGGAGAAAACCCCTGTCACCCAACACTGGCATGCCCAGCAGCATAAACCACACAGTGGGCAGTGGGGTACACAGCCATGTCCCTGGTACACAGCCTGTTCCCCCCAGCAGGCACTGTCCCCAACACCACCCCCGGCCCCGTGACACAAAGACACCCAGAGGTGCCCAGACCTGAGCCGAGTGGTGTCAGCAGCAAGCACAGCCAAAACTGACACCTTTGCACCTCTGTGCTCACATGACGAGCAGAGCAGCTCCCAGGACACTCTGCACCATCATCTTTTCTTTTGCACTCTCTCTGTACCCCGTGCCAAAAGTTTCCCGGTGGCAATGGGCACACTGTGGGAGAAGGGAGAGCTCAGCTCTGCTCTGCTCTCTAAACCTGCCAAGAGCAGGGGCTCAGGTGCTACAGAGGTGCCAGGAGTTTGCACTGCTCCCAGGTCCCACTTCCCTTCTGCTCCACGTGTGCCTGACATGGGACAAAACCCCTTGCCTCTGCCAGGCTGAGGGGGGCAGGTGCAGGAACTGAGGGGATGACCAGCGACGAACCCAGCATGCAAAGGCTGTTCCAGAGTCTCTGGAAGTAGAGGGGCAGCTCAGAAAAAGAAGTGAAAATGGAAAGGGTGCTGGGTAGGAGGTGACAGGCAAACGCCCTGCGGGAAGTGTCTCCATCCGTCTCAGCCGCAGCAGCCCGGCTGCACGATGGGAGGAGGCCAGGCAGCACTGCCTGGTGCGGCACAGTCCGGGAGCCCTTGCAGGCACATCCCCGGCTTCACGGGGAGGCTGCGGCTCTTTGGGGAGGCCAGGGCACCGCAAGGAGCTGGGGGTGCCCTGAGGAGGAGCCCCTTTGTGTCCCCAGCCCCGCACCGTGCCGCAGCCCCGCGCAGGCACTGCCATCTGCAGGCAGAGCCCCGGGCCGGCTCCGGCCGCTGCCAGCACCGCGACCCCCGAGCCAGCAGGGACCCGGCCACCGCCCCCAGCACGGCTGCGACCGCCGCGCACACCCGGGCAGGGAGCCCCTGAGCCGCGGGACTCGCCCAGCCACGAGCAGCCGTCATCACACACATGGAGAAAAGGGCAATGGCTTCTCCTCCCCTCTGCCCAAGCAGCCGCACGGGAGCTGAGCTCACACCGGGCTGCTCAGGAGGCGGAGAGTGACCCCTGCAAAGCAAAACCCTGCCCACACCTCCCTCGCACGGAACATCAGCAGCACCTCTCCCCTCTTCGAGAGACGAGAGGGGGCTCCGTGTTTTGAACGCAGCGAGGGAATTGCTGGTAAGGTGTTCCCTGGAGCCCCACGCTGGCCCTCGGGAGAGGAAGACCCCTCGTCTTCCCTCTAGGCAAGCGGCATTTGCAGCTCCGTGCCCTGTTCACACTGGCGCAGCCCATGGGGGATACACACCCCACTCACTCCCAGTCTGTCCTGTTTGTCGTGTGTCCTCTATGAACAGCATCGCCACAAAACTGTCCCTGTAAAATTCCACCCGTGCTGAGAAGGCTGCCTGCCAACAGGCAGAGATGTGCCAGCAGGGAGAGACCCCTGCTATAACCGAAGTACAGCTTCTCCACCAGAAAATGGTCAAGATCATGTCTTTCAACTAGTTCTGCCTCCAAAAGGGAGCCCTTATCCCAGGTGGCTCCATTTATGGGGTCTTTACCCTCTTTGTGCATCCTCCAGGGTTACAGGAACAAGACACAGGACACTCCACGCTGCAGAGGGGATTTTTCAGAAGCATTTATTTCACTGCTGACATTGGGGCTGCAGGAGGCAGCTGCTCCCCGAGCTGCCCTGCGCTGCAGAAACATCACCCCCCTCAATCACAACAATCCACGGACGGTCGGTGTCTGAACAGGGAGACCTTCCAGCACCTACATTACACAGACCTACATCACTGGGACATTCACCTGGTAGGGACACCACTTAAAAGGACTTAAAATAATTATAATAATTATAATAAAGCAATCTACAATCTTTCACTTGGAGGCATCATGCAGAAACCAGATTACTTTAGACTACATGGCAGCTCAGAATTACTGGGTTTATCAGTGGACAAGTGCTGACTGCTTCTCTGCCAGTCCAACAAGGTGCCAAGCTGGGGAGCATTCCCAGACAGGACAACAGCTGTTTCCCACCCATGGCAGGAAACGCTTCCAGGTCACAGTTTGTACATCCAGAACTACACAAGGTTATGTGCTTGTCAAAGGTGCTGGGAAGTCCTGAAACTTCCTTCTGTGACACCACCTGCTTCCTCTACCAAGTGGCAGGCACTTGAGTGCAGCAGAGTGCCTGAGCTGTGGGGTTGCTTTTTTCTTTTTTTTTTTTTAATAAAACCAAAATCTGACTGCTAAAATGTTCTTCTTAGCACAGATGGACCAAAAAAAAATTTTTAAAAATCACATTACACTAGTGATATATAGATTGGCCCATAAGAAAGAAGCTCTATACTATTGCCCCATAATGAGTTTTTCTTCACCTATACTTTCAACTTCCCAAGTGAGGTAGGGAGAAGGTGAGCACAGGAAAAAGAGGTGGTGCTTCTAAAGGATTCCACGGTTTTAAACTTATCCTAATCCTTCATGTAAAGTTAAAGTGTTCTTTAAAGAAACACTGCCTTTTCTTCACAACAACATTCAGAGTTTTGGTTTTTTGGTTGTTTTGGGTGAGGGAAAGAGGGAGAAAGAAAACAAGGATCCCAGAGATGAAATGCTGGCAGTTTTGACACATTTCGGAAGGAAAGCACAGTTATAAGGAGTAAGGAAATAATGTAGTGAATCTGCATCGAGGAGGGAAAAATAGAGAGTGCCGACAGTTTGCACTGTGCCCATTCCAACAGCATTGAATTACACACCCTGTTCATGTGGAAACATACTGTCACACACAGCTGTCAGGAGAGGAAAAGTGGACACTTAGAAACCTGGAGTTTAATTTTGCAGGAACCAGTTAATACAGAAGCCTTCCGCTGTCCCTCCTAGTACTGGGCAGAATGTATTTTAAGGCATAGTTTAACATCCATTTTTTCCTAAAGCAATTTAAAGTGTAACAAGCCAGGATGTCAGATACAGAACACTCAACAGGTATTCTGACAGACGTGAAAGCTGGTTTATGTACAGTGAAGTATTTGCTTTCAAACAGGGCAGTTTTGAAAAAGAAAAGAAAGAAAAATAACTGCAGACCCAGATTCTAAAAAAGCAAACATTACCAACACAAGGAATGTTCATTAGAGTCCAGTTCCCACTAGAGCTACTCAACAGGAGGACGTACAATGTGATTATGCTAAACAGCACTGATTGACTGTTCCCAGAGTGCCCCGGGAGGGGGAAGAACCTTGGGAGGCCAAACTCTGCAGTGTTCTAGTGCAAACTGCCTCAGAGGAAAAGCCTGCAGTCAACAAGCCTTTACACTTATTGTTAGGCTCCACTAAGAGATGCAGTAGCCAGGTGTCACCTAACAACTTCAGGACACTCCTGTAAAAGTGATGGTCCTGTGTGGATTCTAATGCACATCCCCCATGAACAGTGTCCTGCACACGTCCACCTGCCAGGCTACCGGCTTTCCCTCTTCCAAGACTGAGCCAGCTCACAGCCACCAGAACCTCACATAGACAATCAGCATGATGAAAAACACAGCTACGGCCGCCAGCTTGGCGTATGTGGAACGCATGTTCAGGTACTTCGCGTCCTGGCGGTACTTCTTGGACAAACTGGACAAGTTGTTGGCCTTGGAATCGAGAGCTGTTAAAGGGAAAGGGAAGAGAAGTTAGTCAGGATTGACTGAATGTTCCCCAAATGTTACATTAAGTGTACGAGTTTCTTGGGAGCAGCTGGAAGCACAGTGGTTTCACATGGCAGCATGGCCTGTGCCTCCCTGCAGTGCTCCAGTGCTTGTCCTGCTGGGATGAGAGCCACCCAAGCTGGTGAGGTGCTGGTCTCTCCCCAAAAAAAGCACCTGCCAGGTGTTTCAGAATACAACTGATCCAACTGAAACACCCACTGTGTTCACTGCTTTTCTCAGGAGGGTCAAGCCTTTCCCTCCAGGACACTCTGCCCACCCAGCTGACCGAGGAGACACAGAACTGCGTGCCAAACATTGGCCATTCCCAGTACCTGACAGTGCCTCTCCTCGCTGTAAGACCTCCTCGATGTTGGCAACCATAATCCTCTGCACATCTTGCAGCTCTGTGTTGATGGAGCCCAGGTTCCTCCTCGCCCGACTATCAATGTAGAGCTTCTTGGTTTTCTGGATGTAGGTGTCTGGAAGGAGACAGGGCTATCAGAGGGAGTCTCATCTAACACAGAGCAGCCTGGCTGCTGGAGGAGTGGGAGCATTGCTGAGACAGCCAGAAGACTACATGCAAATATTCACTGGAGTGAGGCCAAGAGACCAAAAGCAGGTAATCTGAATTTAAGGACATGTGCCATTTCCCAACCACTTCTCTATTCTCCTGCTCAGAACACCCATGTCTCTAGTGCCCAGAAGAATTTGAACTGTCAATTCCATAGGACAAGCTGCAGAGAATCCTGTGGCTGCTGCTCCCCGCCAGCAAGAAGTGTCCCAACTAGCCACAGGGAGAGGGACCTCACCAAATTCAATGAAGGAATAGGGCCTGGACACTGTTGGAACCTTCTTGCCATGCTGCTCATCAAACTCTGAATGCAAGTCTTCCAAGTATGCAAAGGCCAGTTTCTTGGGGAATCCAGCTTCACACAGGACCAGGTAACATACTCCTTTCTCGATGATGTAGCTAAAACAACAGCAGACAGAGCATTAATCAATCAATTTTGAACCTATCCTATGCATACCTTTATTCCTATGAGGCAATGAGAACTGGGAACAAGGACTTTGGGTTTTCTAGGTCTGGATCAAATGTAAACCCTTCTGCAAAGCAATGGCTTATATTTTCTTTAGCCAAAATACATTTTCTTGTAGCCTAAGACCCTACACCCATGCCAACGGTCCTGGGCTTTGACTTCAGTTGAACAAAAGCTGGCCTGTGAATACCATTAGAAAATACCAGCAACAAAAGAGTTATAATTTTGGAGTATAAAAGAGAGAACACCCTGCAGTCAGGAGGAGGAGAGCACAAGAAAATTTGCCAGCAGAGCAGAGGGGAAGGTGGCCAACACATCTCTAACTGGCAGCACAGCCAAGTACCTCAGGCCCACAAACGGGAAGCTGAGGCACTGAGATGAGGAGACACACAGGAATTTGGTTTCAGTGTGCTAGAAAGACACCCACTGACTGCCAGCTGTCCCTTTCCATTTCGAGGGCTGGGTATCCCCTTCCGCCACCACCCCCAGCCTGTTGGAGGGGTGCTGCTATGCACATGCATCACCTCAAGGGCAGCTGGGGAAGAGTATTGGTGCTAGATGGGTTCTGGTGACCTTACAGGCTTGCCATGGGTAGGTGTGACTGTGCCACCAGTTCTCTGGCTGCAAGGTGAGGAGCTCCAAAGCACACAGTGACACCTGCTGCTGTGTAATGCTGTTTGGTTCACCCTGCAGCTGAGGGCAAACGGGTCCTCTTCTCATCCCACCACCAACCTTAGGATTATTTAGGCTTCACTATAGTCACTCTGCTGCTCCACATTCTCAACTGAATTTTCTTCCTCACTCAGCCAATAAAGGCTACAATACTCCCACCAAAACCAAGGGGGTGGAGACAATAACAGCCCTGTAAACACTTTTGAATGCTTGTCTATATTCTTCAGGGTGGAGTGTGAATGCTACTTTTAGGTTACCTTCCTTTGACTTTCTGCATAATGCCATTAAACATTAGTCTGGTTAGCATAAAGATTAGCAGTGTATTAAAGAAATGATCCAGTCCTCAGGGCACCGTAGTAAAATAAGCAGCTTAAAATTTTGTTAATAGACACATCAGGCTTACAAAACAACTTCCCCCCACTCCCCACTGTTTTTCAGATACACCAACAGGGCCATGTCCTCTGAATTAGCCATCCTCAACTTGTTCCTGGGCTCAGGAGCATCCATTTCTCCTGCCTCCATATGGCCTGTGTGTGAACCCTGGCAGCCTTCCATCAACAATTGATCTACCCCAACCAGAAGGAAGAAACTCCAGTTGCCATAATCCATTCCACAGCATGTCCCCACGTGCCCATGGCCTTTGTTCCTTTTTATGTCCCTCAGCTTGGACCGCATTAGTGCCTAGACTAATCCTACACTACATCATCAAGCCTCTGTTCTTCCCTTACCCCTGGAGACCTGCTTGACACATTGGGGTTGCTACTGATCATCACCCGGAGCTTGATTTAGCCACTGCCATGACGAGCAAGACTTGAGCAAACTTTTGAAATAAGGAGAACCAGTGTGAGGAGGGAATTCTGACAGCATTGCTGGAGCAGCACTCTCCAGTTGAGAGCACTCTGAGGAACATGTCCCATCAGCACAGGTCTGTTTCCCTCTGCCTGGGCCAGCTGGTCCTGCCTGGAGCTCTTTAGCAGCACTTCCCACTTGCTTCTCCCTGATATGATACTCAGTATGTTGGATTTAAAGTTGCTGTCTGTCAGCACCACACAGAGCAGGCTCACCTCACTCTGCCCCAGATTCAGACAATTTTGTCAACTTCACACCAGAGTTCCTGCACAGCTGGGCTTCTCAGTTTTATACTTTGTGTGCACCTCCAAGCTTCAGCACAGCACCTGCCTGCATGTCCTCACACGAGGAGCAGACGTGGCCATTTGCCACTGTAACTCTGCACACTGAGTGCAGCCATTAGGTTTCTTATATTCATGTTGGACATTTTGAGAGAAAAGCTTTATCCTGGTAACAGTGGCAAAGGCCAAGGGTTGCTTTTAAATGACAGGTAAGAGTCACTTCAGCCGTTCATCAGCCAAAGGTCACCTGCTTACTGATAGCACAGCAGATGCCATCGGTGTTCCTGTACCTGCACAGCCCCCAGTGCTGCAGCTGAAAGGGTGACAGCTTTGCAGCTGAAGCCTGGGCATTGCATTTGACAGAAATCACCTCAGTGGTCACAATTTAAACTTCATGTTTCAGCAAAGCTCGGCTCTGCTTTGAGTTGATGAAGCTAAAGATGTTCAACACCACCTCAGCAAGTTCAGCAACACCCTTGGCCACACTAACTCCCACCACAAAATGCTCTGTCCTGCTTTGTGCTGCCCTCAGCAGTCAGAGCTCTGACTTGGCAGGAAAAAATTGGTGTGCTGTGTTAACGAGCAGCGTGGTCATCGGTCAGCATTATTTTAGACTAAATCTCAAATTGCCCCGTTACCTCCCCTTCCTGCAGAGGAAGTTTTCTGACCTGAAAGTATTTTTTTCACACAGGTCCTGCTGTAATGTCCCACCTCAAAGGAGGCAGCAGCGAGTGCTCTGCAGCAGCAGCTGCCAGTGGCCAGCAAAACCTGTCTAGAGACGAACTCACTCCAGAAGGAGGAACACTGCTGTCCCTGCCAGTCTGTCAGCCAGGTAAGCTGGCTGTTCCTTTGAGACAGCTGTCAAAACGGGCCTGCCCAAGCCCTCCCTCCTCGTCAGAACTGGTGACATTACAGCCACCACTAAGAGGCTTTGATTTCCTGGGCAAGTGTTGCTACCTTCCCAGACACTGCTCTGCTTGCATCATGGAAGTAACTCAAGAAGGAATTTACTGGGATTTACACAGGCTCTTTCCCAAGGCTTCACTGCCAGTCAGCTACACCCCTGCTGTGCCAAGGAAACACTTAAAAACAAGGGAGTTTTTAAATTCTGTGAAGTTTTAACTTGCAGAAAAAACAAGATGAAGAGCAGCACTTAGCAGTTAACTCTGTCAACAACATCCAAATCCAACAGGAGATACTGACGGCCAGGCCAATCAGGGCCATCCTTTGACAACTGTAACTCCTTATCAAAGGCAACCAGAAGCCCAGAGAAAAGATTTTAAAAAATCTTTTCACAGTTACCATATGCAAGACAACCACAAGAAAAGTATCCCTCAAAACCTCATGGCTTTTGCCAAAGATTGCCAATCCAAAAAATTCCTGGTCCCATCTTTCCATGTCGCCAAATCTCTGAAGAAAGGGACAGGGTGGGAGATTCGCTAAAGGGCTCCTGTTATTGGAGCAGAGGCCTAAAGCCAACCTTGCCCTGCATTCAAAGGCCACCTCCCTCTCACCCAGCCATAAACACATACCCAATCACCTGGAATCACCTGGAAACTGAGAGGGTTCCTGCTGCTGGTGGCATGGCAGAAGTGGTGCCAAGCATGGGAATCTTGGCACATTCCTGCCACAACTGCACAACTCTGCTTGGAGACCTCACCTGGCATCTGATCTGAGACTTGTAACAAGTATTCCTGTCATGGCACAATTCTGATTCCTGACAGGATCTTGACTGAGTTCTCAGGCATTACTCTGCCAGGTAATGACATGTCACAGAAAGAAGCATTTCCTTTCTCACACACGAGCTTTCCTGCCTTTCAGTGACTGTCAGTTCCCCCTCTGTTCACCTGCCTCTCCACCTCCCCTGCTACTGATTAGGAAATACGGATGTCTGACCTGTACTCTCTGTAAGCTTTCCTTATTTCATAACCAAGCTACCTTACAGGTGTACTACCGGAGAATGCCAAAAGTGCTTTTAAGTCCAGAGTTCCCAAACAGTTTAGGAAATTAAACACACCCAACAAATCTAGCAACAATAAGACTGAATCTACATGATGAGAGAGAGAAGTTTGTCAGATATCAGAGAATAGTAAGAAAAATATTCAGAGATGCTCCATGTGCTTCTAATGCCTGAAAAGCTGGGCTCTCACAGGACACAGAGAGGACAATCCTGTGCAGGAGGAGCTCAGTGATACTGCCAGGCTGGCTTTACCAAGGACATATCTCTTTACAGACAAGGTACAGGAGGTCCAGAAGACACAGTGAAGGTATAACAGAGAGTGCAGACAAACAGAAAAACCTGAAAGGGAACAGAACCTGCACTGTCTTCAGCAAAGGCAGAACTACGAACCTGGACGAAAATCAAGTGCAAGACACCTGTGACAAGAAGTGACAGCTCAGACACTCTCCCCTTCCCACAGCTATGGCACTCCAGCGGGGCTGACAGGCCACCTCTTCCAGGCAGCCCCGTTTCTACCAAACCCTCACCCTGACTCAGAAGAGCCCTCGCCTGTTTCCACGGCAGAGGAGCCAGTATCCCCCACATCCCTCCGATACTCACTGGAAAGCCATGGCTCCTGCCTCCAGGGTGCATCTCGTCGGGGACTGCTCGTTCAGCTTGCGGAAGAGCTGCTTCGCCTGGCTCTGGTACTGCTGCAGGTCGCGGCCTGACTGAGAGGGCAGGGAGGGAGGAGAACGGGCTGTTGGGGCGGTCCCGGAGAAACACCGGGGGGGCTCCGGGACTGCCGGGACCAGCCCAACAGCACCGGGCGGCTCTCCCCCTCCCTCCCGCCACCACCGGGAGGGAAACGCTTGTGCCAGAGCCGCCCTGCTGTGCGAAGGGACTGCGAGGGTCCCGGTGGGCCGCCCCCCACCCGCTCCTCACCGACACACCGACCCCTCCCCGCCCGCGCCTCCCGGCCCCACCTGCTCGTCCTCTTGCATGGAGGCGGCGAGGGGGAGCCCGTCCGCCACGCGGGCGATCATCGTGAGCAGCACCATGGTTGCGCCCGCCGCCCG
>VZRQ01000333.1:1174915-1256161 GCA_013397975.1 Machaerirhynchus nigripectus
TTGCTTTGTTTTAAACGAGGACATAGCGAGCGAGCAGAAAAGGAACAGAGTCATCAGGCTGACCTGGCAGGAACGTAAAGCTTTGCAAGCTTTACAAACCCCCCAAATCCCTCTGTCTTCTGCGCCATCCAGATAGCAGGTTGGACTTGGTGGCCATGCCCCTGTATTGCAGGGACGAGTAACTATCTCGGCATAAACACTGCCCACAGTCGTAGTGGTTTGACATCGTGGGCAGTAAGATAGAGGGGTAGAAGCAAACCTGAGTCCTGCAATTGCAGGTAATCTTGGTTTATAACACCTTATCTGTGCTAGCAGCGCCTCGAGCAGCAACCTTCTCAGCCTGTGTCTCGTTCAGCCTTTCTTTTCTGCAACGGGAGATCTTGGGAAGGGACTGGCACCCGGGGGAATGTGCCCCTATTCAAGGAGTCCTTTTGCTCTGGAAGTTGTTGGCTGGATGGGACTAGCTGGAGGAGCAGTTGGTGCTTTTTCATTTTTACACTAGACAAGAAAGTGCCCCTGCTCCTGGCAAGGGGGTTGGACTTAAATGATCTTTAAAGTCCCTTCCAGCCCAAAGCATTCTGTGATTCTGTGGTTCCAGTGCGATTGGCATTGTCCCTGCTGTGCAGAGGACACAGAGGCATCTCGTACAGAAAGCAGTTCTCTCCACTGCACCCTTTACTCCAGGAAGGCAGTTGGGTTTCCATCTCATCCAACCTTGTAAGAGTGGCTGTTAAACAAATAAAAGCCCAAATGTCCGACACTGTCAAGGACTTTTCATTCTGCATTATCATTTATGCTGATACTTGCAGATCTGCAAACGAGCTCACAACATAGCCTGCTAGTTTGCAAATCTGTAGATGACCAGAAAATGCAGTGTAAGGACACTGACCCTGCCTTGGTGTGGTAGGGGGTGGGGTGCACAGAATGCAATTAAGGTTGGTCCTGGGTGCTGGAATTGTGGTGGGCAGCAGATTGGAGGCAGCTGGTTGAGGTGCCTGGAAGAATCTGGGGAATGTAAAGCATATGTGGATATCTGGGCAGGTGGGGCAGAACTGGGGTTTGAGGGGGAAAGTCTGGAGTTGCTGAAGCAGGGGATGATGAAAGTGCTCAGATTGCCTGCCCTGAGGCATTGGTGGAAGAACTGGGGCATATGGGACCTTCTAGGAACAAAGCTTTTGGTTGAAGGAGTTTGTGTATAGCGGTGGGTGCCTCTGCTCTCAGCCCTGTTGTTGCCATCACCTTTGCCTGCTGTTCCTGGGTGCCCTTTTTCCCTAGACCCAAGGGGATAAGCTGACATCCAGCTGCTGCATCTGCTGCTGTCAACCAAATGAGCCTGGCTTTCCACAGATGTGGAGTTTTCTGCTGCACATGCAGTGCCCCCCATGGGCTGGGCATGTGTGCAAGGGCTGCGTACAGGCTGCAGCGTGTGGCAGGTCTGCAGTTGTAGCTGTGGGTGCCAAGTGGCTTTTGTTAACCCGAAGTGAGGTCAGGAGCAGCTGAGGTTGCAGGTTCTGCAGGGATGTTGGTCCTATAGCATGGTGAGGTGTGTGCTGGGCAAACACCGAATTCTGCAGCAGTCCCCAGTCAGTGCTGCTGTTTCTAATCACTTATCATCATGCTTTGCATTTCATTACAGGCTTTGCAACAGAACTTTCTCTCAGAGAAAGCAGGAGTTTGAAAACCTTTAAGTTACGCCACTGCCTCTGCCTTTTAAGTTCATGTTGTAATGATTTTTACTATGGCACAACAACATTTAATATTCTTTATCTTAAAGTGAGAGATACTGGAATGAAAACTTCTGTGTGGGAAACCATATCCCAGATGAGCTTGTTGTCCCAGCAAATGTCTGTTGGGACATGAGAGGCGGATGTGGAGGAGAGTGGGCCTTGGTGTGTGGTCAAACACCATGGAACTGCCTTGGTCTCTTCTGAGATTTCTACTAGTTACGAGTTCCCTTCTGGGTTTCTGTTGGCAGGACAGGCTTTCCAAGCGGAGAAGAGGTTTGAACTTGGCACAAAGTCAGAAGACTCATGAAGAGGAGCGTGTGTTTGGGGAGGGAATGTTGCTTCCTTCCCTTTTCTTTTTGGTTCAATAAATCTTACCCCATTTCTATTGTGTTTTTCCTACTGTAAGCTGGAGCAGGAGGGGCTGGGTGGGAGCAGTGCCTGGCGTGGTCTGTGCCTGCACTGCTCTAAATTGTGTGGGTGGGTGTTGAGGTGGAGGGCCTCATATGGATGTGCGTATGCTTCCCAGATGAGAGCTAAGAGCTGGACTGTGGCAGGGAGATCTCGAAGGCACTGCTCTTCAACGTACTCTGGTGGGTCATTTACTGAAAGTCCATTCAGCTTGGGTGGGGTGTCAGCAAAATCTGGAAGGCTAACTTGGTGCATCCATGGAGTTTCCTTGTGTGAAAAGGCTGTGTCTAAACTTAAGGAAGAATAGTAGCGAAGAGTCATGGTGGTGTTCTGCAGTTGTGCACTTAGTGTGAAACACGAGGTGAGGTGGTGTTTTGCATTTGTTATGGCCTCTCTTACTCTTGTGCCATCTGCAGAAATGATTTTCTGATTTATTCTTCAGCACATGTAGCTCCTGGGAGGTTTGACCACAGTGCTTCTGAAATGCTGCTACTTTCTTTTAGTCATCCCAGAAATGTGACTCAAAATGTCTCACTATCTGGGTGTATCCACTGCATACCAGGAGGGAGAGATGCCTACCTTCTCCTGCTGTTTCTTTCTTCTGTGCACTGAAAGACTTTCCTTTGAGGAAGGTTACATGACATAAAGTTCTCCCTACCACCTGTAAACACTGAGAGTGATCTTCTTGCTGCATGGCAACGAGAGAAACAACACCTTCTCTCATTTTCCTCACTCTGAGAAAGTGGAAGTAAGAATTGTTCTGTGGATTTTGGTGTTGCTTTATTTTACTTTCCAATCTTTTGATGAATCTGTGAGTGTGAGTGGCAGGATGCAGTACTGTCCCATCTTGAAGGAGCCTCAAGAGGAGATGGCACCACATGGAGGTTGTCCAGAGGAAGAATGGTCTTGGGAGGAAAGTTTTGTTGGAAGGGTCTGCTGAAGCAAGAGAAGGCAGTAATAGCCAGTACTCCCATTTGGAGTAGGTTTTGTTTCTGGCTACTGCCTTAATTGTCACAAACTTGCAAGAGTTGCTGCAAACCCTTGAACTATAAAGTGAAGTTCAGCAGATTGAGACCGAACTGGATGTGGAGCAGGTGTGACCCGGTGTCCCTTGGGGATATGAAGGAAGAAGGCTGTGGAACAGACCAGTGAAATCACTGTGCTGGAGATCAGGGGTTGTTGGTTGGGCACTGCCTGAGCATTTCATGTGTTGGCTCACCTCTGTAGCTTGCCTGCTGGGTGAGGAAACTCCACACACATCCCTTGGACTCACAGGAGGTTGCGGGTGCAGGGATGTGACTGCTCAGTGCCGCGGCATGGCCGTGCAGCACTCGGACATTCACACCAGCCCTGGTACTGACATCCCCAGAGGCAATGGAAACTGATGGGGGTGAGATTTCGGATTCACGGCAGCTGAGTGGATCCTAACAGTTTGCTCATGCCCCAGGCTGTGTTCTCCTCTCTCTCTGCCAGCTCCCATCTTCTTCCACTGACCTATCTGGCTGTCTGCTTCCTGTAGTTGATGAGGGCTTGATGAGGAATGAGTTGCAGAGGGCTCTTTGAGCATGTAAAGGTTACAGCACCACAGATGTGTGACCAGGAGGGACACAGCGAGGACTGATGGGGCATGGAGCCACCCCAGCAATCTGCAGGTTTGCACCTATACGTGGTAATTCCTTCTACTAGCAAAATGTTCATGGGCTTGTGACCTGTGTGAAGTCCACAGCTGACTCTTCCCCATCAGGATTTGCCACAAATTCACTCGGAACTGGAACACTTTGCCCCTTGCTGTGAAGGATGCATGCCTACACTGGGAATGGGAATTTCTCTTGGCCAGTGAGAGCATGTTCTGACTTGGCTTGAGCAATGGCAACTGTGCATCATATCATCAGAGAAAGGTGAACAACTTGCTAGAGTAATAATTATGATCAGGTGATGCTAGGTAATTAAAACCACTGATTAATTCAGGTAGGGAGAGATGTTGATTTAAATGTATCTTAACCTTCTATTCTGTGGGTATGCTAACATTTAGGAGAGAACTTTTATTGCTTAGGATAACTGCTGGCACATTCATTGGGAGCTGACAATACATTTTCAGTACATTTGGAACTAGGAAAATGTCTAATTACTCAGATCACTAGGTATGTTTCAGCAGGGCTTATTTGGAAGCTTTGTTTTGACTTTGTTTGAATAGCATGAAATGCCTAACATTTTACCTTGGAAGGAAATTGAATACAAATGAGGGCACAGGACAGGCTTTAACAATATCACTACGGTGATGCCGGATGTGTGAGATGCATGAGGAAAATCATCCACAGCTGAGCAATGGAGATAAATTGCTTGGAGTAAAGTGCAGTGGCCAGAACCAACCCTTCTTGGAGCTAGAACATCCTATTTCTCCTCCTTAGTCTTTGAGGAAGAGATCAAACCCAAGTGATCCCTAAGTGTTTCTCACGTAAATCCTATCACCTTGTATGATACTGCTGAATGTAATTTGGTGCTTGTATTATTCAGTGGAAGTGTTTTGTCTAGAGGTTGAGTGGTTTGTTGGAGGCAGAATTCCAGTTAGACCTGTTTTGAGTTATATTTTAAGGTGAAGCTTGTGCATGTCAAGAACAGCTCTGAAACAGAATCTCAAAGCTGCTAGCCAAAGTCTCTGGATGGGATTTTACATGGTTTTCACCTGGACGCTTTGTGCATGCCCAGTGCAGAAGGATGTTGGGAGTGGAAGGAATGGGCTGCTCTTTTGAAAGGCCTCTTTCCTTGCCTTCCACCGAGTGAGGGTGCCCAAAGGACCTTCCCCTCATGTCCCTGGCAGGTCTGGCCTGTGCTGCTGCAGCCCAGCTTGGCAGGAGGTGACCCTGCAGCTGCTTGTCCAGGAAATAAAAGTGCTTATCGAATGGAGCCGTTGATGCTCCACCTTTCATCAGCTCTGAGCAGGCGGACAGTTTCTGTGGCAAGCTTGTGGCTGTATCAAATTAGCTATGAAATGATTTGCATAATAGATTAATCAACCAGCAACAAAACATCCCTCTTTTCTGCCAAGAAAAGAAAAGCAACAACTCAGCTGTTACAAGAGGCCATTATGTTCCTTGCAACCCTTAATTTTTCTTTCTTCCAAGAGCGCTGCATGTTTTGGCCTCATGCAGGAAGCTGGCCTGCTCGCTGGCTTCATTTGCGTCACATCTTGGCAGCTTTTTCCAATTCTTTTGGGCCAAATTTTGCCACCGTTATGGTGACCTTCTAGGGAGGGTATTTCCTATGGAATTGGTGGCTAGCTGCCAGACGACTCTGTGTTGCCAGGTCCTCTATTAGCCTTTGCCTTTCCATTGAAATTCCTCTGGGCCCCTCGAGTTCCTTCAGAATTAACCAATTTCCCTGGGAAGTTGGGGAGCAGGAGAATGAGGGGGAGCGAGTCACCTCAGCATGTAACTGTGAGTGGGCAGGAACTGGTCACTGTGTTTTATTTTTCCTGTGTTTCTCCCTCCATGTAAGCCAGCAGTATGAATTTCCTAAGCTGTACGGTCCTCCTGCAGCTCCAGATGTGACATCTGTGTGTCCTTGCTTGCCTGAAGGATGCCCAGTCAGTGCTGGGGGAGTTTCAGTCCGAATGGATCCTAACGTGCACATGATAAGAGGCTTAACTGGCTAATTGAATGTGATAGCGTGAAGCTTCTCTCATGGTGAGGTTTAATTGGATTATGATACTGTACAGTGATGTGGAGGCTTGCAGGGCATGCAGCCAGCTTCACAAGGAGAGAGTGGATCCTTGCTAATCACTCATTTGTGTAAAATAATGAATTGCCTAGAGAGCTCTGATGGGCGTGCTGTGCGTGCTGCAGCCAGTATCCTTGGAGAAGGGATCCCTCAAAAGTGAGGGGCTACCACACACAAAGACCCTGTCCTTGGGTTGGTGCAGCTATAGTGGAGGGTCTCCAGGTGAGGAGGAGACGAGCGCCTTTTGTTTGGAAAAACAGATGCGAGGGCTCTCTTGTTGTGTGCTGGAGTCTGGAACACGTTTCCTCCTCTAGAACCACTTCAGCCTTTTCCACAGAGCTTCATGTGGCTGTGTTGCTTGTCACAAGCTGTGCCTTTCTTTTGAGGTGGCCTGCTTGTTCCTTCTCATCTAGCAGCTGCAAGTCTGTGGGCCAGGCTGCCTTCCAGCACAGTTACTTGCAGGGCAATAACTATTTTTGATCAGGAACTTAAATGCTTCCCCTGCTCCAGTGGGAAAGCAGTCTAATTTTTAAAGTACGCAGCAAAAGTAAAACTGAGAGCAGCTTTTGCATGCTGTGAAGTTTACTTGGTGGAGGCTCTTGTGTATAAACCAGAGCTGGGGTCTGCAAGCCAGACAGTGTTCAGGTGCTCACCTGGCTCTGGGTATGTGTAGGCAGCACCTGTGTTTTGGATGCAGTTCCTGGGGGGTTGTGTGCTTTGTGGAAATCACTGACTGAGCTGCTGTTCCTGGGAGTTTTTTGCACTGAAAGTAAGAGTGTTTGGTTTAGTGATGTTTCAAAAGGGTTTGAAATGTGCATGGTTGCTCAGATCTGATTTCAGAAGAGTTGTCAAGGAAAATAGCATTTGTTCTCCTGTAAGCAGATGGATTAGCATAAAATATCAGCTTTGATGTTGTGTGAAGTGTGCTCCTCATCCATAGCCTTTGTACTGGTTTGGAGAGTTAACTGTTTGTCTCATCAGTGTGTGAATGGGCTGGGAAATGCCCCAAGGATGGTGTGTGTTATTTGGGCAGGGAACAGCACCCGGGCACTGCGAGGTTTTCATTACCTTGTCCTGTTTCTTGCTGTGGCTCATCCAAACAATTAATTAAATGTGATCATTTTGCTGTTGCTGGGAAATGGCAGTTTAGCCACTTTTCCCCCATTGCTCTAACGTGTGGGACCTCCCTCCCCAAGCTCTAGTTTGGTCTGATAAACCCACTCCCCTCTCCTGCTTGTCTGCCTTTTGGCAGTCAGGAGCCTGTAGGAGGAAAGTACAAGGGAATAGCCAAGGGGGAATGCTGGTGTTTAACCAAAACCGACATAGCTTGCAGGTCCTTCTGGACCTCAGGGAGGTAGTTGGTTTTGTTCTAAAACGGAAAAAAAAAGGAACAGACCTGGTGATCCAGGGTGACTTTTTTTTGGTGTATGTTGCTGGGGAGAGGTGGAGGTTTGAAGGGGAAGGAGCAGGGCATGAAGGGTATGCCTGTGTGTGCAGAGTGAAGTGAAACATGTTCGCTGCTCAACAAAGCACTTTTATTTTGCTGTTTAAAATCTTTTAAAGAAAGACACTGTCTGCTTTCATCAGATCCCTTTGCTCTGTTGAGCTCAATCGTTCAAAAATTTCTCTTGCTCTTTTTATTTTTCTACAAAGCCATTGCTGTGCAAGGGCTTGGAGGTGCTCCTCACTCCTGCTAAGTAAATACCATGTGCAGGAGAGAGATCTCTAAAGGGATCTTTACCTCTGCAGGGAGACACATGGAAGGCTGTAAATGGAGACACGGGAGAGCCACGGAGCTCATAATGGGGTTCTGGCCTGTGTTTCAGGGGTTTCTGGTGCAGGGCTCTCATTTATGGCCGAAGTGAGCTGCAGTTTGCACATGCGCTTGTCTGGTACGTGTTTCCCAACAGGCACTAGGCCAGATCTAGATATAGAGCAGAGAATAACCCCCATTGGGAGATTCTTAGGAAGCCTTATCTATATATAGTCTATATAAGTCTGTATCCCCTTTCTGCTGAGAGGACAGTCTGCCCAGGGAATGTGGTTAATGCAGATACGCCCCAGCTTCCGAGAACCAGGCAGAGATCCACGAGTATCCTGTCTGCCGCATCCTGTGAGTGATCCCGTGCGTGTCCTGGCTCCTGCTGCGCTGGGTGGCGGTGGGGAATTCTCTGCTGAGGGCCCCAGCTGTGCTACCCCGTGCCATGACTGTGCTGTTGTGGCAGGCTAGTGACACGCTCTGTGACCAGCTAGGCTTGTCCTCTGTGGGAGCACGAAGCAGCCGTCAGCCAGAGGGAACAGCTGCGGGGGCTGGGGCACATCATTCGTGCGGAGCTGATGGTGCCTGTGCCTTTGGAGCACGTTGGTCTGGTGGGTGCTCTCATTAAGGTGATGAGATAGTAGCTTGGCAGTGACTTGTCATGAAAGAACTTATGTAGGATTTTCATGCCAGTGCAGTTCCCTTTCTTGCAGCTGCTTACCAGGGTGTTCTGTCAGAGGAACCTGCACAGACATTCTGCTGCTTTGGGAATGAGAAACAATTCGCAGTGCTCAGCCCACCTGCAAAAAAACTCAAAACAAACAAACAAAAAAATCACGAGCAGGTGTCTTAGATCAGAAGTGGGAACACCCAGTAAGGTGGACTAGGTGCCCTTTCACACAGCCGTGTGGTCTCCTAGTAATTTATAGATGGGTGCAGTTTCACCATTAGGATGTCTGAGGCCATTCCCAGCCTTCCTTTCTATTTAGTACACGACTTTCTCCAGCCGGTGCACCACCGTATTTCATAGCTGTCCTGGCAGCTGCTGAGTGCCAGCCATGGAGGAGCACAGCCTTCTTTGTACTGCAGAGAGTTTGCTGCCCACTTAGCAGTTCTGCAGTACATCCTGAAATCACAGAAGTGAAAGTCTGGGGAGCTTTGTACCAGCTTGAAATGTCAGTCTGTGAACAGCTCGTAAGGTTCGGTTGGACCAGCTGGAGGCATGGCTTTCTTTTTGGATGCATTTGACTTTGGGATTGTGGCCCTAGGTCTTCAGAAAGCAACCCTATTTTCTATGAATTCCTTCCTCTTTTAGGGAGCTGGTCTGGTGGTGTAACGTCTATGAAAGTCATAGGGTTGCTGGAGGACATCTCACACACGATTTTACAAATATAGCAGGATCGTTTGAGGTCACTCAGTCTTGAGTTTCTTCAGGGATTGCACACTTCAGCTGGAGGCTGTGCTGGAGCTCAATTTGATTGCCTCTGGAGGGGCTGTGCTGAAAATGGGTGTCTGTATTACGGGGTCTAATTTCAGGACAGTCCTGCAAACTTCCCAGATCCTCAGATATGTGTGCAGTCTTCACCTTGTTCTGAGTGTCCTGATTTCAGTGCTGCCTCAGCCGTGTGATCGCGGTGGTTTGTAATGGAGACAGGCACCTTGCCGTTCTCAGCAGAGTAATTGTAGTGCTAGTCTCCCAGCTGTGAGCAGCCAGCGTCAGGGCTGTCCATCTGTGCAGTGGGTGTTGGGGGGTGTAAGACACAAGCATTTACCTCTTCTGCCAGTTACAGCAAGGCTCCAGCAGCTCGCTCACTGGAGAGATCTCTCTGATGTGTGCAGAGCTGTTGTACTGTCCTGACACCCTCCAGGTAAGGTTAGAGGTGGCTCTTACCTGCTCCTCCGAGGCTGGTGTGTCTGGTGGCTTTCTGTAAACTACCCACTTTGGCTGCTGCTTGCCAGCACCTTCTGCCTTGTGCCAGTGCAAGCATTCGAGAGCTCACATGGTAAAGTGGATCATCAGGGTGGAGGTTTATTGGGGGGCAGAGGTGAGGAAGTGGGTTGTGTTCGGTTGGATCAGTTCTCTGCTGTGCTTTGCATGATGGCCCAAATGGTTGTGCAGGTAGAGTCTGCAGATGAGGATGGAGCAAGTAACCCACTTAACCTAGCACTGCACCACGTTTTTAATTTAGTGGAGTTTCTCTTCGGGCCAAGGAAATGACTGAGTGACTGTGGGAGGAGAAGTCCAGCCCCTTGTTTAGAGGCTGGTGTTTTAGCTCTGTGCTATAAACCCTGGGTGGTCCAAAGGCTTGTGTGTGTTCTCCAGCTCAGGGCTGCTGTTGTCAGAGGTGCAGAGCGGGTCAGGGTGAAGAGATGGTTGGAGTGGAGGTGGTCTTTCTTTTTTTTTTTGGCTCTGTGTGGAGGTCTCTGGTAGGAAGAAGGTTTTGGGAGCTGGGCTCTTTGCAATGAGATTGTCAAAGAGGCACTCTAACTTGAGTAATTGACAGTGTAACCAAAGCTACTGGAGATTGCTGGGGATGTAACTGAATCTTTCACACCGATTCTTATGCAAATTTAAACATGTGCTCCTGGCTTCTAATGGGACACCTACAAATACAACCGGCTCCATTCAGTAATTGGCATCTGTGTGCTGGATCTTTAATTGCTTGTGGCTTTCAGTCAGAGTGAGATTTGCAGAGCTGCATCTGTATCGGTTTCTCAGTGTTGTCCTTACCTGCACACCTGAAGTTTCCCTGTAGATTTTGCCTAAGTCGCCTGTGGAGGTTCTGGCACATGGTTTGGTGTGTTTGTTGTTGACACTTGCCCGTGTCCATACTGCTCTGGCTCAGGAGCAAATGAGCCTGAACGTTTCAGTGCTCTTTTCCTTGCTGATGGGGCTCATTAGAGGTAAATTAAATGACCTTGAAGTCTGCAGAAAATAATTTGGTATATTTAACACTGAGTACAAATCATCGAGTTTCTATCCAGTAAATCTATAACTGTGAGTTGATGAGCCCATTTAAAAAGTATTATTTTTGGACTCTTGGGGAAGATGGGTGTCTGCAACCTCCTGGTGTAGTTTCAAATTCAGGCTAGTTTTTTTCATGCATGTGCCACGTGGCAATGGAGCAGTTGGTCAAAACCATGTGGACTTAATTTCTTTAAAGTACAAACAGCCTAGAAATGTTTGTTTATATACAAAATAATCTGCCAGTGACTGTAAGCATTTCCATGTTTCTGCAAGAAATGAAGGTAATTATATAATCAGCAAAGATTCATATGGCTTAACTTGTCTTCCATCTGGCATTAGTTAAATTGATGTTTTCATCTGCATGACCTTTCAGGGTGGGGAGAAATTATGAAAATGGAAAACATGGCTGAAAAAGACCTTCCTGGGACATCTAGCCTATGTAAAAGGTTGGAACAGGTCCCCTGAACAGCCCCTGACAGCTGCTGAGGGGAGCAACTCTTTCTTTCCCCTCTGCTATGGTCCATTTTACTGGGTAGGTATTGTATGAGCTTTAAAATGGGTGGTTTTACTTGGCTGAGGAGTTGCCTGTCCTGTATGCCGTCCTTCCCCAGTGCATAAATGTATGGGCAGACTAACTAGATTAACTACAGCAGGAAGAGCTTCCTTCTTAAAAGAAAGCTATTGTTAGAGCATCACTTATCATAAATCTATAGCACTTCTAATCCTGCCCTCCTCCCACTTCCGCTCTTCCATCCACTTGCTGGTTTACACTTTGCAGGGTCTGCTCTGAGTTACTCGGGGCTGTCCTGCAGCCTTTCCTCTGTGATGTCTTCCTCTCAGATGGGCAGTTTTCAGCATCAAAAGGATCCTTCCAAAACACCCTCTTCAATGAAAATATACCTGCATGCTTTCTAAGTGGTAGAAAGATGATATGCTGCTTTCCCGATCAAGTTGCACCCACTGCCTCAAAATGAAGGATTTGCAAGGAAAGCTGAGAACTGCAAGAACTGGATCATATATATTTCATGTTGCTAGTGGCTTGCTAGGGGCTGAACTCCCTTTTGTTTGCTCTTCTGCTTCTTCCCTCTGCTGTGCCTGAGAGTATGCCAGAGTTTAAGGTGCTCCGAGTTCTTTCAGGCTGGAGGGATCTGTATCTTCTTTCTTCCATGATTTTGCTTTATTTTGCTTAACAGTTGAAGACCATTAGTGTAGGTTTTGTCCTTGCTTCACAAATAGACTTTAAGTGTCTCCAGGTACTTGGATAAGCTTTCCCTGGTCATGTTCAGTCCCAGTGCGGATCTGAGACAGCCACTTGCAGATACCAAAGCAGATCAGAGGATTTTTTCCTCCCAACATGTAGCATTCAGCAGCTCAAGTGTAAAGCTGCTCACTGAGACAAAACTTTGGTGGCTCCCTACCCTTGGCACATGGGGATGTGCCTGAGGATCAAGAAGCCTGGATAGTGCTTAGTTCAAGCAAGCACATGGAGTTTTCCAGGGAAAAGGGATTTCAGAGATTGATTTTCTCAGTTCAGCCTTTGGTCAGCATGCTCCTGTTTTTCTGACACCTAAATGGCAGGTCCTGCTGGGTGTCTTTAAAAAAACATTTATAATAAGCTTTTATCGTTCATTCAATTGTTTCCTTGTTCCAGGATCGTAACCTAAACGTCCTAGCGGCTGTTTGTGTTCCTGTTGCACCTGCATTCAAGGCCAGCTTTCTACTGCTGGCCCCTTGCTGTGCATGTGTGGAGTGCAAAGTGCTCAGCTCTCCTCACACGCGCTGATGGTGCTGCATTCGGACCATGTACCTGCCTTGTCTGGGTTTGCATGCTTAGGTTTGCTTGGCACCACTGTTCTCCTGCAAGTTCCAGTAGCCTGATTCCTGGTGTTTCCACCTTTGCAGATCACTTGTGATGAAGAGGATCTCTGGATCAAAAAACCAGTTGCACCCAGGTGCTGAGTACAGAATCTGGTCCAGAGCTGGGTTGTGGATAGGTTTAGCCTGACCCCACCAAGATCCCAGCCATGTGCTGCCTCCAGTGTTCTCTGGTATTTACTTCTGTCCTGGCCTCTCTCAGCATTGCCACCGGCCACTGCTGTGGCTCTGAGTCCCAAAGCAATGAGAATAGACACTAAAACTGCCTGGTGAGCATTGGTAAAGCTGTACAGTTCTTCACAGGCCTTCAGGGGAGGCCTGGAAAGGTGCTTTGTATCTTGTGTACTTTTATCTTACGTAAACAACTCTTGTCAGTAGAGCAAACAGGATGCTTGCTTTGCCAAGCAGTGTGCTGGGCCCTGGGCAGTGCTTGAGTGAGGCTGCCACCACGGTGAGCTCTCAAAGGTAGCTCTTGGTTTTACACAACTCTAAGATTATTTCACTCTGCTTTGCTTTGTGTCCACTAGGTTGTCGTATTTCTCTCTGGTGGTGGTCAGATTTGCTGATGGTTCATATTTTAGCTGGGAAAAATGCCCCTTGTTGGGATTCTGTCTGTATACAGTAAAAAATGTTGAGTGGGCTGGGAATAGCTTCCAGCAAAGTTGTATCAGTTTCTTGGAGCTCTTTTGTTTGGTAGAAATTCCTTTCTTTTCTCTCCCCCTTCACATCCCCCTGACAGCCCACCTCTTTTCTTCAAGGGCTTGCTGAGGTATAATTCACAATTGCATGATTGAAGTGAAATATGCACAGCGGCAAATGCATTTTTAAATGATGCTTCATCCTTAAAGCATCTCTCTGAACAGGTTGGCAGTTTCAGTAGCCATCAGAGTGCAGTAACAAAGAGGATTTTGTTGAAAACACTTGCCTTTGATTTTTATCAAGCTCTGAGAATGTGTTGACCACTTGCTACTTTTGAGTGCAGACAGGAAGTATCTTGAACAGGGGAGATCTACACTGGAGAAATATGTTAGATGTACCCCTGAGGAAAGGGGTCTTAGTTAAGTTTTCCTTTGCTCTTCCCCCACTGTATTGTGGAAATCATATGACAGCTGGAGTACAATAAAAGACAAAAGTTTAAAAAAGTTTTCTTGACATTTGAAGCATCGTATCCAGTCTTGCATGTTGCAGCTCTCCTCTGCCTTCCGACTGAATGGAGAATTTTTGCCACTCTCTTTCCCTCTTTGGATCCATCAGACGCTTTTGTGATTCCTTGCTTTTCCTAGTGTGTGACAAAGCCCAGCAAGTGGAAGCTGCAGGCATGCAGTATCCTGTTACACAGTGGCCCAGTGCTGCCAGGATTTGGTATGGGGCTGCCTGAATCTCAGCCATACCAAGATCCAGTGTCTGTTTATCAATAAGTTGAAATAGATTTATCAACATCTAGGACAGCTCAGAAGGCTTGAATCAGTTTAGTGGCAGAATTTGGTGTAGTTTAATGGAAACAATGCTCTAATCTCTGGAAATTCAACATTTCATCTTGTCTCCGACAGTTCCTGACTCTTGAACAGTGAACTGAGGCTCCTTTTGCTTTTGTTTCTCTGTTCTCTGTCCTCTGCCAGCAGACTGCTGCTGCTTCTGCTAAGTCTCCTGGGCCTATCTTGGTTCCAAAATTATCACCACATTTTTCAAGCTATTGCATGAGTAACTTTGGGCTTTTCTCCTGCAAGTGAATTCACTCTCCATCAGTTCTCCAAGAGGACCTCTTCTGAGTGGAAGCTGATCTGTGTTTGAGGTGGCACATCTGCAAACAGAGGCCTCCACTAAGGATCAGTCNTTGCTGATTCAGGTGTGAAAACAGAGAATGGCTTAGTAATTTGTAGTTACATGAACATTTATGTATGATTACATAACATGATATAGATAACACAAAATCTCTAGGTGAAACAGTTGTACCACTGCCTCGGTTCCAGTGTTTCCCTTCAGCCAGTTTCAAGGTGCTTGCTGTGAGCAGACTTTTGCTTCACGGTGATGGAAATGAAGGCTCAAATTAAACACTCTGGAAGTGGTAGAAAATCTATGCTGGTGCTCTAGAAAGCTTGGGCTCACCAGGATTGAGCTGGAAACATATCATGCGCATAAATACATTTCTTTTGTATGGTTAGCCATAGGCTCTACTGGAAAGGTTGATGTGCTTGGTATTAGCTGTAGTCATGTGGTGAAAATCAGAGGTTGAGTGTGGTCCTCTGAGTGAGGACAGTATAAAATTAAGGATAAATCCCATCCTGATGTTGTGGTACATGGCCTTGTCTCATCCTCACTGATGATCCTCAGCTGTTCCTGTGACAGAAATGCTCTTTGACAGCCTGAGTATGTGTACCTAGTTTCAGATGTGCCATGCCACATCCATGAACAGGAGCACTGACCACAAAACGATGCTGATATCTATTCCTTGCTCTTAGCATCACTGTCATGTTAGAGTTAGCTGATTGCATCAGCAAAGGCATTAGATGAGAATGTTTTCAGGGGGCTGAGACTGGTCTGGCTGTGGAGTTTGGTCTCCATGAATGATCTGATGGTGTGATCTTGTTCACAAGTGGAGTAAACTACCTTATTCCTGCATAGGCTCCTTGGTAACCCCTCCCTGCAGTGAACCTTAATATCCTGCTAGGGAAGAGCAGCCTCTCATTCAAACTCAGCTTGTTCATGCCTCATTTACCTCAGTCTGCTTATTTTGTAGAGCATCTACAGTTTATCTTGATAAATCCAGTTTCAGTGGGAACTCATAAGCCTGATGAAAGGTTCTGGGTACTGAATGGATTATGGTTGTTATAAATTACTTTTTGTTTTATTGCTTGTATTCAACATTAAAAAAAAATCCTACAGGGCTCTGGAACAAGTTCTGAGCAGCGAAGATGAACATTTTGGAGCACCCTATGTCTGTCAAACCTCACTGTTTTGCTGGCTTACACAGGTCACACTGATATTTTAATAAATATTCTTGGCAAATTGAACTAGCAAGTTCAGGCACTTGGTCTGCTTTGCTGCTCCCTTATTGCTTTCAGGAATGAAATATCACCAGCAATGATGCTGAAGAACTGTAATCTCTAAATAATATTGAATCTCTGCTTGCCAGCTCAACTTCCTGCAGCTGCTGAAGAGGTTTAGAGTATTAAGGAAATGCAAATGTTTTTCTGGAGCAAACTGTTGTATTCTGCCTGCTACTGCAAATGTTTGGCACTGGGATTCTTCTGTACTTTAGTAAAAACTGTGGTTGCTTTTTTCCCTGATAAACTTAAAGGTGATGTTAGCGGTCAGAAAAGATGGTGAACAAAGTCTGAGTTGCCAGGTTTTCCCTTTTTCATGAGAAATGCAGAGAAATCTTAGTCATGAGGGGTTTTTACAGAGAAGAAAATTATCAGAAAACCTTGTGCTGAGTTATTTCCAAACAAGTGCTTTCTTTTTCAGTAGTGCTTCTTTAAACTGGAGCATCCAGGGTATATTTAGATGTAAAGAGACGTACTGTGGGGGAAGGCGTTTTTCAAGTTTTTTTGAGAGACATTTTGAGATCACCTGGAGACTAGGATTTTCCCTAAATGAAGCTGCTCCTATTGAGAGGGGATCAGAAGTGCTCTGAAAACCCGAGCTGTTTGCAAACCCCTCTGCAGGGTCTGGAAGTGCATGTTCTGGCTGTCCCCCAGGCCATAAGGTTGGCCTGGTGATGCAGGTGCCCTCCCCACTCAGGTGTCTCCTCAGGGCTGGGGGAGGATGTTTCATGCAGTCTCTGCCAGTGCAAAATCTGCTGCTGCTTCAGTGTAAGGTCACCTCCATGGGTCAGCTTTAAAGATTACAAGAGATCCCAGTTTCTGTTCATTAGTGCACTTTTGGTGGGTTCTGCAGTTTTCAGGGCTGTGGTTGGAGAGTTCATGTTGTGCTTGGCAGCAGGCTGGGCACTGCACTCTCTCTAAGCTTTTTCAGTCCAGTTCAGCTGGTTTTGGAAGTTAAAATATTGCTTCTGGTTACTGCTGAAGTTCCATCCCTGGCAGTAGTGCTGGTAGTTTCACTTCAGCCATCTCATTCTTGCATCAGCTGGGGTAATGTGTTCAGCTGTTTGGCTTTTAGAATCTCACTAGATCCCTTATTTCTGTTCTCTGGTGATTTCCTTCCAGCTTATCTGTGCTCTTCTGAGCAGACAGTGTGCAAATGAGCAAGTGCTGCCCAGAATATTTGACGGAAGAAATGCAAGGGATATGTGCTGGAGCACAATACAGCTTCAATCAGAGGCATTTCCTTGCAAGGAGTGCTGAATGCTTTGGCGTTTTCTGACCTTTTTTGACCACTGTTAATTTGGAAAGCTCCTCTCAGTTTGCCCCTTCCTTTCTGGGGAGACAAATCTGCAAGGGACAGTACCTTTCAGCTGCTTTACCCTCAATGTTTTGTTCCAGTTTGAGAGATGTTCATCAATGTTTCCAGCAAGTTTAATGCTGAATAGAGTTCCCCAGCTTTAGTGGCAGGATTCAGAGTTCTTTGTAATTTATATTCAGTGCTGATGGAGGCTGCTTTGTCAGCAGTGTGTTGTTGCCTTGTAAAAACCAGCACTGTTCAAATAAACGCTTCTGGGAAAGAACCACCTTTCTTTTATAACTGTTTTAATGTGTTTGATTTGGGAACATCCTTTGAGCTGTGGCCAGAGAGCAAATGGGTTGCTAACATTGCAGTCCCATGGTGAAAGCACCTGTGCACAGGTGAGCCAGAGCTGTGGGGCTCGGAGGTCAGAGTGCACAGCTGAGGTGCTGTGAGCAGTACACAGGGTGTTTGGTACAGCTGTAGAAATTGCTCTTTGTGGACCTGGTGTTTCTCCTAACCTTCCTTCTGACCTGCTGTTGGGTACACTGAGGTTTATAGTTTCACTTTTCCTGCTTCCTTCCCTGTAGTTCAAGTTGTTAGTTCTGTATTTTTGCACATTGGAGAGAAATCATATTTTGGGGTGCTAAATAGTTCTCCTGTCTTTGAGGCACAATGAGAATTGTGGAAAACAATTAAGTTTCAAACTTTGGTAACCAACTTTGATATTTCATTGATTGTCATACCATTCATCTCTGGAGTCAGGGGGAAAAGGAAGCCAGCATTAAACATGTGGCAATTGAAGGAATAGTGCAGACTGTCGGCTCTGAGAGGTGTTGGGGGTGGCTGGTTGCACATGCCTGTCTGGAAGAAGGTCAGAATGGCAGGCTTGGACAGCCTTGCTGCAATGGGAATGGTATTGGGATCTGTGAAGTGTTCTCCTAGCCTGAAAGCAAGCCTGCCAGCAACATGCTTTGCATATTTGATTGCTGTGCTGGCTAATACCAAACGTACCATCAAAGTTCACTGTGTTTTTCACTGCTGCTAGCTGCTCTGCCTTTACTCTTACAGGACACTGAGTTCTCACTAAAAAAGCAAACAGCATTTTGGGGTCTAAATTATGTCTGTGTGGTTCTCCCAGCATGTATATGTTGGGCCACATGGCAAACTTCACAAACAAAAGCCTCTTCACTGGTACTTGATGCAGCTGGTTTAAATCAAGGTTACAGAAAGTGGTTAGGAATGGGTCACCTGCCCTGGCTTTGCTGCCTTGGGTCCAGATGGGTCAGCAAGGGAAAAGGAAGTTCAAAACCAATCATAAAACCCACCCCCAAAATTCATTGAAAAAAACCCTCCTACAACAGTTTTCAGTCAGTCTGTTTATTTGGAATGGTGTAATGTGGTTGTCTTCCAAAGAAGCACCAAGTCTTAAGAATTAGATGGCATCAGGATCTTGGCTTTGAGTGGGAGGGCCATGTGCCTGACTTACTAGTGAGCTAGGAATTGTTCTTGGATGGCTGAGTGAGAAGTAATTTGATGTGACCATGGTGTGAGCCAGTCTGTCCCTGGGGTGACAGGCTGTGCAGCTCGGCTCTGTGTCAGGTGATGTCGTGGCAGCTATTCGAAGTGGAGAGAAATAAGGCAGAGAGACGGCACACTGTTCATGCCCTGAGAGCAAGTTCAGCTTCGGGTACACCAAGAAGCCATCTGTTTTTCCTTGACTGCTTTCCTAGCTGGAGGCTTCCTAGTCCTGATTTCTTATGCTGAAGAAATCACAGTGACTGATAATCCGAGCAGAACTGAGCCTTCCGTACAAGCTCTTCTGACATGGGCCCGAAGTCCAGGCTCCTCTTGGCATAGTTTTTTCTTCTTGATGGCTGATTTACAGACAAAGGGAAAGCTCAGAATATTTGAGACAGAGTCCTTTTCTCTAAAGATTTGTGGGCCTTGGGGACAGTGTGCTGTGACTGGGAGTGCGCTGTCTCCGCAGGGTACCAGGTGGGGAACAGGAGTGTGCAGAGCACAGCAGGCTCTTGCTGTGGGCTGTTCAGCAATGGGAGCAAAACGCAGAATAGAACCAGGCATTTTGACAGTAGTTGAGCGCAAGAGTACATGGAGACCTGTGCTTCCTGCTATCGAAAGGAAAATACTAAATACTAAACCAGACTGACCGGTGCAGGACTTCCCTCTGAATCTGCCCGCACTCTGTCCCCTCGCTGGGCTGGGGAGGGGAGCTGCTGAGCAGTGATTGTTTGGAGAACAGCGTTCCTGATGCAGCAGTGAAGGAGGATTTGCCATCAGACTGCTCCGGAGGGAGTGAGCAGGAACAAGCAGTCTGTCGGAGGAGCCGGTCTCATTTGTTGCATGGATGCGGAGAAGTTGGTGACGTGTGGGCTGTGACAGCCCCAGTTGCTGTGGAGATGTTACAGCTCCCAACCTGCTGCTGCTGTGTTTGGGGATGCTGTGCTCAGGGTTGAGGCATGGATGCGGTGGAGGAGAGGACAGAGCAAGAGAGTGAGGGTTATCCGGGCAAGGCACGTGCTGGAAAAAACCCGTGCCCTGAGGCACTTTCTTTAACCCTTTCATCTCGCTGACGGTGCCTGTAACAGAGCTGTCTGACACAGGGAGGATTCCCTTGGGTGTGTGCTGGAAGGCTGGGTGCTGGCTTTGTTCCTGCAGCCGGCTGCAGCACTGTCAGCTTGGGAGGGGATGCTGCTACAAACCAGGGCAGATGTGCTGTCCATGCCTTGAGGCAAATTGTACATAGCAGGAAGCCTTTAGCTCTGATGGTCCTTCTCATCTGCTGGCGACTTCATGCTCCTGCTAGTCCTGGAGGGCTTAGGGGGAGATGGGAACGGCTGCGGGCGGGCAGGGAGTGTTCCTGTAGCATGCCTGGAATAGCCAATGCCGGTGATCAGCCTGCTGTGTGGCAGGCACTGCTGTCTGGGGCAGGGGGCCAGCCAGAAGGCAGGTTGCATAAGGAAGGCATGCAAGGGTAAGCCAGGGAGTGGAGGGCTGCTGGATTTGTTCCAGATGCGAAGGTCTCTCCTCTTCATCTCCCAGCCCCTGATTTGGTTTTTTTTGCAGTCTTCCTCCCAGAGTCTCCTTTTGGTTTAGGGCGTGGTTCATTCGCTCATTTGTGTATCTGTTTCTTTGCCAATGTGTGAGGCGTGTGGTGGGAGCTGCCCTCCACCCTGGCTGGCTCACGTAAATCCAGTGGGTTGTGCCTTTGCTTTGTTGCTGACTAGCTGAGAGATGAAGCCCTAGCTACAGAAATGGCTTGACCAGCCCACACCCTAAAGGCTCCCCCTCCCTGACTGTGGTGTTTTGACTGCCCTTGTTAGGTGCTCAAATGGGAGATTAGCATTTCAGCGCTGTTGTGAGGCTTTCTGGGCTCTACTGCACTCCTTGGGTGTCTCCCGCAAGCTTGTTAGACCCACAGCTACCACAAGCCTTTGGTCAGATGGATGTGGCTATGCCTGCTCTGCCTCCCTTTCGTTCCTTGGTGGCGCCTCTGGCTGTTCCAGCTACTAGTGAATTAATACAACAAATATCAAATGTTTGTGTCATCTGTAATATAGAAAATGTAATCCTGATGTCTGTTAGAGGAGCCTTGACCATGAATCAGCTGACTTTATTCTTTAAAGCTAATAAAGCACCTTCCTACTGCCTCAGAACTTTGAAAACATTGATCAAATCTAATTCACCAGTTCCACAGGCACTTTCACTGATGCTGACTTTGATATCAGGATGCTGTGCAGTCCTGTTGTTCTGGATGCTGTGTTTGGAAGAGGCAAACCAGGAGAGGTGTATTTAACTACATTTGTGCCTATGCCTGGCTTTGCAGGCAGCATGTTGTGAACACGTAGGTGAGTTTGCCTGACTCCTTTATACTCCATAGCCTGTCTGAGAAACAGACTTAATCCCTGCTTTGTCAGTGGTTGGGTTTTTTCCCTCCTTTAAGTCACCCTGTAAAGGGATTTGAAATAATCAAATTGAAGAGCAAGAAACCAATGTATAACAGTGCGTGCAGGAACTGAGATCCGACTGAGGCCAACAGATGTGTAAAGAGCTACCCCTGCTCTTGCTGAGATGATTTCCTAAAGGGAGAGAGAGCTGCTGTTTCTCAGTAGCACAGTTCAGAGCATGTACCTGGAGGTGAGCAGTTGGTGTCAGACAGGCTGATTTCCTGCAGGTGTCACTTGGAATGCATCACGTCTTGGCCAGGTACTCTGAACATGGTGCGAGACACAACCGCCAGCAACTGCCACAAGCGATTTTGCTTGGCTACCTGAAGAGCCTGTGGGGCTGTGGAGGTTTAGCTTTAACACCTGTACATTTCACCAGCATCGCTGGGTCTTGGTAGTGCCCTTCCCAGGTTACTGAAGCACTAAGAAATGAGAAGTGCCAATGGAATATGTAAACTCTGCTTTGTGAGTCAGGGTTATTTGGCTTGCAGTGATCCTGAACCCTTTGTGACCTTAGTGAGTCCCCTAGAGCCAGCCAGCAGTGTCTTGACCCTCTGAAGGAAGAAATCTGTGTTTTCCAATTGATATGTTGGATTAGAGTATCTAAGCTTGGAAGTGCTTTAGTACTTGGTCATATTAACTTCAAGTAGCAAATGTGCCCACGTGGAGTTCTAGGATCTTGTAAAAATTATGCAGATCTGCAAAATTTTAACATGCCCACCCCCTTTTGTTTGCTCAATTTGGAGTAGGCATATTTGTAATACATTTGAAGCAAGCAGGACAGGATTTCGGCTATAAAAGGATAGTGTCTGGCTGTACCTGTGTGTCCTTGTGAGGTCCAGGGTAGAGCCTGTTGCATAAAATAAGCTGCTATCCTCGTACCTGGCTGAACAAGACCTGCTTGCTCCAGCATTTCTATGGATCTTAGTCTCCAGAAATTAAGAGCTTAATTTTCTATATTAATGCTGGGAAGAGGATTTCAAGACCCTTGAGAACAAGAGCAATAAAAATACTTGCTCTGCAATTGTTTCCTGGCTGCTTAAACCTTACTCAAATGGGTCAATAGCCAGAACAGCTGATTAAAGGTCAGCTTAGTGGGAAATGTGAATGAAGTACTATTGGGTTTCTTTGCAGGTTATTCAGGTTATGTTTCTGGCATGGCAGAAAATGGGGTGCTTGACCTCTGCTTCCTTGTTTAATTTCACCTTGCCTTGGAGCTTCCCTGATAATGCGACCAAGATTAGATCACTTTGAGGGAGCTGTCTCATTAAGCTTTGGAAAGTGAGGAAGGATCTTCCTGAGGCTCCTATTGCTGCCCTTGCCCAGAGGCCCAAATCTGATGTATCAGTGACATCAGAGGGACAGTACTTCTGCCCTGCTTTCTCCCCACGTGAGCTCCTAGGCCAACACAGAGCCCTGCCTTTGGCACATAAGTGCAGCAAGTTTATCCATGTGTTGTTCTTTTCTTCCTGAGCAGGTGTAAGAAGCTGCTGGTGCAGTTGGCTCTTGGTGTGCTGCAGACATTCATACCTTCCTGAAGCAGCTGTCTCCCAAAAATGCTGTGCAGGGCTCTTGGCTCCAGCCTCTTCTGCACAGACACCCCCATAGCTATATGCAGAATGGCTCTGTTTGTCTGGGCAAGTGTGTGTAGGTGGGTGTCTCTCTCCACTTCTCCTTCGAGTGGCTCGTGGTTTATTTTGGGACTGATGTGGGTGTGAAGTGTCAGCTTGGAGCAAAATGCTCAATGTGGACATTGAAAGCACCGGGGTAAGAGGCTGCTTGCTGTCCTGAAATGCTGAAATAACTTGGATGAGGTGAAACTGTCCAGAGGCCAATCGGAAACCAGTTCCTTCCTTACAGCCATCGGCTGATTGAGGTTTTCAGACCTCAGAGGAGAGTGCTCCTGGCATGAAACACTTTCTCTAGGGACAGTTCTTCACAGTTCTTAACCTGGACAAAGGGTATCTGTGTACTACAGTCTTCCTGCCCCAGCTCCCATCTTGTACTTGGAGTCCCCTATAAGTGTGGATGCCTCCTGTTATTATTCTCTACTTCTATGGGGTTTAATTAAAATCCAGGTCTTTAATTTTTAATTTTTCCTTTCTGTTGATTTGACTGTCTCTGTGTGAACCAGGTCTCGGTGCAATTACTGTGCTCCCTGTGGAGAAACAGACATTTAATTCAGCAAGGCAGACTCTTGGAGGGGGTTTATTTTCCTGATCATCCTACTCAGAGGGATGCAAAAGCAAAACATCCAGTGAGTAAAGAATGCGACACTTTATTTGGTTGTTCTGGACACGTTTGCTGCATCTCGGTTACCAAAATGTTATGATCTTTGTGGAGAGCTGCCTCCTTAAGCAAAGGGCTTGTGATGAAGCTACTCAGCACAACTTGCATTAGCAAGGAGAGTTGAAACCACTGGGTCAGGTCCAGGTTTCCTCTTTAAAACTCCATTTTTGCAGCGGTGATGTAAAAAGATGGAGTTATATTGCATTAAGCTGTCTCATGATTTGTTAACCTGAGACCAGGATCAGGCAAGTACCTTGTAGCTGCTTGCTGTGGGGACATGTGAGTGACCAGAGGGGACAGAGGCTCCTGCTGCTGTTTGGGACCCAGCTGACCTCCCAACAGGGAGATCAACTATGAACCTTCAATAAAGGGTGGAAATACTGGCTCTCAGATTTCCATTGCCCTTACTTAAGTCCGCTTCTGCTAACTTTGTGCTTTTGCTAACTTAACTCTCCTTGAGCAACTGTAGGTCGCTGCTGTAGGAAACGTGCAAAGACAGGATTTCTCTGCACCTCCGGTATTGCAGTCCCAGGTTTTCAAAATACTTCAGGCTCCTTCAGCTCCAGACTTGAGGCTTCCTCAGTTCCCCTTGTGTGTGCTAGGTCATTTTCTGTGTTCACAGAGATCATATCTGTATGGATTAGAAGCTTCCAAATGCAGCCTTGTTCTTTTTTCACATCTTTCCAGGTCCACCTGTGTCTGTTCTATTTTACTTACTGGTGTTTAGCCTAACGGGCTCATTGACAGAAGTGGCTTATGAGACTGGTGCCTGTTCTGACCCCTGAGACTTGATGGAAGTACAGTAAAACCTTGGCAAAAGATAAGTGCATGGCGAGAGGTGCCGCTGTTATCAGAAGCAGATATGGTGCACAAATCCTTGCTGTACCTGTGGGCATGAGTAGTTCAGGATCCTCGCGCTGGTGGCAGGGACACACTTGGCAAATGCCTGTTCATCATGATTTGCGTACGGTATGGCCCCTTTCTGCCGCATATTCTGAAGATTGCTTTGATTTGTAAGCTGCCAATTTAGACTGAAATAGTGTGTTGAGGGTAACAGTGATTTGATGGGATTTAAACTGATTTTTATCCATCCCCCACACACCCTGCCCCCCGCCGATGGAGAGGATAAACATTTCATTGTTTTTTGTGTGAAGTGCCTTTTAGTACCAGCAGCCCAGCAATGGGGGATAAAGAAAGCAGATGTGTCCCATGTCTTTTTTAGCTGCTTTTGTTTTTCTGATCACTGTAAAGGAGGCTTTTAATATTTTTAAATTTTTTTTTCCCAAGCAGCAAGTGCTCCTCAGGGTTTGATCAAAGCTCATAAATGATGAATTGAAGGAATGCCCAGTGGAGAACAGAACGCCCTCCTTGTGCTCTGCTCTGTGTGCTGAGAACACCATTGTTTCTTCCCGTACCTTTTCCATCCTCGAGCTCGGGGCTGGAGAGAAAAGGTCTTTGTTCCTTGCCTGTCAGCTGAGACAATGCCACTGTGTTGTCCTACCTCTGCTCTCAGCACCTGACTGGCCGGAGCTCTGTGGGTTTTGGCAAGCTGAGCACAATTGTCCTCCAGCTACAGCGTTACAAAGAAAACAAACGGCTTCACGGCCTCCTTCCTCCAGATCCTGGCCCGGCTGCTTCACGGCAGCTTCAGGGCAGCAGCCACGTGTGCCTGTGCTTGCTGTTTTATTCAGGATGCAGAGGAAAAGCCAACACCTTCTCCTGTGCTCCAGGTTGAGGGATGCAGCTTCACCTGACTCCCAGTGCACACAGCTGCTGGTAGAGGGGACAGAAGGGGACAGAGGCCCAGGCAGGCCCGGTTTTTCAACCTTTCTTGTAATTTCTGGAGCATCTCTGGCTGTGCTATCTTGTGATGCAAAGCTCTGCAAAGGAGAGAGCTTGTAGTTTTGTCTTTCTCTTGGTTTTGGGGGGTTTTAGCAGGAACCAGTGCTTTGCAAATGAGGAGGAAGAACAGATGGCATGGGCTACGTGGAGAAGAGGCTGTCAAGGACATGTTTGGAGAGGTGCTGGAGTGCAGACCATAAGAGCTCAGACTGGCTCTCCCCTGTTGCTGGCCCTGTGTGAAAGACCAGAGTTGAGACAGAGCCACAGATGTTTCAGGATGAGACAGGCAGTACTTGCTTCAACATCTGCCACCACTCCTGTTGGGAAGAGCCTTTATCTGCATCTCTCCTGCTGTTTTGCACCCAGGCTGATCCTATCTACCTTCAGGCATTGCAGCAAAGCAGTGTTTCAGCTTCCCACCACAGTGGGAAAGTGGTGGAGATGCAAGTGCTGAATTGTTGGGTGCCTGGCCACCAGTGTGAAGTACCGTAGTTCAAGTGCAGACTTCAGTCAGTGGCACTTGTTCTAGTGCTGCTGGGCACGCACCAAAATCCAGCATCAGCTCCTCTTTCCTTCCCATCTACTGCTGGACTTCACCCGTTCAGGAACAGCCCTGATATTACACTTGATCTGGGAGAAGGAGCTCGGCAGTGGGTTTGAGAAGAGCAACACTGATGTCGGCTAACATTCCATGTCAGAGGCTAGAGATGCCCATGCCATGGAGTAAGGACCTGACACAAAGGCAGTGCTGGCTCCTGGCCAGCGTGACAGGTGATGTCTAGTCACTACAACCCGCCCAGCAACTTTCTCTGGCCTCTGCTATCCTCAAATTGAGCAGTCTTGGCTTCAGGTTTATCTTTCCCTGAAGTTTGTTTATGTATATGCCCTCTGAATTCCCCCAGCTGGTGGTAACTTCTGTGAAACTGTGACAGTGCCAGTGCCATGGTCCCCTTACCCAGAGCCTTAACTCGGCTGCAGAGGCCAAATTTCATCTGCTCCCAAGCTCCCTGTGCTGGAAGGCAGAAGTGCAAACAGCTTTAACCAGAACAATGTAGCATTGCCTGGGTGAAGAATGTGATTTACTTGCATATGTGTGGCATGTGAACACCAGGGCCAGAGGGCACCACTTGAGTCCTCTCCTTCTTTCTTTTTCCTTTTTCCTCCTCCCCCCTTTCCATTAGAGACGCCTGAGCCACTTGCTAGCAGTTTTGTTTGGGGGTGAGGAGAAGAATGTGTGGGTTGACAAGAGGAGGTGGGAGCAAGATCTTCGGGAGCCAGGAGTCTGAAACTGAAAAAGCCAACAATCTAGGAAAGCCTTGTAGACTAGTTTAAAATTAGATTGACCCTATGCTTTCATATTGCTGGAATTTAATTCCTCTGACCCTGAAGCTTTTGGTCTGACTCGGAGCAAGGGTTCCCAGGCTGTGGTCGGTGAAGACCAGTGCTGTTTGGGGCTCCCATGTGTCCATGGGTCTGTATCAGAGACAGATGTACCTCCTGTCCACCTCCTTATATTTATTAAGAGTTGAGAAATTCAGTCTGAGAAGCCAGGGAAGCCTCATATATTTGTGCTGTCTTTGTATCAGCGTGTAGCTTGTGTCTGGAGCCTGTTCACCCTTAAACTGTGTGTAAAAGCTGTTCAGAGCTTTTCCTTTTTCAGGCATGATTGTAACTGTTTCTCTTCTGTTCCTTTTTGCAGGTTGTGCAGCTTGACATTAAAGAAACTGGTAGTCTTAAAGGAATTGGATAAGGAGCTTATTTCTGGGGTCATTGCTGTCAAAATGCAGGTAACTTCTGCTCAGTTCTAAGAATTGTGTTGTTTGACTAAAAATACTGGCAGGTGCCCAAACTGAGCTTTACCTCCACTAAGGGTCCGTTGCATCTGCAGGCTTCTTCCCAAGTCCATCAGGGCATTCTGGATCTGTGCAGACTCTCCTTCTCCCATGTTCCTACCTTATTTCACTGTTGTAAGCGAAGAATATTGTTCACTGATGGCTCAGCAGGAGCTTGTCTGCTTGTAAAAATGCTCTTTATGGATCATATGTCACCTTTTCTTCCTGAGCTGGCACTAAATCCAAGCCTGGTTCTCTGTTTAACAGTCTGGGGCTGAACATCTTGGTAACTGTGTCTTGGTTTGCGGGAGTCTGGAGTCTGGGCCTTCCTCTGCTGGTGGCCAGCTCTGCTGTTGAGCCTGTGGCCAAGCTTGTCAGTGGATTTGTAGGGTGCCTGTGCAGACTAATTACTTTTCCTAAAATACAGTTGTCATCCTAAGTAAATAACCCACTTTACAGCAGATGTTTGTGCCATTTAATTAGGTGCCTCCATGTAGGTCACACTGCCTGGAGGCGGGCTGGGAAGGAAGAGGACTGGTTCCACAGTGCGTCACGGCATCAGTTCGGCTCACGTGCTCCCATCACTGCAAATGCTAAAGTGCTTAACGAGTAAAAGCCCAGCAGACCTATAAGTAGAACATCAACTGTGCTAAAAAGCTGCTGCTTTTCAAATAAAGAACTAGGCAAACCCCTGCAGAGAGCTGGTTGTGTCAAAGCACACAAAGTCTAGTTTGGAAGGTGAAATCAGGAAGGGTCTGTGGTGGAAAAACACATAGCTGAGGATTTAATTGGTATCTCTCATCTTTGAGTTGTCCATCTGGGGTAAAAATGTGTCCCTCTATGCTGGAGGGGGTTCGTGCACCCACAGCAGGGAGCAGAAAGGTAGGGAATTGCTTCACACACCTGGTTTGTGGGAACCTCAGAAGAAGCACTGCTGTGGCTTTCCAGGCTGTCAGATACTGCTTGTCAAGGCTGAAAGCTTTCCGTATGTTTGTACTCCTAGATGATGAATGCATCACTGTAAGGACCTGAGGCCTGTCAGTGAATGATCTATGCCCAGAGAGTGCCAGACTTGTGTTAAAGAATTCAGTGGCTTTTAGTAGAGCAAAATCTTCTTTTCCTGTCCAGATTACTGCTGACTGCTTACACTTTCTATAGGTGAAAGCTTGCCCCAGACCCACAAATCCAAAGGGACTTTTAACATGTGGGAGTTTCACATTCCATTTTGTGTATTTGTTGTGATCTGTGTTCCTGCAGTAATTCAGACACTGGAACCTGAGCAGTCTTCTCCACACCAGGGCCCATCCCTGAGGAACTGGAAGGCAGAAGGACTTGCCTTGTTCGGGACATGCTTCTGCCGAGTCCCAGGCTGCAACTTGCATCACTAGGCTGTCCTTATTTTGCTCTGTCCAGTTGACCTAGAGGTGACAGTGGCTGGAACGACCATTGTTCCAAAGAGTGCCTCACCTTGGGTGTCCCTTGTGCTGGCTCTGCACCCATATTTCTTTGGGATGTGCTGTTTAACCGTAGCACTGCAGCTGTCAGACACAGCCAGGTTCAAAGCCCTGCTATTAAAAGTCCCTTTAGAGCTTGCGGGTTATGATGCTGATGCTGGCAAGCTCTTTTGGGGATGCTTCATTTGCCAGCACTCAGGTTTCTGACATGGCTATTGTTTGAGGCTGGTGGTACTGGATCATCAAATATGTGATCTCTGTCAAATGACTGCCTTTGTGTGGGGAATTGCACGAGAGGTGTCAGACACCCGAGCCCTTCCAGAGGGGATGACTGAATTCAGACCTAATGAGAGCATCTAACCTGCATTTCCCATGTCTCCTTGCAGCCTCCTGAGCAGTGATGTTCAAAGAGTTGTCAGCTCTGTTTCCCGAGCCGTTGCTCTGTTTATCTGCTTCGGTCTCTTAAAAGCAACTATATTTGGTCTTTCATTAGATTTTGGTTGCGTAACCCGTAAAGCAAGATTGCTGCTATTAGGAGCTTTGCACAAATGGAGCAGCTGCTGCTGTTGCCAGCGGCCAGGCTGGCTGTGCTTCACTTGCACGTGTGCTGCTTGTCCTGGGGGCAGCCCTTGGGTGCTTGGCTCTGCTCTGTTGTCTGATCTGCTGGAGCTCAGGCACCTCGGCATTTCCAGAGAGGAGCTGAAGCACGGCTGCAGATCACAGCGTTTGCTCTGGCTGCCTGAGCCATGCGTTTGGGGAGGAGGGGATGTAAACGAGGCTCTGCTGCTGTCTCATCTCATGATGCTCTTTGAGGCTGATAGGGGCAGACCACATTTCCCTTTGGATGTAGCTTGGAGGTGTTTACCCCCCCAGTCTCTCTGATTTCCCAGATGCTGCTTTTTGGAGAGCTACAGTTCTGTGCTTCTGGGAGATCAGCCCATCTGGACAAAGCCAGATCTGCAGCCTCAGCAGAACATTGAGCCAGAGACCTCTGAAACTTGCTGCTGTGTTTGAACAATGCAGAAGGGTTTGCTAGGCAGCAGTCTGTCATGTTTTCCTGCTAGTTTTCCTTCAAACATTCCCTGAAATGAAATGCTCACACAGTAAATAGCCTGGTAACTCTGTTAGCATAAGGCAGCCCACACACAGGGTTGATTTGGAGTTGCCCTGTGATACATTAAATCTCCAGACTCCACTGAGATGCTTAGTGAGTTTTTTCTTTAACATCCCCAGCTACTGGCAATTGTTTAAACAGGTTGAAGTCCCCATTTTCCCCAGGGAGGGGTGTGTGCACAGAAAGAAAAGCCCAGTCTGTCATGGCTAATGCTGGAGATTTAAGCATGATGCTGCAGCCGCCAGACCCAGGAGATGAAGAGCCTTGTACCTATTGGCTGAAGTGAAAATACGAGACTTCAACTCCAGGGGTGGGGGTTGAATCACAGCTTTTCAGTGCTGGGGTTTGGCAGAACAAAAGCTGCATTGTTGCAGTTAGGGACAGTAAATATGCCCAAATCTTTATTAGTCAAATATCTGCCTTTCATCTCATTAATATTTCACAGAAGTACAAGGTCAGACCCATCCGTTCACTTCTCTGTGGTAGTCCCTGACAACGTTTCCTGGTTTGCAGTAAATAGGGCTGAGATGGGATGTAAGGGCCGGCTTCGGGGGAATTCACCCGCTGGACTTTGTTTCCGTGCAGGGCTCCAAGCGCATCCTGCGGTCTCACGAGATTGTATTGCCCCCGAGTGGACATGTGGAGACGGAGCTCGCGCTGACCTTCTCGCTGCAGGTAGGCTGGGATGTGGGTGCTTGCTGGACTGGTGCTTTGCAGGGAGCAGGGATGCGTGGTGGCTCTGAGGTGAAGATCCTCTGCATGTCCTCGTGTGCAACAACACAACTTGTCCAAATTGCCTCTCAGCGCTGAGGGTCTGGAGCAGGGTGCTGGTTCACAGTGTTCCTTCCACAGTGCATCCTGGAACGTGAAGGCTTTGCAGTCTGTCCTCTTCAAGTTATGGCTGTGACAAGAACTGAAGCAGAGCAAGTTGGCTCTTTTTTGCCTTTTGTTGCCTTCTTTATGAACAGGCAGTGGAGGATGGCAGCCATGGAGGTGGTGTGGAGTGTCAGGCTGACAGAAGGCAGTCGTAGAAATGAGTCAGGTGAGCCTCTGATTTGGAGTTGCTGAGGGAGGCACCATTTGGGGAAGCAGGAGCAGTGTGCTTATAGTTACTCCTGGCTCTAGAGTCACAGGAATAGCTGTGAATTGGAACAACTGCAGTTTCTGGTTCCTCTTTTCTTTAAAGCCTGCTGTCCTGGTGCTACCTCCTGAGCAGGGAAATAAGGTAAATAAGGGCTGGCTTGCTGAAAGTGAGAGAAAGGATCCTGCATGCATAGAGCAGAGCCAGACAGACACTCAGAAGGATTCATACTTGGATTATCTTTGTTTTGTGACTGTTGGTTAGATCTTGACTTCAGGACTTTGATCTGGTAAGGAGAAAGGCTCAAGTGATGGTGTGAGACTGGTTTTTACTCAGACGTGTGCAGAGCTGAAGCAGGTAAGATTTCATTGCAGACAGATAATAACCCTGCAGCTGCCCAAGCAGATGGCTGATGCTTTTGCCTCAGTCCTGATGGAGCTCACAGGCTGGGTTAACTGCAGCATTGCACCCCCTCTTTTGTGAGCAGGAATAACCAAGCTGCATGCCAGGAATATGTACACCTGGATCCTGCGGCCGCGGCTTTCCCATGGTTGGGGGCAAAGCTGTAAGATGAGCCAGGTCGCCGTCTGCCAGTCCTGTGTCAGCAAGGAGCAAGTCTGCAGATCTTTTTGGAATTAATTGGGAATATGGTGGGTTGTTTTTTTTCCCTTGGGCTCAGTGCAATGCTGCAGGAGGATGCAGAGCACTGCCTTTAACTCTGTTTCCCCTGATGGGGCTGGGAATTGAGCCAGAACAGGGGAGAGGAGTGTCTGTGACAATAAGGCTTCAGCAGAGGTGAGTGAGCTTAAAGCAGAGATGTGCTGCTGGTCTCTGACTGCAGGAAGGGTTGGTGGTCTTGGATGCGGTGAGGCCTGGGAAGCATTCTTGAAATGGCACAGCTGGATTTTTATGGCAACTTTTACTGCTACTTAATTGGACAGTGGCTGAAAGCTACTTCTAGCTCACAACTGTAGATACAATCTGAATTTAGTGCCTGGGATATATTTGAGAGCGGTGGTGGGCCACAAAGTAAAAGCATGTGGGTGTCACAGAACAGGATTTTGTTGTCCTGCAGCAGTCAGTGTCTCCATATTGCACTGTCAGCTCTTGACACCGAACGCCTTGCTTTGTGCTACCTGTCTGAATTTCCAGCCCCTTGTACCTTCAGTCATTGCCTGCTCAGCTCCTTCTCCCAGGTGACATTCTTGTCCTTTGCACGAAGTGTTCCCTTGTCAAAGCTGAGCCAGAGGTGCTGTGCTGGCTGGTGTAACAGTGAGCAGCCCCTCGTGTCTGGCAGGCCACTGCTCAAACTGAAGGGAGGAGTTTCCTGCGGCTCTGTTACACAGCTGAGTAAGACTGGAGTTAGTGGTGTGTGTCCAATCCTGCTTCACCTTCTTGCTAGGGCTAGACCAGCAGCAGCCTTTTTGGCAGGAGAGTTACCATCACCCTTACTGCTGGAATGTCTGCTTCTCCTGACCCATAATTCCCCAGATATTCCAAGCACAACATCGTAGCTCTCTGGCATTAATTAAGAGCTCTGCACTTAAATCCTGTCTTTAATCTAATAAACCTTTCCAGATGGGAGAGATTACATCATTGGGGCTTCAGAAAAAGTCTTGCCCTGACTCTCACTATTCTGGTGTGTGTGTTTTCTCACCCCTCACGGGTGCCTTGTGGTGTTAGGTGCTCCCTCCAGAAGTTTCAAATGTTTTGAGCCAAACTGTTTTCCTCTGCAATCTCTGTCATGGACTGACAATTGCTGAAAAGTTTGTGTTAAAGCAATTCTGTAGAGTTGATAAGTCATGGCTGGTGTTAAAAAAGCTGGACTGTGCTATGCAAATAGCTGGTCTTCTCTTCTGGAGTGCCTGGCTTTTAATGGAGGAGATGAGCAGCCTGAGTCTCTCTGTACCTTTCTTTTACCACCTCTGTGAATGCTCGTCAGAGGTGGCCAGGCAGTACACCTGAGAAAAACAGAAACTTGTTCAAGTATGGGCTTGAGGTGTTCAGTTTAATCCCAGAAAACTGGACACATTCAAATTGAGTTGGCCTGGGACTAAGCGTGACTTGGGACTTCAACTCTAGGTTTGTACTTAAGCAGCCTTGGTGTGGCTCAAATGTTTTGAACTGAGAGCAAGGAGTCCCTCTTCCCTGCTGCCCTTCCAGCATGTGGAAGGGCCGCAGAAGCAAGGAGATGGTAAATTTGAATGTGAAAGGTGCATCTGGCTTTTTGAGCCCCTCCTACCCCTTCTCTCTAATAACTGTCTTCCATCCTTCTTTAGGGATGTTGCACATCTGTAGAGTCACAGGCTCTGTGTGTTTTGAGTTTCTCTTAGTTACATGGACTGTTGTTCCTCTCCTCTGCAACACCTCTTCCTTGGGCAATGAGCAGTAGATCTTGCCCTTGCAGAGCAATCAGCTAATTAGTATTCTTCTTGTTTGTGTGGCCACTGCTACCAGCTCCCTGCAGAGCAGTCAGGCTTGCTCTGGACTGCAAATTAATATCTCAGGGGTTTCTGGTGGTGTTTGGTATTTGAATTTATCAAGTGTTTTTATGGGCAGGAAGTTAATTTTCATAATGTCCCACGGAAAAAAACAAAGTAGTTCTTCGCTGCAAGAGAAGCATCCTTCACTTGGAAATGTCCTCTTTGAGAGCTCAGCAATTAGGTTCTCCTATCTGCTGGTTATTTAGTACTATGTATGTTGCATATTTGGAGCATGTGTCCCAGTCTCCTCTGTTCTTGGGATGAGACTGGTCAGGTTGCTGCTTTATCTTTTCTTGAAGACTTTTCTTCCTTTGCACAGCTTCTCCCTCATGGTTATGGTTAACTCTACTCTTTCCCTAATAGTCTCTGCTTGACTTCACAGCTTTCTATTCCTGGGGACTTTTGGGGGAGGTGTATAAACAAATGTGTTTTCTTGTATGAAGCATGTCTTGGGAGGATTTATGTCTTTGCAACATAACCTGGCAGTAGGACAGGTTTTTTCTTGACTTAATTACTTAAAATACAGCCTCTTGAGAAGTGTCCTTGTGCTGGAGAGAAGGCAGTGTCCTGCCAAGCGTATGGGGGTCTGCAGCTGTCCCTGCCACTGCCCACTGTTTGTGCAGGGCAGCCCATGTCCCGGGGCAGCACCTCAGGCTCCGGTTCTGGGCAGCCTCTGTTCAGCTGTTGGGGAAAGTATCTCCTGGAGGCTGCTCATCTCCCTGGAACCAGCCCTTCCCAAACTGAACAGCTCCTCTGTGTGCCTGGATTGTGGTTTTGGAGTGCTTGTCTGAGCGGTTTGGGCAGAGCTGAAGTCTTCCACGGGATAATTAAGAGTTGCCCACTGAGTGTGAGTCAGCTGTAGGCACTTAGAAAAGCCCTGGGATTATTCCTTAGAAATGGAGGTTATCCATGAAGCTTGGAAGGTACTGTCAGGAAACAAACTGAACTTTTCTATTGTGTTTCCCACCTCAGTACCCTCACTTCTTGAAGAGAGAAGGCAACAAGCTTCAGATCATGCTGCAGCGGCGGAAGCGGTACAAGAACCGAACCATTTTAGGCTACAAGACCCTGGCTGTGGGGTGCATCAACATGGCTGAGGTGAGGTGCTCTTCATGTGGTCTGTTCACACACGTGGACATTCTCCCTTGTCTTCAAACCCATTGTTGTCACTTTCCTCATTGAGAAGTACCTGGCAGGATTTCAAATAGCTGTCTTAATAGCTGTAATCAATATTTACAGGGCAATATTTTAACCAGATTTTATTACTGAGTAATAATACTGAGCATTTTGTCTCGTATCTTAATAGCTAAAGCTTTCACAAGGATAGCTTATGACCTTTCGAGGGTTTTGTTATTGTTTTGTGGCTTTATTAAATAGAGTTAGGGGGTCCAGATCAAAAGTGCAGAGCAAGACAGAGTCACTCGAGCAAGCCTTCCAACCCTGAGAAATGATAAAGTTAGAGCAAGGTTTGCTGTGCTTCTCAGTGCTACAGTATGAGAGTTCAGGATTAAGTAATTTCTTTCATTTTGCTTGAAAAACCCTTTGCCATTGTTATTTCATGGCTGTTGGTAATTTAGGTGGAGCTCTATTCATGAGAAGTAAATGATAAAATTAATGCTGGAGTCAAGTATGGATAAATTATTCACTAAGGCTTTCTGAATGGCATAGCTCCATGCTTTGTTATTTCATGCCCTGTTTAATCTCTGCTGTTTCAGTTTCTGCGTGTTTAGAAATGGGCTTAGCAGTAGCAAGTTCAGTTTAACACCAGTATTTTTCATCAGACTGCGTTCTGTCAACAAATCACTTTCATCCAAAATAAGCTAGTGTTATGGTGTGGTGAGTTATTACTGTATTAAATAATTCACTCTAAAGACTACTTCTCTTGTGAGTTCAGCTTCCCTCAGTCTTGCAGTGAAAGGTGAAGTTCTTATTTGAATTGGCCGAATGCGTGGTGTTGCAGCTAACATTTTTCCTGTACTGTTTGATTTGTTGGAGAACTAAAAAGTAAATATTGCTGTAAGGCAGAAAACATGTGGGCCTATTAATTACAGTCATCAGTGAACTTCTGAGTGTTGGGCATTTGCTGCTGCTACATGTGGTTTTTCTTATGTCTGTTTGTAATGTCAGCTGACTGGGGGTTAGAAGGTCAAGAATGTTCAGAGGTTCACCATGTTAGGAAATAGTTTCTCTCCAGCTCATCTGGAATATTTATGAAATTTCAGTCTTCAGGAAAACAGATTTTACAAGCCCCTCCTCCCCTTTGGAGCTTATAGGATGATGACCCCTAAACTGCACTGACTCATTTCTTTAAAAAAATATAAAAAGTTCTTAGCTGTTGAAACAAAGCAGTGAATTGGAGTTGAGAATGAGCAGTTTCAGAGCAGGGGGACGTATGTTCCTCATCAGCTCAGGTCTGGTTAGGTCCATGTGGGGAGCTGACAAAGCAGCCTGGTGTGTGTTGGGAAGCTGATGTGCAGGTGTGGGGATGTGCTTGCCCACTCTGGTGGGTTAGGAGAGGAACACAAGATTTTCATTCTGGGGAGAAACCTGTGAGCTGTGAGTGGCAAAGGAAGGAGAAACCTGCACCAAGATTCCCCTCTGCCTCCACTATTGACTTGTTTTTCACGACCTGCTGCTTCATTTTCCCAGGGTGGTGGCCAGTTCCTCTGAGATTCATGTGTCAGCTCTCTGGAGCAGGGATATTTTGCTTTAGGAAGCACTTTACATCTGTATCTCATCAAGAAATTTTGCTTTTACCGGCTCAAAACTTTAAGACAAATTTAAGTTCCTTAATTAGGTGTTCAGAAGGTGGGTAACTTGGTAATTCAAATCAGTACTGTGCCAGAGAAGCAAATACATAGTTATGAGGTAGTCAAGTGCTCTGCTTCAAAGATGAGCTAATCAACTGTTAAGCTCAGAATGTTTTTTTCTTTCTTTCTATCACTTTCATTAGTAGTCAGATAAAATCTCAACTAGCCTTGTGTATTGCCTGCAAGTGGCTCCTGTGGTTACAAGGTCTTGGAAATGTAGAGTAGCTCTATTAACATACTGTAACTCTTGTAGTATGCAAATGATGCAAGTTTAAATACATTTAAATGCAGATTTGTACTGCTTAATTTCTGTCCCAGGTCATGCAGCACCCTACAGAAGGTGGCCAGGTTCTGAGCCTTTTCAGCAACATCAAAGAGGCTCCAGTGAAGGTCGCAGAAATCTGGATCTTCTCCTTGTCAAGTCAGCCAATCGACCATGAGGACAGCACTATGCAGGCCAGCCAGAAAATCAAGTCTACAGGTAAGAGTCCAACCACATTCTCTGAGGACCAGTGTCTTCCTGAACTAGCTGGAGTTAAACCCCACCTGGGCTTGGATGCTTCCTGGAACAGATGAGGACTGGTTTGCACAAGTTGCTGTGTCTATAACTGATCAGTGCAAAGAAAACTCACTTTGCAAATGTGTTGCTGTGTAAGCAGGGAGTGTGACAGGAGTGGGGGATTGAATTGTCAAAGCTTCTCCTGCATGCCACACCACACCTGAGCCATCCAGCGAGGGTTGGTTGGGTTCTCACCAGTGCTCTCCCAGCATTACTGGTGGATGTGTTGAGAACCTGTAGCTTCTCATCTGCCTATCAGTGTTGTATTCAGGAGATTCACATTTAAGATGCTCTTCCATTTTTTTTTTTCCTTTGACTATTCTATAATAAATTTGATTAATTTTAGATGAGACCTGCAGACTTGCAACATGTTTTGCTGTGGATGATGGCCTGGCTTAATGAGTGTAAATCCTTTGTTGTGCACTGTATAGGGAAGTCACTGGGTTTATACTTAGGATGATGTTTTTAAGTGGTACCAGCCCTCTGCTCACTGCTGTAAGGGTGACCTGCTGAAGGTAGTGCATGTAGGTGTTTCTGGGTTGTTGCCTGGGGCCAGGCAGCTCACCTGAAGTGTCATTTCCATAAAGGTTTTAGACTCTGTCATGTCTTACTTGCCCCTTTAAGTCAGTTATGCCCATGTTAGAGGGAGAAGTAATTTCCCTTGTGGAGAAACCTCTTTACCTGCTGCTGTCTACTAGGTGGTTCTTTCCAGGGTAAAAGGAGGAGGAGCCTTATCTGTGTCCTGGTCCTTCCTTCTTACTGGGTGTGTTTCTCCTCATTCCTTTCCTCCAGACAGTGCCCATCTCACTGCTTCTAGCACAGAGAGATGTCTGCTAGTTTATCTTCTCCTTGTGTGCCTCCTATTTTGATTTATAACTTAGCTGGCCTTTTCTGCTCCTGAGATGAGAGCATGCCCTCACCTTAAAGGAGTTTCACAGGATCTCTCCCCTCTTTCCTTCCCTTTCAGACAACTATTCCGAGGAAGAGTACGAGAGCTTCTCTTCTGAGCAGGAGGCCAGTGATGATGCCGTACAGGGCCAGGTACTGTTTAGGGCATGGCTTCTCCCTGTGAGGGCTCAGTGGAGCATGTGTACTCCCACCTTGTGCTTGAAACTAAAAGCCTATTTCTGTATCTAAACCACGCCAGTGAGAGACTGTTACCAAGTGTTCAGCTGCAGTGGAGAAGGCCTGCACAGTAACCCATTTCTTCTCCCATGTTGTGATTTATTTGTTCACGTGTTTGGACTTGAGCTCCCTGAAAAAACATTGGCATCCTTGTGCTTCTCTGCTTAATGGTCAGGGCATCATTTGATTGCTTCTATAGTGCTCATTGGATTCAAAGAGCCCAACTGGATCCCCAGCTGTAATTAAAGAGCCAGTGGGGTCTGAGGCAGTCTTTAGTCTTTAATACCTTTTGCACAATAGGTCCTTATGGAGAATCCCTTGACTAGATGTGAGATGCTTTTGAGTTTGGGTCTTAATTTGCTTTCAGACTCTGGCATCACGTGCCTTTCACCTGTCAGAGGGCACTGAGAGAGGGACCCACAAAAATGTGGGGCCGTGACTGTTCTTGTTCCTGGAATGTAGATCTAGGACTGTTTTGCTTCTCCAAGCTGTTATTCCTGTCCCTGCAGACCTGTTTCACTTCCTTTTCCCTCTGCCTTCATAACTGCAATTAAGGCAAGTGCTGGATGCCTGGAAGACAGAGCAGCAGGTTCATCTTCACGGAAGGAGCACTTTTAGCACTTAAATGCTCATGTGTCACAGAATCACAAAGGTAACACAAAATCCTCTTTCTGTTCAGGATTTGGATGATGATGAGTACGAGCTGGGGAAGCCCAAGAAGCAGCGGAGATCGATAGTAAGAACGACGTCCATAACCAGGGTCGGTGGAAATTAGTTTTACTAACACTGATGGGGTTTGGCCAGGATGTGCAGTGCATGTGGCTTGTGGGAGCAGCAGCACCAGACATGCTGGCCCAGCATGGAGCTTTAGGGCATGGTCACAGCATGTGAAGAGCTAGAAAGAGCAGCCAATTCAGGGACTGGGACCATCCAAGGTGTGTGCAAGATTAAGGAGCTCCAAAAATCATGCGAGTGTATGAATTTCCACCCCCATGAAGAAGACACTGCAGGCTCCATGCTCTTGTAAGTCCTGAAAGAAGCTCTAAGTGAAGGAAAGCTCTCCTATTTGTGCTCTTCATGGGAGAGGCCAGCAGGAAGTTCTCAAAATGAAATGGCTTAGTCAGGGGTTGGAGCTTGATGGATAAATTTCAGGTGGTGCATGTGCTGCTGAGGCAAAAGAAGTAGCTGGATATTAGATATATATAGAAGCTTTAGAAAGATGCATGTGGCTACCCACCCTCTCACACAAGCGTGAGTGTATCTGCAAAGCTGCGCTTGTGTAGAGCAGGGACTTGTGCTTGACCACACAAGGATGCAGCTTTCTGCTTGCACAAGTGTTTATGCATGTCTGTGATGACCATAACTCAGAATCACCAGGATGGGCTAGGTTTGGTTTTGGTTTTGGTTTTAAGAGTCAGTTGGAGATCCTTGTACCACTTCTAAGGCTGTTTCTGAAATCCATGTTTTGATGAGGTCTGAAATAAACCCTATTTTTACCTACATCTGTCACTATAAAGTTCCTTTCTATGAGACCAGGAGTGTGCTAGTTCATATCCTTGGTGCCCGTATTGTTTTGAGGTGTCAGTGACTAGTCAGGACAAAATCCACCACTTAGGTATTAAGCAAGGAACTCATAATAGGAATATCTTTCTAGCCCCCTGACCTCTGAACTGATGCTCAATTCCAGCTGGTGCAAAACTGGTTTTGGTGATGCCAGTTAACATCAGCCCAGCTCCAAACCAGGTCTCTTCTCTATGAAACCACTCAGTCCAGCAAACAGCTCTTGCCATGTGACCTTAGCTACTGCGTGCTAGCTGTCCCCTCTCCATGGGCTGCTGAGCTGGTCCAAAGTGTTGTGATGGATGGTTTTGCTTGACACCTTGAGCCAGAGGAGAACTGTCGCTATTGTGAGAGCATGTCAGCCTCAGGGATGCACTGGGGACAGAAACAGAGCTGTCTTGGGAGAGTGTGGTGGATTTATTTCACCTAAACTTCAGCTGTTTAGAAGGTGGCTGCAGCTGCAGGATATGAGTTCAGAGATAAAGGGTGCAGTCTGGGGTCTGTGTGAAGTGTCTGAGGCTAGAGTTGGGAGTGGGCAGTTGGACAAGCTCGTGTGAGATACAGGAGAGCCAGCAAATGAGCAACTTTCTTCGCCTAAGAGTGGCCTGGTGGCAGCCATTTCCTTCTCCCTTTCTTCCTGACACAAGGATGCCACCTCAAATGCTCTGTACCAGCACCAAGACTTGGGCCCTTCTTGTCATCTCAAGAATGTGCATATCAGGTTTGTCAGTGACTCGCAGAGGAGGGCTGGGCAGCTCCTGGCAAACCTCAGCTGTTTGATCCTGCAAGAGGGGGAGCTCTTGGGGGTAAGCAAACACAAAGGAAGTGCAGCAGATTGCCTTGTGTTGTTTTGGACTTGGTTCCTGCTGTGTCCAGGATCTGGGAGTATGGCTCAGGAAACATTTGTGTGATGGGGCAAGTGCTAAGGATAAGCGCCACAACTTTTCTCCAGTGCTGCTAATGAGATAAATGAACCTGCCATGGAAGCTCCTGCAAAAAAAATCCCATGCTTTGGTGGTAAAAATCATATTTGTTCTTTGGGTCAGCGGTTAGTTGTCTATGTTGGTGCTTCCTTGTTAGGAATCAGAAAAGTTTATTGTCAGATGTTTTCCAGAAATCTATGAAAAAGGTTCAGGAGGTGATCTGGCAGATGAAATTTGTTATCCATTGTGTGTCCAACCAAAAGTGGTGTGCCATCATTCAGATTTATAGTGCTCATTGGAGTGAGACCTACCAGTTTGTGGTAATGCAGGAATGAAATTATCACAGGTGTGGAAAAGCTGATTTCAGTATAAGAACAGCAGAGAGGTGGTCTGTGGGGCCAGGCGTTGTTTGATTTGAAACAGCAGTGTAGCACCAGTGTCAGATGTGTCTGGGCTTCTTGCAGGCTGGGAGAAAACAGCTCACTTAAGGCTTTACTTATGTAAAAGTGTCTTTCACTTGCAGCAACAAAACTTCAAACAGAAGGTTGTGGCACTGCTGAAGAGGTTTAAAGTGTCTGATGAGGTGAGTAATTCATTCTGTAAACCTTCCCGTCTTGGGTGCCGCCCTCTGCTTGGTGCATCTTGCTTTAGTCTTCAGGAACACTCTCCTGTTTCCTCTTGTTCCTTTCATTTTGTTTCCAAGTCCACAGTGGATGTGACCTTTCCTTACACCCTGGCCTTGCAGGGAGGCTTGAGGGCCAACTTCTAAATGTCAGCAAACATTTTCTAGATGAAGTTTTATCAAAAGCAGATTTTGGCAGCTGTGTGCATACCCATTAGTTTTGCAGATTGCTTTGAAATTGTCTTTGACCCGTTCAAAGGCAAATAGTCCAAATGGTGTATATTGCTTGTGAAGTTAAATCCCAGCCTGTTTGATCATCTTACTAGAACAGCCAGGAAAGACACGAAAAACTTGGATAGGGAGCTCAGATCCACAAGAGTCAGCTGCTTGGGCAGAGCTGAAAAGGATGAAACAGATCCAAAACCCAAGAAACCTGTGTAACATTAAGTATCTAATACAAAACCAGTTAACATCTCGTTTGGCTGCATGGCTCTGTGCTGATTCTGTGGCTTGTGGGAAAGTGAGTAACTCCTCATGCTTCCTTAATCTTCCAAACAGTCCTGTTAGCTTTGCTATTCTTCCCAAGTTAGCTCGGCAGAGTTAGCACCCACAGCTGAGGGCTCAGACAGCTGAGCTGCTGCTGTTCTGGAGCTGCCACTCAAAAAGCAAGCTCTGGGCTGGGCACAGCCCCTGCCTGCTCCTGGGTATACGTGAAACAACCCGTGCAAGTTCAGCAGGAGGTGTGTGTTCTCCTTGCCCTGTCGGTGGCAGTGGATCCTCGTCCAGGTTTCAGGCGCCTCCTGTGGACGTTTTTGGGTATCAAATCACGAGGTGTCAGGGCAGCTTTTTCAGTAAAACCCACGACAGGTTACGCTGTTGGGAATACTGGAATTTTGTACCGGTTCAAAGAAAATTGGGACTCCTTTGGAGCCTTTCTAAAGCTTTGTTTATGGAATAGGATTGAATAATGGACATAACCAATGGTTAAGTGGCATGCTCATGGATGCCTAGTCCAGTATGCAGCTCCTGCTTAACCAGGCACTGACAAGCTTGATCCAAGACAAGCATTTCTCATATACTTAATGTTCCTGTTGGATATAGTATCCTAGCACCAGGAACAGAATCTTACTCCCAGGACTGGTGTACTGCAGTCCTGGGGAGAGCACAGGTGATGTGGGATCACCCTGGCTCCTAGCAGGGTTGTTGATACCTGTTTTTGTCCTGAGTAGGTTCTGGATTCAGAGCAGGACCCAGCAGAGCACGTTCCAGAGGTGGAGGAGGATTTGGACCTTCTGTATGACACGCTGGATATAGAGAATCCCAGTGACAGCGGGCCAGAAATGGAGGATGATGACAGTGTCTTAAGCACTCCAAAGCCAAAGCTAAAGTAAGTGTGAGGCAGCTTATGCTGGGCCACAGAGAGACTGTGTACAGTGTCAGGTGTTGGTTTCATTCCCACCCTTCCATGCTGTTTTTTCCCCTCTTGACATGGTGGTGCTAGAACGGGAATGACAGCTTGTGATCTAGAGGTTGTGTGTGTGGGGGTCTAACTTCCTTTCAGTCTCAGTTCTTCCTCATTCCCTTTGCAGATGTTCTGCTGCCCTGCCACCTGAGCACAGGGGAAGGAGTTGGTGGCAGGCAGAGAATTGAACTGTACACAGTGTTTTGAAGAGGTAGTTAAAACAGGAAGGTAATGTATGCTAAGGCAGAAATAGAGGAAGGGATGAACAAGGCACACTGTCTTTCTGGAAAGACCTTTTTTGTAATAATAGCCTGTGTGGAAAGAGTCTTTGCAGGGATTAAGGAAGCAGAGCTGCAGGAAACAAATGAATTCCTCAGGGCCCAAAGGCATTGACTACAGCACACACAGATATGCTCAAGCCTGTTCTTAAAGGGCTTGTGTGGACAGTGATGCATGGGTCAGTCCCAGCACTGTGGAGCTGGGCTGGGGGTCGCTGGCTCGGCATCTAGAGCAGATGCAGAGCCCTGAGCTAAGAGAGCTGTGTCACATCTCTGCCCAATAAAGACTGAAAACACGAGACTGAGCTGCACTCGTCCTTCTGACTGGTGTGTGGTTGCATGCTCAGGCCCTCAGTGTGTGATGGCTGTGAAACAGTGATGGCACTGACCACTGCAGTTGGTCAGCACAGCATCTGCTAAATGCTGGGTCATTGCCAGGTGTTATAATATCCTCATTAATGTTGAATAAACTCGTTGGGCTAAGAATAGGTTCTGAGTCTGGAGTGACCTGTTCCCTATCAGGGAGCCAGAAGATGTCAAGGCATTGGCAAGATGATGGGGCAGCAGTGGAAATGGTGGGGCTGGTGGCATGTAAAGGTGTTTGGTGCTTAACCCAAGATATCAACCAGTTGGCAGGCCCTACCTTGGAAGGGATTTGAAAATGTGCTGTGGTAATCAGCTGCTTTGAAACAAGCTAAAATGTTTTACTTTGCACTCTGAGAGTTCATATCCTGTTCCCTGGAGCTGAGGAGCTAGCTGTTCTGGGATTTGTGATTGCTGGAGTAATGCTGGAATAAGAACTTAATGTGTCTGGTCCTGGGGAGACACTGTAGTTTCCTGTGTCCAGTTCTTGTTATCATATCTTGAAGAGGATGTGATAAATGTTGATGGCTCGTAGGCAGGTTTTTCCTTCAACAACAAAAAATCAGTTTCTTACATGGTAATTGAGTCTTGTAGCCTGATGTGATGAGCTGCCTTTTGAGTGGAAGCACAATCTGATTGTATGTGCTACCTTATCTTATTGAGCAAATGTGTAATTGGAGCCTAGGGCTGGCAGCCAAATCCAGATACAAGCTGGAAATAAAATGCATATTAGCACCAAGAATCAACTACCCAGGAGCAGTGTTGGGGTGTGGGGGGAAGCAGTAATTCTACTTGCTGTATGTCAGTCAAGAGCTAGATCCAGGGATCCCTGGACTTTCTGGCTTCTCTTACTGTCCTGGACACCTTCCTGTCCTTTCAAAAGTAGCCTGTTTTACTGGGGAGCAGTAAGATCCTTTGGGAGCTGTCATGTTGCTTTGCTGTGAATGTGGTGGACTTGCCCTGTCAGTGTTTTTGATAATAAGAAATGGGTTTTGCTTTTCTTATTCAGACCTTACTTTGAGGGACTGTCACACTCCAGCTCTCAGACAGAAATTGGTAGCATCCACAGCATCAGGAGCCAGAGAGAGCCACCAAGTCCTGTAAGTCACATTTCACGTGTTACCTACCTGCACATAAAAGACCTGCACTGTCTCTACACTTTGCATGTGTAAATTAAAGCACCCTCTCTGACCTCTTCCAAAGGATCAGATGCAGAGATACAAATTTTCTGCTAAGAAAACACATTTGGATTTTTCAGGAATTGGGGTTTTTGGTGGGTTGTTTTTTTTTTTTTTTTTCAGTGCAAATATTGTATTAACTGAAGGGTGCATCTTCGGGTTATGTGTTGAATACTTGCTGATGGTATGAATAGCTTCAGATTCCCATGTGCCTGAAATGACTGCCAGGATGGGAGATGTTGCCTGGGAGTTTTAGGGACTTCTTAGCACTCTGTGGAGGAAGCTTTTCTTTACTGTTGTTGGGGTACTTTTCCTGGTGGCTGACGGTGAATGGACAGGGGCAGCTCAACTGCTTTTCCATTCCCTCATGGATGAGCATAAAGTGTCAGTCCCGTCCCAGGGCACTTCATTGCCTCTACTGTGTGTCGTGCATCAGCTTTGCCACGTCCCACACTAATGTGTACAGTCCTGGTGTGACCAGGAAGCACTGCTGGCTGTCCTGCAGAGCTGTGTGAAGTTGCAGTGGAGAAGCATCTCTTCCGAACAGCCTGACCCAGAGAGTGTGGCTGGAAACTGTGCTGGTAAACCTCCTGAGGATTTCTCTTCTCTCAAGCAGGTAGAAGTGCCTGAAAAGACAAAGAGTCTTGGAACCAAACATGCAGGCGACAGTGTTTCTGACACTGTCCCTTATGTAAGTTGAAAATGCACTTGTTGACTTTCCTCCTGTCAGTTTGGGTGTCAGCTATGGGCTGCATTCTGTGGCATGCATCTGTCTGTCCATATAGCTGCGCATGCAACACAGCTTCCATGGGTAACATCTGCTGCAGAGAAGATAACACTGAGTTCTCCTCCTAACCTTAGTTTGGAGATTCTTGTCTTTCAGCCTTTTGCGGGTGAAGTGCTCTATTTGACCTTCTGTTGAAACAGCCTGAGGAAGGCTGGCCCAGAGTTTTCTACTGAGCATGTAAAGGGTACTCAAGGCTGTTCCATTTTATCAGACAGAAGTATTACTTTAAGCTGAATTGGCAGAAATCAAGCTGGTCCTGGGGTAAAAATCCCAAAGCTCAAGTTGCTCTGCTGGGAACAGGGGGCGTGTAACATTTCTCTCATGTCTTTCTCTCTTAGCTGGTTCATTTGGGTAAGCTGAATTAATCTGCATTGCATGAGGAGACATGTCCTTGGCTTTGAGCTGTGAGAATCCCTGTTCCAAATAGCATATCTGAACACCTTTCCTACCTCCAGCTCCCTTGCGAGGCAGAGCTGGCAACTGGGAGCCCCAGATAGCCACTATTGGCTTCTCCCTTTTGGCAGTGAGGAGCATGTCTGGAAGAGGCGGGCCTAATGAGTCCCAGCCAGAGCTAAGCTCCCAAGGTGAGACACAGGAGAGGGTTTGTTCCTGGTAACTCTGTTCCCTGTGTTTTTGCAGGAGTCTAACCAGCAAGCTGAGGTCCAGGAGGTGGAACTCCCCACTCCAGATGTGTTTGTGGAGAAGCTCCCACCCAGTGGGAAGATCACGAAGACAGAGTCCCTCATCATCCCATCCACCAGGTACAGGGGGACAGCGCTGTGCCTGCTGCAGGGCTGCTCAGGAGGTCATGGACAGCATGCTGGGATTTGGTCAGGATGGCCTTAAGGCACTAAACTGCAAGGACACCCTCCTCGTGCGGGCACTTAAGTGATGGGTCTTGAGCATTTGATAAATGAACATTCAGAGGTACTCTGCTGCTTTGGGATGTGTGACTGCAGTTTGCCTGTCTGGATATTATTATGCTGGTGTAGCAATAGCAGAGAGGTGGTGTGCATGTTAGCATAGGCTGTGGAAGTCATCCTGGGACTCCTGGGAATGTGCTGAACTGTGTGCTGTGCACTGTCAGAAGCAGAAACAGCAGGTCTCAAGCTAGCTCAGATCTACGTGCAGAACTCCCTAGTGCTTCTGCTGCCATTTACGCAGTTTGCCAGACTGGGTGATGGGGATTTGGGGGCTGTGTCTCACTCAGTTACGTGCCAGCTCTGGGAATGTAAGCACATCTCTCCAGCAGGTCTGAAGGGAAGCAGACGGGACGCCGGGGGAGAAGCACATCCCTGAAGGAGAGGCAGCCGGTGAGGCCGCAGAACGAGAGAGCGAACAGCCTGGACAATGAGCGCTCTCCAGACACCCGGCACCACTTACAGGTGTGAATAACACTGCTGTCTCTCCAGCCACTCAGAGCTTTTCCTCTTCTCCACTGTCTCCTGTGGTCCTTTTCCTTCTGGTTCAAGCTCTGTCCCTGCTGGGAAGGGACTGGGCCCCGCAGCTTCAGGAAGGAGGGAATTTATGTCTTGGCTAAAATTGTGTCTTCCATCCAGTCTGCTGGGGTTTGCCAGCTTGTAGCTTTGTCAGCCAGCCATAAACTGAAAACACTGGAACAGGTTGTTAGAATGAGAAATGAATAAGGATGTGTTGAGGAATTACTCCTCAATTACTCCTCAAGTGAAATAAGGCAGATTGCTAGGGACTGGCTTGTGCACAGGGTATGTGCCATGCTTTTGTTAGGTGTGGGACTCACTTATTTCCCTCCTCAAAGGAGATTGTTCCTGGCTTTTAGGAGTCTCAAATTCTTGGGCTACTGTTAGTTGGTATAAAGTGATGTAAGTTAAAAGTGCATGGCAGAAAGGGTAATGGCCAACAAATCCAGGGTGGCTAATATTGAAGAAGCTGCAGTGTCAGTCCCAGCAGCCCAGTGTGCCTTTGCTGATGTGGTGACTGGCCAGCATGCACAGCTCATCAACTGCATGAGCTGGAGCTGGTGGCTTGATGGTTAGAGCTAACATCTCTTACTGTTCTGTGTCTTTATTTCCAGATCCCCAGGAAAACAGTGTATGATCAACTAAATCACATCCTGGTTTCTGACGACCAGCTGCCAGAAAACATTATTCTTGTCAACACATCTGACTGGCAAGGCCAGGTAAAGGCAGGAGACATTACCTGCAGCACAGTTCTCCTGTGCTGTTCCTCCTCAGGAATGGACAGGCCTTGGGCTCTGCACTAACCAAGTAGGTTCTGCTGCTTGGAAGAGCAGTGGTGGTACGTGGGAGCTGGCAGCATACTGAGTGTTCAGTGCCCACAGGTTGGATTTCATCTGGCCAGGAGATGCTGGGATCTTATAGAGCTTTGCCACCTGAGTCTTTCCACAGAGGTGTTTTCTCCTCCAAGCAGTGCCATTCCTTCTGGTTAGCAGCACGCTGGGAATGGCTAAACCCTTGCACTCAAAAGCCTCCTAAACTGTGGTAGACTGGGATAAAGGAAGCAGGGAGGTCTGTGGTGGTTTTGGCTGAGATTTCTGAGCATAGGTGGTGAACAGGAGAAAATATTTTGGGTCACCTCTGTAGCCATGTACAGGTGCTTGTGATTGCTGACTGCAGGAATCACCCCATCCTTCCTGAGTGACAGTTGTTTGAAGAAGAACCCTGAGCAATACTTTCTGTGGCTGGCAACATGGAGCAGTTTGTTACTGGTTTGGAACAAATTTTGCTCCTCTTGGAACCTTATTCTGAGAAAGCAATAAAATATGTATGGAAGAGGACCAATGAACATGTGCTGGGTGGCTGTTGCCTGGAGAACTTGTGCCAGGCATGTGGAGTTACATTGTCTGGTTTGGCTTTCTGCTAGGGTCTCAATTTGTGAGAGAGCAAAAACACCGGCTGAGCTACTGGTTCCACTTTCTCTATACTTGGAACACAGAGAAATGCCTTCTAAAGATGGACAGAAGATGTTGTAGATCATCTTCCAGTGGTTCTGGCAGCTTGTGCCTGCAGTATCAGAGGGCATGAAGGGTATGGCCTGGGGCGTATAGATTAGTAGTGCAGAAATTGGGAGTGTGAGATAATTACTGAGTGCCATAGTTATGTGTACCTGAGTTGTGTGGTGTTCCCCATTAGCTGCATGGACGGGAAGCAGTCCCTCATGAGGAACATGTGTGTGGTAGCACCCTTCCCTTTTTTCAGTGTTCAAGGGTGGACAGAACACTGCATTTGTGTAAGTCCTTTTGAAATCAGAGAGACGCAACTGCAGTTCCAGAAGCAGGCAAGTAGACAGTGTCTGCTCTTTCCTAGTGCTGTCTGTGGGGTGAATGGGCTGCTGCTGCTGCCCTGCCCTCTGTGGCTGTAAAAACTGTGCTGTTATAGAGCTGTTGTTGCCACGTTTGGGACATGGTGTTCCATCTATCAAGAAGATGTTGCCATTTTTCTGGAGGGAGAACTTCCCTTTGGCTGCTGTGCAAGGAGGAGGCATTTGTGAAATAGCCATATCACCTGCAAATCAGAGGCAGGGAGAGTGCCCAGAGTGGGTATGACAATGCCCAGGAGGTTGGGGGAGGCACATTTTCTTCTTGTGACAAACTGTACCAAAAAAAGGACTATAAAATGTTCTGTTCTCTCCTCAGTACCTTTCAGATGTCTTGCAAAAGCACACCTTGCCAGTGGTCTGCACATGTTCCTCTGCTGATATTCAGGCAGCTTTCAGCACAATTGTCTCCAGGATACAGAGATAGTAAGTTCTCACCTTACTTGTGTTTTCTCAGCCCTAAAAGCCTCTCGGTTCCTGTGCCCCAGGGCTCAGGGAGTTTACATCTCAATTACTGCATGAAACCTTTCTAGTCTACTCTCCAGAAGTCAGAATTGTGTGGCTCTTCAGCACTCACCACCCCTGCAGGGCTCTGTTGTTCTGCCTCATGTGGGGGGATACAAGTCACCAACACCAGTGATTATAAAAAATTGTCCTTTGGAGGCTGCCTCGTAGGTCAGATGCATGCACCAGTAAAGCATGCAAAGCACATAAGTGGGTTTTAAATAGTTCTTGCTCCCCTTCCAAGTAATTCCCAGATTAATCCTCCATTCCTGAAGGCACTCCCTACTTACCTGCTGAGTGCTGTGGGTACTGAGTGTGCTCTCTGACCCAGCAGTTAGTAGGTACATCCTAACCTAGATAGTTCAGCCCAGCCCTTTAGAATATCACAATGTGCAAAAGAAGGAGCAAGGAGACCAATTAAGAAATTACTGAAGAATGTTGTATTTTATTAATAATGTTTTAAGCTGCTGAGAATCATTGCAATATTGCCTTGTGTATTGAACAAACTCTCTTCTGCTATAATTGCTATTAACCAGTTTTTTTTTTGCTGCTTGTTCTGAAATATGTGGTTGAAAGCACAATTACACATACGTTTCCTCTTTTTCTGTCTAGCTGTAACTGCAATTCACAGCCTCCAAACCCAATTAAAATTGCAGTGGCAGGAGCCCAGAATTACCTCAGTGCTGTGTTGAGGCTCTTTGTAGAGCAGCTGTCTCACAAAACCCCCGACTGGCTCGGCTACATGAGATTTCTGATCATCCCTCTAGGTAAATAAGGAATGGTGTTTCTTCATGGAGAGGTGAATGGGTGAAATCTGCTGTGTTCCCTCAGGAGAAGCCTTTCCAGAGCTTTGGCTGTAGGTTAAATCAGGCAAATTGTTGTATTATTGTGTAGTGCTGGTGTTGCTGCTCTTGTGTGAGTGAATTTCATCTGTAAGTTCCTGATAGCAAAGTCTGCTTGTAAGCCTTTTGTTTGAAGCAAGGGGTTTAAGTACTTCCTCCCCATACAGGGAGGCTCTTAGGCACAGAGTATTGTTCTAGATGCCCTTTCCCTAGCTGAAATGGTAAATTCAGTGGGCACCATGTTTCCCAAAGCAATAACTGTTCTGGCCTCCCTGAGCTTGACTCAGAAAATGTTCATAGAGGAGGAGTTGAAAATTTTTTAAAGGCTCTGAAACTGCTGAGAATTTAAATTGTTGAAATTAGCTGTATCTTTTGACCTTTTCTTTACGTGCTGGTCTCCTCAGATTTTTCCCTCAGTTTTCCAACACTTTATCTCTGCCCTTTCAGCAGCTCAGCAAGCCTGCCTGGCTGGAAAGTTACCCAGCTTGGATGGCTTGTGGTGAGGAAAGTAGAGTGGACTGATAACAACACCAGTGGTCTTGTTGTAGTCAGAAACACGAGGAATGTTGTAGCAGCAAGGCCTGGGAGGCTGGGCAGTCACTGGTGCTGTGGGCAGGGGCATCTGGGCAGTGCTGGTGTGGTCCAGGGCTTGGCTTGTGTGGACAGAGCATTTAAGTGATGTAAGCAACAGAACACTTGAAAAGCACTTTGTGCCAGTATTTCCCAGCTCTCTAGGTTTGGGACCAGCTGTTGGCAGTCCCTGTAGGAATCAGAAGCTGCTGCCCAGCACCATGAACACTGGAGTTAGGCTGTCAGTTCAGTGGGGGCATTTGCAAAAGTCAGATAAAAAAGGCAGAGGAAAAGATCTGGATCCTTTTTTAAAATAGGCATTTAGTTTCCAAAGTGGTTGGCAGGAAGAGAAGAGAGAGCTCTTTAGGGAGTAGAAACAAAGAAAAAAAAATTTCTGCAAGGTTAAATGTGCTTTGAATGAGAGTCTGTGTCTGAGACTTTGGTACTCACTTGCTGACTGTCTCCTGGCCTCAGAAGAAGAGTTTTCTGTCCTGCAGTTTTTAATTATCTAAAAATACTCTCTCTCTGGAAGTGAAACACAAGATTCAACTAGTGTAGGTTTGGGTTGTTTTTTTAATCTTAAAACTTCCTTTTGTAATCAAAAAAGGAAAAATTAACACGGCACTTTGATAATGAAATGCTTTAGAACTGTGAATTCTTTTTAAATCTACTTTAAATATAGAAACTTCTCTTAACAGGTCCTTTTCCATAGAAGTCTGCAGTATTTCCTGATTGAACCAAGTGCTTATTTCTGGCCAGCTCTCTGGCAGTTCATTAAAGTGATTGAGGAGCAACCTCTCATTCATGACAACTGAAAAAGCACCAAAGACAGAATGGTGACCATGCCATAAATGTCTTAAAGGAAAAGCCTCTCTGCTGCTAGAAATACCTTTGAACTAGGGTTAGTGGACTTATTCCCTGGATGGTTTTGCCTTCTGAGTCCACAACTACACACTCCAGTAACAGAATGGTCAGCCTTCAGTGGTTTATTAGCAATCAGAAATGCTTAGTGTCTGTAAACATATGTACTGGGAGATTCAGTCCTGCTTCACGGCACTGATTCTATGGCTGAAAGACTCTTTTGATGTCTAAACACTGTATAAACAACTGCAAAGGGGAAAATAAAATAAAATGTTCGGGGTTATTCTGGCTGTTTGGGGTAGTTTAACATTTTATATAGCTCCCATGGGTAGAACTTATTGGGAGACTTCCTGTTTGTTGCTTGTTTCCAACTGCATCTGCCATGTGCAGTGTGTTTTCCCAGCACGTGGGAAAGCTTCTCCAGTGCATGGTGCAGAGCTGTGCTGTGTGCACTGTTTAAAGCTCCATTGCAGAAGAAATTATGGGTGTGAAAGGAGCCATGATCTGAAGGGGCTGGGAAGAACTTAGGTTCCAATCTCTAATGACACTGAGGGGAGCTCAGAGGGATCTCCTGCTTTAACCTTTCTTTGAAGTCTGGAAGTTAGCTTGGAGGTTGGAAGGACTGAGACAGTGTATTTATTGTTTGTGGGTTTTTTTCCATCAGAGCTTTCCTGGACCATGGTGAGTACAGTTAAGCAGCTGGGGTCGTCTTGAAACAATTTGTCAGGTTTCCAGTTAGCAGCTGATGACTCAACTTTTGCAGCCACTGGAAGTGTGGCTTGATGTGAGAATTTGGTATGCAGGAAGGATGAAAATAATGTGATTAGGAGGAACTCTGAGGCTCCTTCATGGCTGACTGTAAATGTACAGGACTCATGCTGAGCATGACTGTCAGGTGGTGACTGGGAAGGGTGATCCTGGCATGCCTTTTCTCCCGTGTTCAAAGACTGTAGAGGTAGTTGCAAGGGGGGGTTGTCTATTTTGGGGACACAGATGGCCTAAAATGAAGGTGGCAAATTTTTGCCACCTCCAAGGGCCGAGTTTGTTGCTTGAACACCTTCCCTGTCCTGCTCAGTGTAAGTATGAAGTCAGATCTCCATGCAGGGCTGCAATCTGGAGGCTGGACACACAAAGCTTCTGCAAGGAGGTCTTTCCATGCTCATAGAGGAGAGGAACCACAAGGCTCAGCTAGAGTAAGCAGGGACCTGATGCATATGCCAGTACTCACTGGGTACTGTAGTCCTTGGGCTCTGTTTTCTGTCTCAAATTGCAGGGTATTTATTGAGCTTAGAGCCCTTCTCCACAGATTAAACAAGCCTCCCTGGGTTGTTTTTCCTGCCTGGGGGCAATTGCCTCTTCTCAGTATTGCAAAACAGCTGTGGGGTGCAAATGGTGTTTGGAGGAAGGGGTCTGACCCCTTTTGGCAGAGGTGGCCTGGCTGTGGTGCAGCCTGTGGGCAGGAAGGGCTGTTTGGGAAAGCTGCTTGCAAAACTGAGAGGCTGACGTGGAGAGCTGTAGGGCCTTTGTGCCTTCCAAATAATATATTTCCTCAGCAGTTTCCCAGTCCTGTTTTCTTTGGCCTTTTAAAATTTAATTTGTTAGGGGGAAAGTGTCAAGTGAAAGATATCAGTGTGTTGAAGCAGTCTGTGCTGGGAAGTCTGTTTGCATGCTCTTGTAGAGATAAGCTGGACTAAATGACTTGGTTATAATTGAAGAAGTTTATTTCTGGGGTGTCTAGTGTGGTTTTGATTTTGGAGTTTAATTCCTTACAGATCAAACCCACACTTGTGTTCAGTGCTGGAAAGCACAACTGTCATGTTTTCCTTTCTTTCATAGGCTCGCATCCAGTGGCCAAATATCTGGGGTCTGTAGATTATAGATACAACAACTTCTTCCAAGATCTAGCCTGGAGAGATCTGTTCAACAAACTTGAAGCACAGACCACTGGTAAGACTCTGTGTCTGTCTGGCCTGTGTGGGATGAAAAGCTTGAATGAGTAATTTCAGCAAAGGTCAAGTAAATACAAGAGGAAGCAGACAAGTGGTTTTATTCCTCTTTTCTCCTTGTTCCATGACATTCCCATTTCAGATGCTGACCTTTCTAAGTCCTGCACATGGTGGTTTGCAAACAGTTATTGGCTCCCAGAGGCACTAACTAGCTGCCTCTGAGTCATGCTGTTCTTACCTACCTACAGCTTTGCTCTTTGATGTGGAGGTCTCGCTACCAAGTTCAGTACATTGCTTTCCTGCAGGAACTGTGCAGCCTAAAACACTTGGAAAACTGGAAGCTCTGCGAAGATTAACTTTTGTTAGTTGTGTGTGGGAAAGATCCTGCCAGCAGACTTGAAAACATTCTCATTAAAGAAGAGTTTTGTTCTTCACCAGTGTGGTAACAAGTGGGAACTGCTCTAGGTCAGACCAACAAGTTCCTGTTCTGATGTGAGTTTGTTCTAGGCCAGATTAAAGCCTTACTTCATGTGGAAGTACTAATCTGTTTAAAATATGAATGCTTACAGTTTCTTCCTCCATTTCTTCAAGAACAGAAAGAAACAGGAGAAAGGAGGATTCGCAACATTTAGGGCTATGTGAAGGCTTGAGATCTGATGCTGTCATGGGCAGCATTGCCCATACAGAAATTTCATTAGAAGGAAAAAGCTCTGGAGGTTGTGGAGCACCATGAGTGTGGGGAAGTTGCAGTGTGGTTCTCCCTGTTGGAATTGCAGAGTTCCTGAGACTCCCAGGATGCTCCTGGAAGTCCTCTATCCATGAGAGGAGGAGAGAGACCTCTTCATGTGTGATTGTTCAGAGCTTTTTCCAGCAGATGGTGACATGGCTGGACAAGGCCCAGGGCAGCCTTTTCTGAAGCTGAAGTCAGCCCCGTTTGGAGCAGGAGGCTGGACTAGAAATCTGCTAGTGTACCACCCAACCTATACTTTCCCTTAATCCTAAATTCATGGAAGAACTGCTGTATGGAACTGGTTTCCTTTAATTCCTTGTTGCACTTGAAAATGCAGAAAAATGGCAATACAGACTTGATTTTTGTGTCTGAATTAGGAATATTTCATTACCTCTACAAATCCAGCCTGAGAGCCATATCTGTTCCTTACTTGGTTATATGCTGTATGCTATGAGGAAAATTCCACCTCATTTTTGTACAGTACAGACTTTGTACATTCTGCATTTTTGTCTGTGTGGTGGCAACTGCACAGAAACTCTGTGAGTTTCTGAAGATTTGGCAGAGAATCATAGCTCTTACCAGTTCACTGTTCAAATACAAAGAGTCTGAGTTAAAATGCCCATTGTAAGGTACAGAAGTGTCTGGTGAAAGTCACTTGTGTTCCTGTGGTCTCACAGTTGAGGCTCCTTGGTTGAAACCAAAGAAATAGGGAGGGCGTTTGGGAAATGTCTTTGTGTCAGCTTGAATCAACCACAGTCTCACAAATCATGTGATCTTTGTGCTCTTCCTACCCTTGTGTGTCCCTCAGTCCTTTTGGTTAACTCAGCAAGGCTATGAGTTCATTAGAAACTCAGGTAGCTCAGTGCTGGTGTGAGCAGACCAGCTCACCTGGAGGAGATGGCCAGGCACTTTCTTCAGCAGATGCATGCAGTCAAGGTGTGAAAAAGTCTAAAGCTGACTCTGGGCAGGTACAAAGAAAAGCTTTCAACAAATCTAAAAGACCTGAGACACTTCAGTCAAAAATGCTTTGAACAGATTCAGCTTTACTGTGCTCTGGGGTAGGCAGAGCTTCCTGTGCGAGATGCAGTCCAAATGCACCTGGCTGGGCACCATCAGCAAATGGAGGACAGTGCTGGCAGTGGTCTAAGAAGTCACTTCAATGCTTTTCCCTCTGTTCTCCTGCAGTTTCGGAAGCACCTGACGTCGTGTCCCGGATAACGCAGTACATAGCAGGGGCAAACTGTGCACACCAGCTGCCCATTGCTGAAGCCATGCTGACATACAAACAGAAAAGGTATGTCCCCCTCGTCCTGCTGGCTCCCAGGACCAGCAGCTGGTTGAAAGCAGAGTGCTTTTCTCATGTCGTGCCAGCAGTCTGAAAACCACTCCTAAATGGCAAAACCCTTGGGATCCTCGTGGTAGCCTGCACCCAGTGATGTGTCCCACTCAGTGAATCTACAGCAGCAGGGTTACTTTAGGGGCTGTGATTGTTTTTTTTGAAAATATAAGAGGTTTGGGGACGTGCAGGCTAAGCAGGATGGGGGATGGACAGGTTCTGTGTGCTTAGGTTCCAGAGATCTCTCACCACAGCGACTTTAGGTAAGACTGGACCTTGGCATTCCCCCACAAAGTGTCTTCCATGAGACCTGACCTTTTTACACTGGGGTTTAGGGAACTAAACCCCTATCTTTTTGGAGTTTAAATAGCAGAGCTTCTTGTAGGAGAGACAAAATCCTTGTTGATTGGCAGCTGCAAGCTACCAAGACTCCTGCTGAGGAGGGCTGACATTCAGCGGGTTTCATTTCAACATTGCTTAAGGGATAAGCAGCCTGTAGGAGGGAGGATTGGGGCCTGAAAACAAGATTCAGGAGTATGTAGGGCCTCCTGTGGCCATGGTCCAGGAAGAAGAGTAACTGTTACTGAAGGGTAGAGAAGCGCTGTTACCAAGGGACAGAGGAGAATAGTAGATTTGAACTCAGCTCATGTGAGTTTTCTCAGTTCGGGACTAGCAACTCCCTCTGAGGCATGGATGTTGTTGATTACTTCTATTTGATTTTTCTTTTTTGCTCCATTAACATCCCTCATTGGTGTCTCCTTTGCCTAAGAATTGGGAGAAATTAAAAGTGTGGGTAGAATCACTTCTTTCCCTTCTTTTTGGAAATTCTCATTGTATATTGCTTTTCCATTCCTGTGTCTGCTCTCACATTACTGTGCAGAACTGATTCAGTGAAATTTCACCCATTCTACATGTTTTTCCTGTATTTCCAGACTGACTAGTCAAGTAAGAGAGACTACTCTAGTCTCTTCATATATTTATGGACTTCTGTAAAGTTAACATGATAATAAGGATGAAATGTAAGGAGCTACAGAGTACTTGAAGCTCTTGCCTTCAGTTTTCCATCTTGTTTTTGGTGTGAAGGCTTAGCTTAGTTACCAGCAGGGAGATCAGATGCCCCAGTGCAGTGTGAACCCCTTCTGAGGCTGCCTGGTTCTTTCTCTGCACCCTTCAGGTGCTGGGTTCTGCACTGCTTTCCAGTGCCTCCTCCACACTATTGCAGCTTCATTTTTGTCATTAACACACATTTAAACGTTTTGAGTTTCTAAAACGTGTCCAGAAAGGTCAAATCAGCGCTTTGTTGGAAAACATCTGAAATGTATTTGAGCAACCCCTGCTCTTACTCCTCCCAGCAGTGTGTGGGACTGCTTTACGAAGCTGGTCTGGTCCATTTGGGTTTTACACCCTTTGGACTTTGGTACCATGCCTGAAGCTGTTCATAGTTTTAAGTTAGGAGGCTATTGGGAAGAGAGATTGCTGAAACTCATAGTCAGACTCTGGCACAGCCTGCAATCTCTCAGTATTTCTGTGTGCCTGCCTTAAAATAACTTCTGCTTTCAGGTCAGTACCCCATGAGAGTGAGTCAGAGGAACAGGCTCTCCAGTGGAGCATGGGCAGTTGTCTCCTGTGTGCCTTCCTTTAGGAATGGGGGTCTCTGTCATTGGCAGCAGCTTAGGGAGGGTATTGTTAAAAACAACACAGAAATTGTGTCTCCATTAGCACTATCTAAACGAATGCATCTCTTTGTTGTAAGTATAATAACACATTTGTCTTTTTCTTTGGTTGCTTTCTGAAAAGGAAAAAGAGCTTTCATTTTGATTTTACCATAAGGTATCAGTTCCTTTTAGGTTCGCTCTCCCACCTCCTATCTCTCTTCCCAGTGAACTGGTCTTTTGTGCCTTGTTTAACAGTTCTGTGGGTCTGGGATGCACAGTTTGTGCTTTAGTTCAAGTTCTGCTCGCTGCTTTGAAACTATGGCATCTGCTGGCAGAATGCATAGTTGAAAGTGACTGCTGTGCCTTTGGACCACACATTTGGGTTCCCAGGATGTAGATTGAATGGGAATGAAGGAGCTGTTTAGAGAGTAGCTTAGAACAGTACAGCATGGAGAAGGTGGGCTTTTTCCTTGCCTTTTCCCTTAGCCATCAGAAGATACAGTGTAGCTCCAGAAGAATCAGGATTGAGAAAAGGCTTTTCAGTTCCCCTCTGTTGGAACTGGAGTGCTGTAGGTGGCACTCAGGGGCTCAGGGTGGGATTCAGCTGTGCAGTGTCCCAGTGCAGAGCAGCAAATCTCCTCCCTGTAATCAAAAATTTGAGGACTAGTCTCTTACTGGCAGGTCATCAGAAACATAAGGGACTTCTCTGAGCTTAAGAAAGAGAACACAGATGTATGCTAGCAGTGGAGCTGTGCTCACGGAGCTGCCTCCAAAACCCCCATGCTCTGCAGGATCCCCAGCTTTGAACCATATGATTATTGGTCATTGTTTATTTTATACTCAACACACAAAGTTACTGCAACTCCCCCTCCCTTGAGGCCAGAGGTGAATGGCTTCTCCAAGGCCGGCTTTCAAGGCAGTGGTCCAGGTAGAAACAAGCAGCGCTACCTACAAATTCATTGCAAGAGAAATCTCCCAGAACCCTGGCATTTGCTCTGTTAAACAAGCCCTCGTGGTCCAAGGAAAGCCAAGCCAGTCTCTAGGATGTAGCTGTATGTGATGAGCTGCTTTATAACTTTCTTGCCAGCTGTCCCTATTCTGACTGACCCCGCTCTCTCCCCCTGCCCTTGTTCTGTTTGTCATGGCAAAGGTTGGCGCATGTACTGCCTGTGATGGACTGCAATGGTGCCAGAGCTTTGTCCTGGTCTTCTGGAGCATCTGCTGACCTTACCTGAAAGCAGGGGGGCTGGCAATGAGGAAAGGGGTTCAAGAAGGAAATGAAGTGCCATTGCAGCTCCTCTGAGTTACACTGGGTGACTGATTCTATCTGTGAGCTCTGGGAGAAGTCTTGGTTACTGAATTGTGAAGGAACAGTGCAATCCAGGCAACACGTGGGGAGCTGAGACCATGGGGACAGAGGTAGGCCTCTCACTAGGAGGGGCACATCACTGATATCTCTCTGCATTGTTTTCTTGAAAGAAACCCTGTGGTATTTGAGGTCTGAGATTCAGCAGACACTCATTCCCAGTGCACCTGGATTGCTGGGCTGGTGTCACCCACTGTAATTCAGTGCCCAGCACAGCACAGCTCATGCCATGTGGCTTCTGGATAGCCCTTGCATGAATCTGGGGAGCAGCCTGGCTGTTGGAAATGGAAGCATTGTTCACTTGTCAGGGCAAGGACTGGATCACTGCCTGCCTGGTTATGTGTTTACCAAAAGCTTTTGAGACCACTTCCCAACTCTTGCTGCCAGTTCCCTTGGATTGGAGGGCTCCTGGGCAGTAGGAAGCATGGATTACACTGCTTTCTGCCTGCTGTGTGTCTCGGAGGCCCTGCAGGGCAGTGGCTAAGCAGAGTCCAGGTTATTGCTCTGAGTGCTTCTCCTCAAACACACCTGCAGCAGTTGCTGAACATGAACACAACTGGTGAAGAGAGGCCTGGCCCCTCCTCTGGCTCAGCAGAGCCCATGTTATCTGGCTGGTTACTGCAGGAAATTCCTTGGGCAGCTGCTGGAAATGCAACAGGAGCGCAGCAGAGGAAAGTCAAGGCTCAAGAAACTATGGATGTCCTGTTGACTATGTCCAGCCTGCCGTAGGAATGTGAAGAGTGCTGGACAGGAGGTGTTTGGGAAGGCTGAGAGAAGACTCTTCTGATGTGTTGTGATGAGTTGCTTTGTCCCCTTTTGGTTTGACCCTGGTGAAACCAGGACAGTGTTAGCCAGCAGACAGCTGGAGTTGCCCAGTGGGCAGGACAGATTTCATACCATAGATAAACCGTGGAGAGGTTTTGGATTGCCTGGATAAACCTTGGATTGCCTGGCCTGAAATGGCCCAGAGTCCTGCTAGTCCTTCAGTGGCAGAAGTTCTCTCTTCCCTGTTGCCCCCTTCAGGACTTGACTGGAATAAACGGAGTGCCTGAGCCCCTCCTGGTTAGAGAGATGACACATCAATAAGTGCTACAAATCACAAACTGGGGCCAGGTCTGGCTTTAAATTACAGCTGAGGTATCAGGGCCCTCAGAAGCCCTGTTGGTAAAAAAAAGCCTTGGGCATGTGGGGTTAACCCACTGCAGCCTGGGAGTCCGTGCAGCTGAGGTAATGAGGGGAAGCTGCCTTTCCAGAGATGGGAGATATTTTAGTTGCAGGGCTGTGGTAGGAGGAGGAATCATAGCGGCTGTTACCAAGGTGAAAGGATTCTGAATTAATGTTTCGGGATCTTGAGATCCTGAAGAACAAAAACTGGGAAGAGCGTGAAGGAAGAAACGAAGAACAAGCACGATCATCTCATCTTTTCTTCCATCCACGTGAAGAGCAGCTGTTTTGATAAGCTGCATTTTCAGAGACACACGTGCAAGACCAGAGTTCCCAAGAGGACATGTGACAGGACTAGGCTAGCTGAGCTGAAATCCAGCTGGTTTGCTTCAGGAACAGCCTGTGCATCGTTGTGAGCTGTGATAAATGGTGACTGAAGCAAATGATGTATCTCAGAATTGCCCCTGAGCTCTCTGCAGTGGGAATCAACGCTCCCAGGGGGAACGAGAATGAGTTTTCTGCTGGAATTGGGCATGGTTTGTTTTTTCAGAGCTCAGAGCAAAGCCATCCAATAGCTGAGAGATGACTGGGTAGCTGTTGTGCTTCCCTCACTTGGTCAGTGGGACTCATTTTCTGCCGGCCTCCAAGCCCATAGAACTAAAGGAAAGAGAAGAGAGCTGAGCCTCTGTTCTGTGCCTCTCCCAACAGCTCTGTGGTTTTCTCATTTCCCTTTGCAAAACTGGAGCTGGAAATGTCATGTTTGTAGGAGAGGGGTTTGCTGGGGACCTGCAGCTGTGTTTGCAAAGATGTGACCTTTCTGCCTTCCAACATGGAATCAAGGACTTGGTCACTTTATCCTGTGCTTTAGGAGAACCATGAAGGTGCAGTGCCTGAGGGTGTGAGGTAGGAAGGTAGCAAAGGCCCTGGCTTTGCCTTAAGGATGGATAAGCAGAGCCGAGCCAAAGCGAGAGGCTGTTTGCAAAATCACGTTCTGCTTTGGACCATGAGGGAGCTCTGGCTGAGTCATGTTCACTGCAGGTTTATGTCATTCTCTCCATGGGGCTTAGAGGAAAGTGTCCATCCTGTGCTGATCACACAATGGCTAACAACCTTTGTGCATTTGGTGCATTTCTGATCAGTGCTGGAAACAGCACAGAAATACCTGCAGTATTTATGCTACTCCCAGCTAAATTCTGGATGAAGGCAGTGCTGGATGGTTTTTTCTGAGCACTGAGGGATGCACAGGAAGAGAAACAGGAGAAGTCTCAGTGTTTGTCTGCTTCCTACCTGTTTCCTGTTCTCAGTCACTGAGAAATGTGTGTCTTGCCCATGCAGTCACTTCCCTCTGCTGAACTGTAGTTCCTCCAAACATGTGGATGTGCTCCTGTGATCTTCTCCTCACCCTGTGGGTCCATCTCTAATCTCTGTTGCCACTGAAGAGAGCAACGGCTCTGCAGGCCCTTCTGGCCTGCCTTCCTCCTCACTCAGCTCTTCCTCCTCTTGTCTTTGTCGAGTGTCCCCCTAATTCCCGCTAGGTTTGACTGTGGCCTTCTTTGCTGGCCCTTTCCACCCTCTGGTTTCTGAACCCTGGGCAGGGCCCAGAGCAAGAGGGGCTCTCCAAATGTGTGTAGTGTTGTCTCCAGCTGTTCCTGGGACACGGTGTGCCTTTTGTTGGGCTTGGTTTAGCTGTCGGTGTGTGCCCCGGTGCCCGACCTCTCCAGTGTGCCTGTGGAAGGGCCTGCGAGCTCCCAGCGGCAGGGCAGGCGTGTGTGAGGGGGTGTGTGTGAGCGTGAGAGCACGTCCTTGCTGGTGCTTTACCAATAACCACGTGTCACGGCTTGTAACCCCGCGGCAGGGCCACTGCTTTGGCGGTGCCGGGATGTGCAAGCTATGGCACATGGCTCCACGGGGGGGACGCCTGGAGGCCGTGCGTGCAGAGCGCCTCAGGTACTAGTAAGTAACACCCAGTTCTCCGTGTTGTTGTGGCACAGATCCATTTCCTTGCGGTAGGAGGCCGTGTGTCTGTGATGACTGCCATGCCATTCAAGCATGTTTCTCTGTGGAGCGTGAGGGAGGGAGGCAGAGCCTTTCCCCCCAGAGACGTGCTGTAGGCTGCGTGCTCCTCCCCGCCCGTGCAGGCTCTTAGTGCTGGCAGGGAGCCTTGAGAGGAGCGTTGGACTGGCGCTTGCATCCTGTCCGTCCCTGCTGCATGCTGGAATGCAACGTATGGAGTGAGTATGGTGCCCGGGGTGGAGGCAAGCTGCTAACAACTCTCTTCTCTTTGCCTTTAGCCCCGATGAAGAATCTTCGCAGAAGTTCATTCCCTTTGTCGGGGTGAGTGTTACTGTGGTTGTGCTGTCTCAAGCAAGCTAGAATATGTTCACAGGTGTTAACCTAAACAGGTTTCTGGAGTAGAGCAGAAGCCATTGGTGCTCTAAGGCAGATTATCAGCGTGAGAATCTGATGGTTGGATGCAGCTGCCTGATATGTAAGCAAACCTCTAAGACACTTCTACACGAAACTACAGGGTGTATTTTACTCCCTAGACAGGAATGTGATGTGTTCTTGGAAACCTGATCAAAGGGATGCTGTGCCCAGCGTTGCCCTGGTTGATTGTTTTGGCCAAATTTGCTATTCCAGTGTCGGTCGTCTGCATGCTTGTCACTAATGGTCTCCCATCCTCTTAGTATCCCATCTGTTCCTGGGAAGTAGAGAGTACATCCCAGCAGGGAGATGATTTATACCACTGTTATGTATTTGGGATAGTAGTCCCTAGTTTTTCCTCCTGTCCTTAAGTGTTCCTATCTGAAGTGCCAAGTGCGGAGTACCTGGAGAGGGCCATGTTAGTTCTTCTGTCAGTGTATTTTGTGCACTCTGCTCTTTGCCTTTCCTAACTTCCCTCCCCTTATTTGATCATGCTTTTCAATTCATTAAGTTTTAGGTGTAAAGGCATTGACCTGTGGCCACAAGAAATCCCTTGGCTTCTCTTCAGCTCTTGAATGTCCTCTTCCCAGTTTGTGCTGCTGTCTTGTAACTTCTCTCTGGCATGCTGGCCTTGCTGTGCCTGCTCTGTGTGAAGCTGACGTGTGCGCGTCCCCTTTGTGTCCGGCGGTGCGTCAGAGCTAATCTGAAATCCCAAGGCATTTAAAGAGCTTAGTCTCTCCTGCCCTCAGGCTGACCCTGCTTTCACTCTGGTGTCCTCCCCATAGTGAGAGTCTCTCTCTCTGCAGTATTCCTGAGATGACAATCTACTTCTGTTTGTTGAAGGAGAGATGTCTTCTGCAAAAGTACAGACACGTCTACCCAATTTGTTCCCTGCTGATGAGCTTTGCTGGGAACTTGCATTTCCCATGAACTGCAATTTCTAGTGATGAACTGTGCTTACAAAACAGCTGTTTCACCTTTCCCAGTAACATGAAAAGCCCAGAGGACTTGGAACATTCCAGACTGTTGTTGGGCTTTGCAAGCTTTCCTTCAGGACTGATTTAGTCCCTTACTATGTGCAAGCAAATAGGGCTTAGAGTGTTTATCCAGTTGCTCTAAAATTGTCATCCTCACATTAGCAGTGCTTTTCCAGTCTGGATTTGATTATCTGAAAGTGGTGGAAGAGTGAGTGGCTTTGTTGTGTATATAATGTTGCAAACCTCCCAAAAAACTGACCTTGAAAGCACAGACTGACTTCTAAGTCATCTGGTGATGAGGATCAAATCAGTGCCACGTGCTCTTGGTTCTGAAGCATTCCTGACACAGTAATTCCCCATGAAACACACCTGAAGACACTGAAAGGCCGGTTGCAGGTGTCTCACAAAGTCTGAGGCTGGACATGAACACTGAGGCTCTTTCCCTCAGCTGCAGCCTGCTCAGAGCTGTTGGACAAGGAAGAGAGAGACAGCAACTTCTGGGTTTGCAACTCCTAATGTTGGCTGCAGTCTTGGCTTTTGGTGTGCAAAACCTGATGTCCTGCAGCTGGATTGTGCAGTCTTTGACCCAGAAATGAGCAGGGCAGTGCCGTGCTGCTCAGCTGGGCTCAAGGTGTGGTGGGAATGGAGCCTCACAAGTGGCCAGAAGGGTGCAAAAGCCAGGGTCAAGCTGCGTTGGGCTGACAGCCAGTTGCCAGGAGAGTTAACAGGATGTGCCTCTTCCTGGAGGGAAAGGGGGCTGGCTGCTGCAACTTCCCTGGATGGAGGCGTGTTGGAACTGCAGTGGTCTCATGCACCTCCCTGAGTGGAGAGAAGGGAAAGTGTTTAACCTTGTGTTCCTCCCATATGTCTGAACTTGAGCATCTTCAGTCAGCCAACAAGGAGGAAATGGCCAGAGGAGATTTCCTGTCTGGCTTGCAGATCAAGGTGGCTGCAGGCAGTTTTCTGTGTTGCTTGTCCCTCCCCTAACTCTGCTCCTCTTGTTCACAGCCAGTGACAGTCTATGAAACATCCTCTTGGCATTTAACACATACAGCACAAATGGCTGCTGCACTCCAGAGCCTGATTTCTTGCCCTTTGGATGGAGACTGGCCAAACTGAGCTGCAGCTGCCTTCTCCCAAGCCCCTCAGGGAGCCTGTGCACACATGGCTGAATTTATGATGGCTTTTCCAAGACTGGATCTAAATGAGAATCCACCAGAGAGCCTGACAACTCTCCAAGATCTACTGCTGAGCATACCTCTCCCTGCTCTCCAAACTCTCCAAAGTGTTTTGCTTCTGATAATAAAGCTTTTTTTTTTAAAGCCCAAATTACAGAAATATGCTCCCTAGAGATGTGGTCCAGACATGGTTGTGTCTGAACTTAATGACCTTCTATTTTCAAACTACAGAGTCTTTGTGTGACATCATTTCTCATTCAAAGCAGGTTTTATTGACCTGAGCTGCCTTTGCAGCTCTTTCCCATTTGTCAGCATTTGTACAGGGTAGACATTAGCCCTGGATACAGGGTTCTTAAGGACCTTAAAAAGGGTCTCTTCTCTGCAGTGGTAAGAGTAATGATCCGTGTGTACCATAGCAGATTATCACTACAGAAGGTCTCTGCTTTTGCATCACCAAGGGCCAGTTTATCTTTCTAGGCATAGTGTGTTCTTGGGAGTTTGTTTGCAGCATGTTCTGTTCCACAAATTATTGCCAGTGACATTTATCATTAATCTTAATGTACTGGCTGGTGGTTGGCCACACACATTTGTACCCTTATTACAGTGTGATTTGGATCATTCTGACCTCTCTATGTGGTGGTTTGTCTGCCTCCAGAGGCTTTGCTAGGGGCTTTATCTTCTTTGTTGGACACTTCCCTTGTTTAGAGAATAGAAAACCCTGGTCAGAAACACTACTTTGTTGCTTCTGTGGTTTCCTAATAAACCCCAAGTATGCTGCACCCTGGCAGTGGCTGCTCTTGAGCAATGGAAGTGTCTGTAATTAGCCAGTGTATCAAAGCAGTGCTGAAGGGATATTTATGACCCTTTCTCCTCCCACAGGTGCCACAGGCCCTGCAGTTGCCATAGCTCGGAGCTGATGGGCTGTTCAGAGCTGGGCAGGTCTGTAACAGCTCTGCAGGGTCTATGCTGTCCTTTGTGTAGGTCAGGGAAGGGCTGTGAGCTGGCACTGTTTGGCTGGACATTGCCAGGACCTGCCTGGCTCTTAGAAGACTCCTTCTTAACTACTCTGACTGCAGGGACAGTGCCATGGAGACTGCAGAGATGAGCTTAATTCTGGGGTTTGGGTTCCTGAAGTTCAGGGGGCTCTTGTCTGACAGAGCTCTTCTGTTTTGCCCCCTTCAGGTGGTGAAGGTTGGAATAGTGGAACAATCTTCTGCAACGTCAGGTAAGGAACATCTCGTGTGTGCTTTCTGTGTCATACAGTAGGTGGGAGCCTGACTTCACAGGCTGAACAGATTTGTCCATTGCTGATGCCTTGGAGCTCTGTGAGGTGGAATTGGATTTTATTAGCTCCCAGTGGTTGGTCTGCAGAGAGCCCTCTCTTGGGAGAGGCCCTTTTTCTTGTTACTTTACCTGGTGCTTCAGGCCAGGTGAAATTCCCACACCTTCATCCAGGGAAGCTCTACTCTCACATTTGTGCAAACACCACTTTTCTAATGTGTGTCGTCAGTGGGGTGGATTCACTCTTACAGTTGTTGGAGGTTCCTGCTTCAGCCTGAGGAGGCAGTTCATCAGAAGTTCATGCCTGTCTCCCTACACTGGGCTCAGCTGCTGAATAAGATTGATCTCAGTGCTTGGGAACTTCAGGGTGGGCAAAACTTTAGACCCATTTATTTTTTAATGGGGATGCAAAGCGGATATACAGGATGCAGTCTGCCTACATACACAGACGTGGGGTAGTGCTGTTTTTTCAATGTGAACTTATTTTTTCCTCCTTCCATATGCACAAGAATATTGTTTTCCTTGTGTTGGGAATGTTTCTTGTATTGCTTCACTGTCAAACCCAGATTCTTGTGGCCTGGGTTACACATAGGTTTGTGCATGGAGGCAGCCCTTCTGTGAGTCACTCCTTGCTGCCACAGTGCTCCCACCATCCTAAAGGGCCAACGTGAAGGGGATGAAACCTTGGTTACAGAGGGTGGAAGCAGATGGAATGGGGAGATCCCTGTGATGAGATCTACCTAGAGGTACTGGATTCCAAGAGTGGTGCTGCCCTGCAGTGGTTGCAGGGGGAGATTCCCTGAAGGAGATCAGTGGGCTGGGCTGTGGCTGTGCAGGAGGCTCCAAATCAGCTGGGAGCAAACCCTAGGAGAGCAGATGCCAAATGAGGAAGCCAGAGGAGTGTGAATGTCTGTGCCTGCTTCGTACCCAGACATATAAAGCCCCTCGGAAGCATGGAGGCAGTCAGAACGGATGGGCCAGCTGACCTCTGGATTGAATCTGAGCAAAACCTGTGCAGCAGGAGCATGGGCAAGGAGATGGAGCGTTATCCCAGTGTTCTGTGCTGTGAGACAAACCCAGACAAACAGTTTGACTTCCTTTCTTTAAGGTGACTCTGATGACGCAGCTCCCTCAAGCTCCGTTGTCCTTTCTTCCACCCCGCCTTCCGTGTCTCCTGCTGTGAAAGAAGCCTCCCCCACGCCCCCTTCCTCACCGTCTGTTACAGGCAGCTTCTCCTCCCCAAGGTAAACCATGTTTTGTCTCCTTACAGCTCCCTTGGCTGGCTTATCTGGCATACACATGGCAGAGAACTCCTCCAGAGGAAAACCCATAGTTCTCTCTTCATCCCTAGGAAACATTTGGAGTTGTCACCTTTCCCCTTCACCTCTTTTGCCTCTGGAGTGACTGTGTCCTTGCTAAGGCCAACAAGGAGCTGGGGAGGGCAGGGGGGGATTTTACATTTAGTAGGAAGGCTGCGTGTCTCAAGGGCAGGATTCTCCTGGGAAGATACATATTCAGAAAAATTACTCACTCTTCATACACGTGTGTGCCAGGCTAATCCCTCATGATTCTTATGTTTTTAATGGCCGAGTGAGTGTAAGGCCAGAGTGACTTTCGAAGGAGCTGATGACTTTCTTTGTGAGAGTAATGGTGGCAGTTGTAAGGTGGCACGGTGGAACTGCAGTTCTCGTTCATGTGTGTGCCTGAAAGCGCATCTGAACAGCAAGGAGATTGCACCTAGAGGTAATATTAAGCCCTGGTTTAGCTGAAATTTTAAGGGGTGAAGGGAGGAAACCCTTAGAAAGCTGCCAGTAAGACTTGCCCTCGCCAGGACTCTTCATTTTGTTGCTGCACAAAACGTTGGTGTAGCTGTCTAACATTTTGTGTGCAGTTCTGGTACTCAGAAGCACTTGGTGAAGTTCCCCTTGATTTGGTTAACTCCCCTGAACCTTTAAGACAACACAGCAGCACTCTGGTGAGAAGAGGAAACTAGAAGCATTTGGACTCTGCAGCTGAGGAGTGGAGAGGAAAGAGATAAGCCACTCAAATCTTACAAAGTCAGGTGGTTTTGGGTTTGTTGAGGGTGGCAGAGCATTGGAACAGGTGCCTAGGGAGGTTGTGGAGTCTCCCTCTCTGGAGACATTCCAAACCCACCTGGATGCATTCCTGTGTCACCTGCTCAGACTGGATCGTCTCCAGGGGTCTCTTCCAACCCTAACAATTCTGGGATTCTCTGAAGCCTGTGGCACAAGACCTGGGGGCACACAGTGATGCTGCAAGAGGTCAGTTAAAAGGGAGAAAGGAAGGGACCACGTCTGCCTCTGCTGCTTCTGTGGCAGCAGCATCAGCATATCAAAGAGGGGTCAGACAAATTCACAGACAGCAGATCCATTAATAGATTTTAAAGGATGTTTCAGGGATGTCCCCTCTAGCATCCATAATTCTGTGATTGTCAGGCTGGGGAAGTCCAAGGGCATGCTCTGAGGCTGGACTTACGTGCTCTCCCTAAGGAGCATCCCCTACTGTCCCTGTTGAAGACCTTTCATGCCCACTCCACAGTGCCCTGCAGGGACCCTTAACCTCTGACTTCTTAAACTGATTGAAGAGTTCCCTTTTACCAAGAGGAAATGGAGATGTGAAAGTCCCAGTTCAGGTGCCCAGCACTGGAAGGTTTTAGTGACTGTTCACCTGTGCCGGGGACCCCGTTCCCCAGGGCCCTCCTGTTGTGTCCTGTGGTTTGATGGCAGGAGAGCCCTGTGTGCCCCAAGCTGTTGCAGCAGCATCTGCCTGGCAGTGCAGAGAGCTGGGGGCTGTGCAGGCTCTGGGGAGCAGAGCTGGATTCTTGTGTGTGAGTTTCATGCTTTCCAAAGGTGGAGGTGGTTTGGGAACTGGTGCCCCCAGGAGCGTAGGGTGTAAAGTTGTGAGCCATGGATGTGATGAGTCTGAAGCTGACACCCCAGCTCTAGGAATCTAGTACTTTTTGGTTTCATACTCTGTGGTAAAATCATCAAGAAATGAGGAAGTGTAGGTTTATCATTGTTCCATCTCCCCTGATCTGTAAGTGACAACACAGGGATGGAGGGTGACCCAAACTGAATGATTGAGCCACGTGTTTAACTGGGAATGGAACGTAAAATCTCGCCTGGGCCTAGTGAACATTAGGATGCATTGTCTTTATGACTGAGTTGAGAAATGTGATGCAAAGGAGCCTTAAAACTCAAAGCAGCATCTCCAAAGCATCAGCCTTAAAGAATTTCATTTCTGAATGTTGCCCTGAGAACCAGAAACCAGGTTTTGGTCATCAAAGATGAACTCTGCTTTGCAGTCTGACTTTTAGCTGAATAAATGGCAAAGAAAAGGAAATAATTTGCTGAGAGGACTGTAATGATGGGACGTCCTTGTTTTACCTTGAGTTTCTTACTAGACAGGTGGTGCAGAGGGATGCATATTTCATCCAAGATCACAGATTTATCTTCCTTAACAACTGCCATTTCTCAAACTGGGAACACAGACTGGTAGATAAATTTAGGTTTTTGTCTGGTACTTGTGTATTATTCAACACTGATTGTCACTGTGTAGGAAGAAGTATAGGCTGTCACTTGTAGGTCTGCTGAATGATGAACCCCTGCTCCCCTAAGGGGTAGCAGTGAGAGGCAGGGGCAGGAAAGGGCTGGAATTTCCCGGGCTGCTCATCTTACCTTTTCTGGCTCAAGAAAGGGCTGGTGGCATGTTTTGGTGATGCACGGCTGCTATCACATGATGCACAGGAGTTTTCAACAACAGATCATATCCTGAAATCTGCTGTTGTTTAGCAAACATCACAGGGCTGGCAGAACATTTTTCCAACACTGGAATTCCGCAGCAAGTGGCAAGGCTTAGGGGGAGGCAATTGCCTTGTGCCAACTCTGTCACAGGGAGCTGGGGTGAGCAGAGGTCCTCTTTGACCTGGTGGAGCATCTGAGCTGGAAGGGAAGCAGCTGGTGGCAGGAAGAACTCATGAACAAAGGAGATGGAAGCAAGTCAAGGAGACTGGGAACTGAGTGCCTGATGTTCAGGGACCTGCCAAGTCTTTGTTCACCTCAGTTGAGAGTTGGTTTTGGCAGTGCTGTGCCTGGACAGAGTCACTCATCAGTACTCAGGAGGCAGCAGCAAGGTGCTTTACAGCCTCTTTCCCCACTCAAAGATGAAGTAATCTGGACCACTTTGGGAGCTGCCTTTGCTGCTGTGTCACAGAACCCGGCATATCTGAGGAAAGTGCTTGTGTGCTCCCTTTCCCACTGCTTGCCCTGTGACTGTGCCGAGGGCTGGCTTGTCTCAGCTCACTGAGGTTCTGTGCTGCCAAGCTGATGCCACTGTGCAATGGGACACAGGCTGCATCTCTCAGGGGTGACTTCTTGGGCTTCTGTAATTGCTGATTTCACTGCCTGATTTCCCAAAGAGCCAGCTGTTTATCCTCTGACCAGGAATGGCAGCCACTCTGACAAAACTCTGCTGAGAGTTGCACAGAAATTACCTCCTGCTCTTGTTTTCCAGCCAGGGCCTCGGTGCTGAGTTGATGGGCCTGCAGGTGGATTACTGGATTGCAGCTCCACCCGTGGACAGAAAGAGAGACCCGGAGAAGAAGGACCCCTCCACTACCAAAAACACGCTGAAATGCACTTTCCGGTCCCTCCAGGTCAGCAGGTTGCCTGCCAGCGGTGAGATTGCCACCACGCCAACCATGTCCATGACTGTCGTGACAAAAGAAAAGAACAAAAAAGGTAAGGTGTCCTTCTGTCCCTGTCCTGCTGCTCCAGAGCTGCCTGACTTGTCAGTGCTGGATTACAGCCCCTTGGTCCTATTTTTAACCCCAAAATCCTAATCAGTTGATGAGAAGTGACTGCGTAAAGTGAGAGGGTTTGAAAGGGTTTGAAATGTGAGGTAAAAAGGGGATGTGTTCACCCTGATGGCTGAACAGCTGCAATGGTGTAGCCCAAAAGAACAAAGGTGGGGACAGAGTAAGGACGTGCAGAAGGCCATGCTCTGGACAGCTTCCCTGTGTTCCTTGGGAGGCTGCTGGTGCTGTTTTGGGATGTTGCATTAGATAAGAGGCAGCTTGTGCCCCAACCACCAGTGAGGGTAAATGGGCCCCTCCTTTCTAGCAGTGTACTGGAAACTTGGGATAGCTGTACTTCCTGGGATGATATCCCCAGCCTATGAGCCTTTAGCTCAGAAGAGCCACAGAGAATAAAAAAAGGCATGGAAGGGAAAAAAATAGCCCAGCAAGTATCACAGATCACTGTGAGACAACGAAACAGGAGTACCCCCTGAACTGGAGTCTAGGACCTCCCACTCTCCTCCTGCACCCACCCCCACACTAGTGGGGTGATCCAGAGCCTGGAGCAACGTCCTGGGAGGAGCAGCTGAGGGAACTGGAGATGTTTAGCCCAGAGAAAAGGAGGCTCGGGGTGACCTTATCACTCTCTACCGCTACCTGAAAGGAGGTTTTAGCAAGGTGGGAGTCAATCTCTTCTCCTGGGTAATGAGGGACAGGATATGAGGAAATAGCCTCAAGGTTTGCCAGGGGAGATTTAGGTTAGCTATTATCCACAAAAAGGGTTGAGAAGCCCTAAAATGGGCTGCCCAGGGGAGTGGTGAAGCCACCATCCCTACATGCTTGGAGATAGGTGTGGCACTTGGGGACATGGTTTAGTGGTGCAGTTGGCAGTGTTAGATTAGCAGTTCGATTCGATGACCCTGGAGATCTTTTCCAACCTCAGCAATTCCATGATTTTACAATTCTCATGCTTTTGTACAGAATGCTGTGCGGGTTAAAAGGAAGTAGAAGATAAATACTCTCCTGCTCTTAAACTTGTGGCTTTGTTTTCTCAAAACAAACTAAAAAAAATGACATTTTAAACATTGTCAGTGATTTTGTGTTTGCTTCTGGCCTTGGTAATGTGAAATTACCAATTTTAGAAATTGAGAACAGCTCTACAACAAAGCATTTTCAAGGAAGCAGCAAGGTGGTTCTGCACTTATATTTTGGCTGCCTGTAGTTGTCCTTCACAGCATCCTCTGCCTGGGGGCCTGGGAGTCACTCCTGGTGGACTCTGAGAGAAGGCTGGCAGAGCCTCCTGGACTGCAGGACATGGGTGCATAACCCTGCAGCCAGGTCACTCCCAGGCCAGCACAGCTGTGGCCCTGCTGGTACTGGAGCTGCCACCCCTGGTGACACCCTTTGTAAGTGTCATGCTGTTGGGAGAAGCAATCCTGAGACACTCCACATGTTCTTACCTGGGGGTGGCCCAGCCTGCGGCAGAGGTATTCAACACCACCAGCTTTTGTGGAACCAGTTTGTAGGTCTTTGCCCATGTATTTGGACAGTTCATGGGGAACTGGACCCTTTTTTAATTCTCCTTATGCCTTCCCTATCCACCAGCTTCCCCCATTTTGTAGTCCCTCCTGCTCTCCAGGTGTCTGTGCAGCCCAGGCTGTGTTGGGCCACAATCGGTGCAGCAGACCTGGCACTGCAGATGTATATGTTTTCCCTGCATGGTGTCCCAACAGAGCAGGAGATACCCTGAAGGTGCCCTTTGGGATCAGGATTATAAGCTAGGAATGCTTCATATAGAGACACTTAGGGCTAAGATGCTCATGTGCATCAGTGATGGTGCTCAGCACTGAAAGGCTCTTGCCAAAAAGGGAGAATCTTAGGAGTAAGAATTTTCAGACATGAATGTTCAAGTGCAAAAACTCAAACAAGTGTCAGTGCAGCTCCTGTGAGTGGCATAGATTCACTGTGTGCTGGTTTGATTTTCTTCCAGTGATGTTTTTGCCCAAGAAAACAAAGGACAAGGAGGTTGAGTCAAAGAGCCAGTGTATTGAAGGAATCAGCAGGTTGATTTGCACAGCGAAACATCAGCAGAACATGCTGCGTGGTAAGTGCAGCGCTTGCATCCCTTTGGGTGCTGGGGCAAGGGTCACATGCTGTTATTGTCCTCCAGGCAAAGGGCTGACCTGGTGTCCTGCCCTGTGCCCTGGAGCCAGCGTGACAGAGATATTCCTGGGGAATGGGCTTTGGTGTGTCCAGTGTGGGGGAATCCTTTAATAGGTCTGGGATGTGGGGAAAATCCTCCTTTAGCTAGCTCTGAGTTAGTGCTCTGGATGGGACAAGGGTTGGACAGGGCTCCATTCCCCTCTCTGACATTCCCTGTTTCTCTTGCACATCTGGTGCAAGTGGTGTTTGGTGGCAGGTGGTGACACTGTAGCTGCTCCTCTGGGCAGGACACTGGCACATGCTCATGCCACAGCAGGAGCCACATACACATCTTGTAGACAGACCTGAAGTGTCTGTCAGTGCCGCTGGACATCCAGGATCAAAAATATCCTTGTAGCCTACTCAGTTAGTAATCCCCAGCAGAGGGATCGGCTTGGGTCACCTCCTTAATCCTGTCCCGGTCCCTGTGAGACTGGTGAGCATGAGGGGTGCTCACAGGACATATGTCACCTCTTTAGGAGACATGGATGTCCTGGTTAGAGTGCCAGTGAGGAGAGACTGATGTCCATCTCTGTAAGAGTGCATTTGCCCAAAAAAGAAAATGAAGTGTGCTTAGGAAATCTGAGAAGTCAGATCAGGTGATGCTGAAATCAGCAGTGTGGGGAGCTCCAGTGTCAGTGAGCGATGCTGGAACAACAATCTGAGCTGTTCTCCCTAAAGCTGGTGTGCTCCTGAGCCTTTCTCCCGGTGTGTGCAGCTGGGTGGGGCAGAGCAGCTGAGTGTGGCCAGGCCTCCCTCTGCCGACTGCAGGGAGACTTCTGACAAAGCTGCCTCAGGTCGGCCACTTCCTCTCGATATTTTCTAACTCTCCTCTCTTTTTACCCTCCCCTGCAGTCCTGATCGATGGGGTGGAGTGGAATGACGTCAAGTTCTTTCAGCTGGCAGCACAATGGTCCTCTCATGTCAAGCACTTTCCCATCTGCATATTTGGACACTCCAAATCTAACTTCTAGCTGTGCTCGGCGCAGGGACCTTCTGCCCGTCCCGGGGACTGCACTCCAGGAGCCAGGAACTGCGTGCCAACTCTGACTCGCGTCGCTCTGCCCTCTCCTGCAGAATTAATTACAGATGTGCTTGGATTACTTTTGAATTACTTTTTTCTATTAACTCTTAAGTTTACTACAAAGGAAGGAAACCCCTTTAAACAAAGGCAAAAAAGCCCCAACAAACCAGTCTTAAATATAGATGTGCTGACAACGTGAAGTCGTGGGGGAGTTGGCAGGAGCAGGCAACCTGCCCAAGAACACCTACCACTTATGAGCAGATAGCTGAGTAACTGCACTGCTTATTAACCTGAGACCTCATTGGTGTGAGTGGGCTGGGGGGGCCGTGGATCAGCTCGAACGGATTTTGCAGAAGATCATGTGCGTTACGGTGCGTTTGGCCCCCTCCCTCTGTATTTCTAGGAAAAAAGGATGGCCAGTCATTCTTCCTGCTGCCAAAGGATGAGAGATCAGCGAGTCTGGAGGGAGTTTAACTGTCCAGGATGGAAAACAAGCCACTTGCAGAGTTAGGGAGATCTGGAGAGGAGATCTCCTTCGGAGCACGGAGCCTGCCATGGGGACAGGCAGATGTTCATGCTGAAGCAATGCCTGAGGAGGGCTGGGCAGGAACAGGAATTAGGGAAACACTAAGTGAAAGGAAACTCCCATGTCCCAGGTCTTTGACAATGACCAAACCGAGCCAGTCTCTGTGTTCCCCAGCTGGCTGTGCTGCTGAGGGGCACCACGTCAGTGGGGTCGCTGCTATTTACATACTCACACCGATTATTTACCTGTCAATAAAACCTCGTCCAGCCTCGAAAGGGAAAGGATTTTTTTTAACAGCTGTAGATTTTTTAAATGCTTTCTAAAAAAGAAAAATAAAAATAAAAACAAAAAATAACAGGAAAAAAATTAATTTGCCAAAAAGAAAACACAAACCCAGGAAGATGAGCCGTTGTCTGAGGAGTGATGCATCACTGTAGTGGCTGGACTGGGAGCCAGCCAGGCACTCTGCATGTCCAGCTGCCTTCCTGCCCATCTGTCACACTGCACCCCTGAGGTGGCATGGGCTGCTCTGTCATGTGGCAGGTGGGACATGGGGAGCAGAGTGTTGTTGCCATGTGGAAGAACAGACATCTCTGGCATTTCAGGGTAAGGGACTGAAATTTCTGATGGGCCCTTTTGGGTCCCCCCCTCTGCGGGCAGGCCAGGGTCTGTGAGCATTTCCAGGAGGCACTTTCTGAGTGCAGTGATGCTTTTGAATTATTATTTCTTTTTTTTCACCTGATCCCTTACCCCTTGGGTTTTTAAAGGCTTGGGGAACCCGCTTTGCGCTGCACAGCAGGTCCTGCTCTGCGTGGGGACCACCCGGGTTCTGTTGGGCAGGTAGTGGTGGTGTGCTCTGCTAGCAGAGAGGTTCTGAAGTGAGAGCTGGATCTAGTGCCTGTCACAGCTTGGGCTGCTTCACCAGCTGATGTCATGAAACCCTTTCCCAGCACAAGGGCAACCTGCTTGGCCAGGGACTGGGTATTCACTTCAAACCACGCAGGGGAGGAGGACACTGTCCCAGGCCTGGTGGCACACTGCTGGGCTGGACACACTGTCTAGCTGCAATACTCTGTTCCTTCCTGCCTGCTCTGTGCTGGCTCCTGGCTGTGGCAGAAGCTGGGCTGTAGTTGGGGTGTTGTCGTGTCCCTCAGTTGACGTTTTCAGGTGACCTGAGCTGATGCTCTGGGACTGTATAGTGTTGCCTAGCAGCGGCGGTGTGGGAGAGGGTGTATAAGCACATCACATCTTTATCGAGGCTGTTGCATCAAAAAAAAGCTTTGTAAAGGAAATTAGTCAGTGTGTGATTTCTTCCTCGAGTCTCACGCTGGTGTGACGAGGGTGATTGGGCTGGCTTCCAGCACTGGGAGCTGTGTGCAGCCTGGGCAGCTCTCGGTGGTGCTGCTGCAGAGGTGGGGTGGAGTGACTGACTGCAATAACTTTGTTTACTGGGGGGTGAGGGGAGAACCATCACTGTGCTCCTCTTCGTATTTCAACCTACTGTAAAGAAAAAACCTGGTAGCTAGGACAGGGTTTCCAGAGTCCTGCCTATCAAATGTGTGTTGCCCTGCTGTACTCTGTGTGTGTGTGTACGTGTGAGAGAAACACTTCTGCTCGTTGCATTTCATGTTCGTTTGTGTTTTGTTCTAACTTTATACAAGCAAATTCATCAGGAAACTCTCGGTACACCTGAGGGCTTGATTTCTCCCCTGTGGAAAGCTGTTGTTGCTCTGAAATGCATCTTCCGTGCAAGAAAACATCCCGACTTCTCAGCCTTGTTATCCCAGAGGGTGTCCAGCAGTGGCAAGCTGGGACTGCCTGTGGGCAGCTGTGTGCCCAGGGGGTGGCTGTGGTGTTTCCTGGTCCTGATGGCAAGGGCTGGCATGAAAATTTGGTGGCACAGCTCTGATCAGGTTGTTGTGCCTCTCTTGTTTCTCCTGTGGAGCCACCTTGTGCAGCTGTTTCTTTCCCTGTCTGGAATAGAAACAGGTTTCTGTCTCCAAAAAAAAAAGAGAATGTCAAAGCATGTGGGTCAAAGCACATGTTTTGGGAAGGGGCTTTAGACCTGGTGACATTAATGAGTGACTGATCTCAGGTCTCCCACCTTCCCAACTTCCCCAACGGTGTCTGGGGGGACCTTGCTTGGAGTGAGCTCCATTGACCTGAGGGATCCTCACTGTGGGACCAGAAGAAGCTTCTGGGGCAGCAGTGGGCCCGTGCTGCAGAGCTGTGCCAGCCTCTGGGGTTGAGTGGTTGTGGCCACGTCAGTGAGTGCAGAAGCATGGCTTAGAGCAGAGACAGCACTGCTCTGTGTTCAGCTCTGGATAGTCTGGGCAGGGAAGGTACATCTCAAATGATGAAACCCAGTGGGGCTATCTCCCAAGTTGGGCTTGCTTTGGAGCTGGGTGGTCTGACAGCGAAGGCAGGGGCTGGGGTGGGCAGCACCTGAGTGGATCTCCGGCCAGGAGGTGCTTTGAAGGTGGTGTCCCCTGGTGTGTCCCTTTCTCTGTGTCCCAGAGCTCACCCCAGCTCCCCACAGGGCCAGTCTCTCCTTCCCCTCTGGCTGTGGCTTCTCAGAGCAGCTGGTTTCTTTTCCAGCTGCTGTCGGGCAGGGCCCCTGCCTGGCTCGGAGGTGAGCTCTGGGGAGCGGGCTGGCTCCGCGCTGAGCTGCACGACGCTGACCTAGTTTAGCAGCTCTGGAGAGCAGATGAAAGATGGAAGGGTTTTGTGGCATTGTGTCGCACCTTGAGTGCTTCCCGGTCCTCTGGCTTGAGTTTCCTGGAGACAAAGGCTGGGCTTCAGCACTCAATCAGGGCTGGCTCTCCTGTGGCGCTGGTGACGTCGGGGACATCTCACGTGGCTGTTTTAGCTCAGTGCTGCAGTTCCTATCCAGTTCAATTGTCACCGTTTACATCGCAGCAGTAACTGCAGAGTCCTCCTTAATTACACATGAGTTTGGGGACAACCATGGTCTCTTTGGCTATGTTTTGCTGCTTTAATTAGAACACTTGATAAAGCTTGTGGCTTTATCCTGCAGAGAGGGCAGGGGTAGGTGGCTGGGAGGTTTCTGGGGCTGAAGAGATGTGCCTGTTTGCTTTCCATCATCAAACTCAGCCAGGAACCACACTGCCCTGTGCTTAACCTCTGATTGCAACAAAGGCCCTGTTGTGTTTCTCACCAGCAGCGTGTGCTGGTGGGAGCAGTGGAGAGCCAGGGCAGAGGATGTTGCACCTGGAATCTCCAAGGTTGAGAGGAAAATCATGGCAAGAGGCAGCAGAACCAGTGGTCTTTTCCTGTTGCCTGGTGTGCTGAGGGATTGGGAAACTTGGATTAGGACAGTCCTGCCATGCAGCTGTAAAGGGCTTGGGGCCCTGGAGCTTTCTCGAGGTTAGGTTGGATGCAGTGTCTCTGTCCCCTTCATCTGGGAGAGGTCTTGACCTCGGCAGATATTTGAGTAGTGGCATTTTAGTGTGACACTCCCTCTGGGCTTAACCTGGCAGGAGAAGGCCAGAAATGAGCAGCAGCACTCTTGGAGGTTTCCTGGAGCCTCTTCAGTGGTGTTCTCATGGGAGATATTCCTGGCAGGGCCGGCTCCTGCAGGAAGGATCACTCTGGTGCTTTGGGACAGACTGGGGCAGAAGGGGACGTGCCAACTTGCAAAGCAGCAGGTCACTGGTTTCCTTAAGGAAGAGCACTGTTCTGGGGCCCCATCCAGTCAGCTGCTGGTTGGAGTCTTGGCTGGACAGTGGCCGGAGCGTTGCCTGCCTGGCTGTGGACGTGCCCCAGCTGTGGGGAAGCGCCTGAATTCTGGGGCTGCCTGCCACCAGGCTTGTCCAGAGTGCGGCGTGTGAGGGGACGGTACCACTTTGTAGATTCCCAAGTTGTCCATCTGTTTCATTGTTGTATTGTTTGGGTTCTAGGGTTGTTTTTTATGAAGACAGATTAAATGTAAATAGCCTTTTTTTTGGAACAAACCGCAACGTGCTCGACCTCGTCAACTATTTTATGGTACTAATGCAACACTAATAAAACTGGACATGAAAGCACACACCCGTCCCCTGAGTCGTCTCTCAGCAGGGGCTGCTCTGGCATGACTGGGGCAGTTGTCTCTGGCAGGAAACAGCAGTGTGGCTTTCTGCTGTGGGGGTTCTCTTGTGTTGTTTATCCAGCTGCCATTTCCAGGGCAGAGCTGGTGGGTTGGCACGTCGTCCCAGCATCCAGCCCTCCTGTTGTTTTTGCAGCCCTGCTCTTCTCTCGGCTGCATCCTTTCCCAGAAGGACCTGCTCACCTCCTGCAGCACTCCTGGATCTGGCAGCCCTCTCCAGCTCTCCAGCACTCAGTCCTCGCCTCTGCACAGCAAGAAAGGACCAGGCTGGTGCCTGTTTCGGATCTGGGGGCTGCATTGGATGGGCATGGTGATGTTGGGGTACCAAGGGGGGCATTTCGGCGGGGGAAGATTGACATTGTGGTAGCCTGAAGCTGTGTGTGCTCCTGGGAGGACTGTGTTCCAGGGACAGGAATGTGTGGGATGCCAAGCACCTGGGCTTGGTGCTGGGGAGTCAGAAGAGAGAGAGATGAAGGAAAGAGGAGAGCTAAGCAGTTGGTCTGAGGCAGGAAGGTAAAGAAGAAATTTTGAGAAATGGCGCCATGGTCCCTAGGATTCAGGATGTTAGAGGCAGAAATGGGAATGCTGTGCTGGAGCCTGCATACTTGTGCTCTCCTGACCCAAGGGTGAGGGCTGGAGGGGTGGCAGCTGGTGGAGCAAATACCTGGGGTGAAGGGAGCCCCTCACAGCGGGCCAGGCCGCTCTCAAAGCACACAGGTCTTGGTGGATATCTCAGATCCTCTGCATGGCCTGGCTAGGTGCAGATGCATTTATGGCCCAAGCCCTTTGCTGGAAGAGGGGACACAAGACCCACACATGGTGGCTCAGAGTAGGCACCGGATCATTCCAGGCAGGAGGAAAGGGGGTAGCTCAGGAGAGGGCAAACTCAGCACTCCAGAGTGCAGAAACAGCACCAGAAGCCATGGAGAGGGTCTGGCTGGTGGTGAAATGGGGGAGGCACCATGGGAGAGCTGGGGGAGGCGAATGTGTGAAGGTTGTATTTTGGCTGTGTATTGTCTACACGAGTTCAGCTGTAAACTTGCACTGATGGCCTGGCTGTATGGAAGAGGCACATCCTGAGCGTCACCTTTTAGAGCCCATGGAGGAACTTGTCTCAACACGTGAATGAGGGTGTGAGTGGAGGGGACTGGGGTGGTGGGAAGGCTCACATGCTGGTGTGGGAAACGGAGGACCACATCAGGGGGGAGTGCACCAAGCCAACTGCCCTTGGCATACTGTCCTGTTGCCTGGAAGAGAGGAGAAGGAAATGAGGGCTGGGTGGAGCAAGAATGACTTAAGGCTGGAGTGTACCAGGCAGCATACAATGGGCCCAGAGAGCCTCCCTCATCCACATGCGCTGGGACAGACCAATTTCTGCCAGGCAACCTAGGACTGGGCTCTCAAAGCACTGGCATCCTTCTTTTGCAGGTCTGGGCCTTTCTCAGATCATGTGCACCCTCACTGCCATGGGAGAGGTGTCAAACACAAGTGATGGCCTGCCAGGATGCACCAAAAGCCTTCTTGGAGGTCTGGGTTTGCATGGTGGGAGTCGGTGGCATCCATGGGAATGGGCTTTGGTGGTGGGAGAGGGGGCATTGCAAGAGCTTGTTCCTTCCCAGGCTGTGTCTGTCAGCTCCGGCTCATCTCCCTCCCACTGCACGGCGCCCTGGCCCTGACCGCAGCTGTTGCTTAACCTGGAAGAGGAACAGCAGGGGAGTTCCGACACGTTTTTGTTGCTGTAATTTAAAACACGATTTAGCATCTGGAAAAAGCAGTCAACGCTGTGTAACCGTCCGCTTCTTCATGTGCAACTACCAAGTGTGCTGGGATGTGATTTGTAAATATTTGTTCTGGAGAATTCTTCTGTGTCCTACTGGATTATTTTCAGCTCGGTTGCAGAACAGTTGCAGCAGCAGCCTGGGGAGAGCCAGCCCTCGTGTCCCGCGGTGTGCCCGGCGCCTGTGCCGGCACGCACTTCCCCGGATGGCTCGGGAAGGAGGAAATATCACGGTGGTGCTCCCTGGCGCACTGACCTTTTTTGGCTGACCGATTTTCACCCCCAGAAGTGTTTTCCTCACTCAGCCGTACTCCTCACACACACTGGAAACATAAAAGAGCCCTGTGCCCTCCTGGGATCTGAGGACTCTCAGAGATTTGGTGTTAAGAGGGTTTTTTTCCTAACACACAAATTGTAGCAAGAGCCCTGTTATGTCTGAAAAAAATATGTATTTTGGCAGATGTCAGTGTTTTTGGCGGTCTTATGTAGGTGTTTCAGGACTTCATGAGAAGCAGTGTCGACAGTGCAGGCGGCAGCCCTGGTAAAGGGTACGACTGTTTGCACTGTTAACCACTTACTCCAGCAAAGAGTTTCGTGACAGGTATTTTTTGGCTATCGTGACCTGTGTGACTGTGTGGAGAGGTTCTGGGGTGTCACCTGGCTTGGGGAACAGCAGGTGACTCTCCAGCTCTGTGCTGGAGCCAAGGAGCAAGTGTAGTCATCCTGCCCTGCCTGAGAGGCCAGCAGTGCTCCAGGTTTTCTTCTGCTGACCATCAGAGGTGTAGCTTTTCATTGAGGTTCACCATCCAGCCTTGGCCACACACATGGAGAAGTCCTCAGGGGGAAGGCCTGTCACCGTCACCTTCACTGCTGTATTGGTTCAGCCCTTGCTGGGGGACCTGCTGTAAAGGTGTTATGTACCACAGAATGGAGGTTTCTTGCTTTGTTTTTTGGCATCAGCCTGTCAGTCCCTGTAGGAGAGGAAGTGGCAGTGGTAACGTGCAAGTTTTGCAGAGTGATCTGGAGCTGACAACTGTTCAACAGCTGTGCAACCACTGCAGGGCTGCTGAGGAGACACCTGGACAGGAGCTGTGCAGGGCTGAAGAAGGGATGTACCTGTGTGGTGCAGCCCTGGCGTGCCCAGGACCAGTGACACCCGCAGGTCAGTGGGCAAGGGAAAGCTAAAGCCATCCTTTCACCTCTGAGGCTGACACCTGAGGAGGAGGGAAAGCCCCAGTGTGGCATCGGGGGACACAAGTGCAGAGGGGACCCAAGTGGGACAGTGCAGGAGTGGGGAGTGTGAGCAGGTGTGCGTAGGGCCGGAGGGATATACTTGGGGAGCAGCCGGCACATGGATGTAGGTGCAGGTGTGAGCAGGCTGTGGGTGTGCACAAGGAGGGCTGTGTGTGTGCAGGGCCCTGCTGTTCCTGCCCAGGGTGTGGATGGCCTGTGGCAGTTGGGTGTGTGTGACGAGCACTGTGCGCGTGTGTGTGAGGACAAGGCAGCGGGAGGGCTGTCCAAAACCACAGGCGGTGCCTGTACGTGATGGAGGCTGTGTGTGAACACAGGTGCACATGCATGAGAAGGGCTGTGTGTGCAGGCACATGGGTGTGAGCACAGCTGGTGTTTGTGTGTGTGGGAAGCTGTACCTGAGGACAGTCTGGTGTTTGTGTGTGTAGGGCTGCCCACGCCAGGTCAGGGCCCGTGCATGAGGAGAGCTGAGCCTGTGTGGGCACCGGAGATCTGGGTGAGGAGGGCTGTGTGAGGATAGGGGTGTTGTGCGTGTGTACAGGCGGTCAGTGTGTGTGCCACTGTGGTGTGTACAGGCGGTCCGCCTGTGACTGTGTGAGGACAGGCGGCCTGTGAGGGGAGGCTGCGTGTGGGTGCAAGGAGAGGCTGTGTGTGTGCGTGTACTCTGTGTGTGTGAGCAGAGGTGCTCTTTCTGTTTGAACAGTGTGTGTGTGTACGTACAGTCACGCTTTCCCTCTGTGTATGTGTGAGGAGGCCGTGCCGCCCCCAGCCCCGCTCGCTCCCGTCCCGTCCCTCCCCTCGGAGGCCGGAGCGCCGCCCTCACACGCCGCGGGCGGGCGGCTCTGGCTCGTTCCCCTCCTTCCCTCCCGCC
>VZRQ01000333.1:1256519-1336856 GCA_013397975.1 Machaerirhynchus nigripectus
GGATGGCTGAGGTGAGGGGGAACAGCCGCGTGGGGCCGTACGGGGCACGACGGTGTGGGGAGACGAGGCATGTGAGGTTCGGTGTGGTGGGGGCTCGGGGGCTGGAGCAGATCCGGGACTGGGGCAGGGTGGGATGGGTGAGCGGGGCTGAAACAGAGCAGCCGTGGGGCCAGGCCCCGGGATGGGGCCCGGCGTGGAGAGACTGCTCGGGTGGGGGGGGTCATGCGAGGTTGTCGGGGTGGGGATCCAGGAGTAGTTGCTGAGATAAGGAGCACAAAGATGGGCAGAGGCTGCTAGTAGACCAGGGGGGCTGATGTGCGGCACGTCCTGCAGATCTTGGCCTCCCCTTCCACTCTTGCTGTTTTGTTGTATGCTTTCCCATTAGTCTTCTATTCAGGGTTGCGCTCCTGTCTGATTGTCCTTTGTTTTGGCTCACGTGAAGAGAAAGGAGAGGCAACGGGGTTTGGGACTGTGTTTTATGGAATATAAACTGAGGGTGGTCTGGCATGAATTCGTGCTCGGCCATTTTCCTTCATAAAAGCTGTTCTGTGGAGCTTCCTTCTCCCCAGGACTGTAGGCTGTACAGGAAGATGTTTTTGTGGAGTTCCCTCCTTTTCAAAATGCCCTGTTTCTTGTGGAGTTCTGCAAAACCGAAGTAAAGTAAATAAGAGAAAAAATACAGCGAAGGTGGCCAAGCCATCCTGTCTGGCTGCTCTCTATCAACAACTACCTTCTGTTCTCTCTGCTGTTCTGGCCTACCATTACTTTTTACCCTGAAAAACGCCACTTCTTTTGTCACATTTGTACTTCTTTTCTGGTTGCACCTGGTTTCATAGAGGTATAACTGGTGACTCTTGGCTGTCCCAGCTTTGTGTCTTGGGTTGCCCCAAGCTGATGGTGTGCCTGTAGCATTATGTTGGTTTGGAGATGCTGAGAGTAGGATGATAGGCAAGATGAGATCTGGAAATTCACCCTGCTGTGACTTATGAAGGGAATTGTTTCCTGGAAATTTTTGTTCAGGATTGAATGGCCAAGTCTTGTGGGAGTGTCAACTCTTAGAATTCTGTATGGCTAAATCTGTGTTGTGCATCCCAGAGAAGGTGGGAAAGCACCTCTGGAGGTCTCTAGATTGTCTTCCTGATAGAAAATGTCCTGGTAGATCAGAGTGCTTGGGGCTGTGTCCATCCCAGGCTCTTAAGAGTGGTGATGCCACCCTTACTTTGGGCCCTGTCCAGTGTTTGATCATGCTTATGGAAAATACTTGTTTCCGTGTGCCTGGATGGATTTTCTCTTGTTCCAGCTGGGGTCCCTTTTCCTGTTATCCCTCACCGTACCCCTGCTTCTAAGCAGGGCTGGCTGACCCTTGAGGAATGCTGTTAGCAATCAGCAGCCCGGTGAAGGTCATAACTGCTGATAGTGATCCTTTGAACCTGATGTTACAGTTTTCCTCTTACCTTTATTGCCCAGTTTTCTGAGCATTTTGGTTTGAAGGATGCTGTGGGAGAGTTAGCATGGCCTTTGACACAAAGTCAAGGTGTCCAACACCCCCTGCTCTCCCTTCGAGCCACAGAGCCAGTCTCTTTGTCCCAGATGGGGGACTCATGTTGGTCAGGCATGATTTGCCTTTGGAATATCCATTTTGGCTGGTCTCAGTTACCTTTTTGTCCTTCCCTGCACTTGGAAATGGTGCCCAGGATTTGCTCCGTAGCCTTTCTGGGCAGAGGGCAAGGCAGCTGGCTGATAGCCAGGGTTACAGTGTTCTGTTATGGTCCATATGGATGAAGTCTTGATTTGATGTATTACCAAGATCAACATATGGATGGATGCAGCTGTTTCTGCGTGAGAGCTCTGTTCAGCCTGAGCCCAGGAGTGTGTGTTATCGAATTGTTTCTGACCTCTGGTGCTGCTATCTCCCACTAATGGTTTTGTGCACTGAAGTTGTGTGTGAACTCCAGGGCAGGATTAAATCCGGAATGGGATTTGTGCATAGTCATTTCATACACTTCCCACTGGAAGACAAACACTCAGCAGATAATCTCTTATTACACGTGTGACTACCGGATGCGCTGCGTGAACTCCAGACCTACCAGCTGCCAAAAGCAGCTTGCTCACTATGGATCAATACTGCTCCTGGAAGCCTATGTTCACTCAGAAAGCATGGTCACTGCGATAGGCCTGGTCATGGAATACCACAAATTTTTGTTTTCAGAAGCCAGTGGTGGGTTGACAACAAGAGGACTTCATGTCTGTGTGTTGTTTTCTTCATGTGTTCCTGGGAAGAGGAGCTGAGGAGCCTGCACTGTGCACTGTGGGGGCTGAAGTCTTCCCCTTTGTGTTGAGTAGCAGAGTGACCATGCTGGGGGGCTTAGGAACTGCCCCTTGAATGGTTGTCAGGCTCTGTGGGTAAGTTGACCAGTGGCATCCAGTTGTTTGGAGTGAGCAACTTGTTCTGCTGGATCCTGCCAAGTTTCTCCTGGTAGGTTTCTGATGGGGAGGGAGTTGGTTTCCAGTACAAATGGCACAGTTCGGGCGGGATGTAAAACTTTGGAAATGCGTGGGGAAGAATGCCAGGATATCAAATTCCAAAATGAAATGGGGGATCTTAGTCGTTGGCCAGAGGGAAATCGTGTAATTGTCTTCCTCCAGTGTAGCAGAAGTGAAGATTTTCTTAACAGCTGCTGTACAGCCACGAAACAAATGGCAGCATGAAGAAAGTGGATTGCTTTCACTTGGAAGGAGTCATGGTAGGCTGGTTTGCCTCTTCATGGAGCAGACTGGCAGCCTGCATGATCACAGACCGTATGGGAATGTTGGATAAACACCAGATCAGAGAAGCTTGGGACCTCTGAGCTGGAATTTGGGGCCTCTAATGAAAAAATGCACGTGGGAGAGAGATGTTCATTGTTCTAGCTAGTGCCAGTCTCCGCTTTCAGGAGAGTGCTGTGTCAGCTGCCTGAAGAGAACAGGTCATCTTGGTATCAAGAGACTTTCCAATAGCTATTCTGTCTCTGCCTTCTCCAGGACAGCTTAACTCTAGTGCCACAAGTATTCCTTTAGTGGTGGCAATTGACTGAGCCCCACTGCAGGTTTATGCCCCTATGGCATTCCCTCGATGCAGTGAAACAATGATTTTTTGCATTTCCATCTTGTGCTGATTTGAGGAACTTAATTTTTTTCCACCTCCCTCCTCCTCACTTTTTGTTTTTTCCTGGATTATTTTTAATCTTGCATCAGATACCCAATCTGGTTCACTGTGGGACTGTGTGAACAGCTGAATGGGCTCAGTGGGAGGGCAGGGAACAAGGGGATGGGGAAAGAAAGGATAGATAGGATGGAGGAAAAACTACTGAAGACAACACTTCTGCTGAGACAAATGTCAATTTATGCTTTTTGATGGAATCTTTTATGTGTTTTTGACTTTTACAAGTTACCCTCTTGTTTGAGAGTGTGCTTGGCTACAAAATAATCACTGTTTTTGAGTCTGTGGTACATTTAAGGTATGTTTAAATGGCATTGGGAGATCTGATCACAAGTCAGTCAGGCACAGAAGTACTTGCTGCATCTAACACCTTTAAAGTGAGGGAAGCGATGGCTCTCAGAGCCTGACGTGGGCACCTAAGGTTCACAGACACTTTATTCCAGTGTGCTGGAGGCTGAAGGTCCAGCACTTACTTGATGTTGTTCGTTACTTTATAGCTGCTGGTGGTGTGTCTACCTGTGCTGCACTCACACATCTTATTTCAGTGTAGTCCCCAAAGTTTTTAAGAATGGCAATATGGCATCATCTCTGTTACTACAGGGCGCTATTAATGCGTGGCTGGGGACTGTGGTTTGATCTGCCCCCAACCTATTCCATACTCCCACTTGGCATCCAGGCTCTTGTGGCAGCCTACAGCTCTTGACTTCCATACTGCTGCTGCAGAGCCGTGAGCATGGGGATGGTGCATCAGTTCTCTTGACATCACAGTAATGTCAATAATAATTGTTTGAGCTTTCCTGGTAAAGAATTGCGAGCTGTTAAGGAAGCTTGCTTAGAACATGTTGCTGAGTCCGAATCTGGAGCAAATTCAGATCATTTAGCTGTAGGATCACTTGTAAACCGTCCCCTGTCCCCTTGCTTTGTTGTCAGTGTGCACGTGTTTTGGGTGGCAGTAGGGCTTACTGTGCAATATCCTTGTTTTGGTTGTGTTTGCTGGGTTTTTGTTTTCTAACGTTGCAGGTAACCTGAGCTGAGAGTGGGTTTAGTAGAGAGAGGTATTAAAAACCTGTAAAGATAAAAATGGGAGTTTATTCTTGAAAATTACTAATAGGCTTCTGTGGTCATTTGCCTAATAAATTTAGGACAGCTTCTAGCTTATCACCTCTCAGCAACAGCTGGGCACTGGGTTTCTTCATCTTTTCCTTTCATTGTTTCTAGTTACACAAGTTTATCTTGCCTGTTTTGCACTCTTCCTTTCCTTCCCTTCCCTTTCTCCTCTCCCCCATATCAGACTGCTTTAGCATTTGTTAGCCTTTTATTGGGAAATGCTGCATGGAGGAGAGTGTTTTCAGCCAGCTGAGGTGTGTTTGGGGGCCAGAGCTGTGGCAACTCTGGATTTGTAATAGCTGCAAACCACTTGCAGCTGGCACAATGGAATGAAAGAATGAAGCTTGTTTCTGCCAAAGAGGGGAAGCTGGCTTCCCCCTCCTTGTCCCAGCAGGGTGGTGCTCACCTCCTGCCTTTTCTCTTTTTTTTTTGGTTGCCCCTTTGGCCAGGTTGGTGTCACTGGCCCATTGAAAAGTCAGCAGAGAAGCAGAGACAGGCTTCTGCTCTGTTGGTGAGCTTAGACAGTTCCTGGGCTGGTGGGTGGGAGATTGTGCCAGAGTAGCCTTCTGGGAGGGCTGGGATGGGGGGCACTGCTGAAGGTCTGGGGAGTAGCTGAGTCACTCCTTGGTAGTTCGTGTTTTGCTCCTTGACAGCCCTCAGGGCCTGTCAGTCTTGTGTGTTTTGCCTTTCAGTGATAGTGAATAAAAGACACTTGATAAGGAATTATGGAAAAAGGACTCCTAAGACTTGTTTTGTTTAACCAGTAAGATTTTGGTGAATGTAAAAGATGTTCCTTTCATGAGCATCTAGTTGTTTTTCAAGAAACTTTTGATGTCGAAGCATCCTGACTTTAAATAAGTAGAGTGCATAGTGTCTTTCCAGGAGGATGAGAAAGGAATGAGGTGGTTGCTGTTACTGTTTTTACTTTGATTTATAAACCACTCCTGAGTAGTTTGGGGTTGCTTGAAAACAAAGGCATGAACTGTTGGAGCTTGGCGTCTGGTAGTTCTGGGCATCTGCTGGTAAAAAGTAACCTGTGAAGTCAGTATTACTTCTGCACCAAGTAAGGTGTTTTTTACACTCTATCTTGTCGCTTTCCAAGCACGTTATTTTTTTTTAAATCCCCAAGCAGGTAGGTGACCAAGCCCTGCAGCTGCTTTGCCTCAGTTTCCCATGAGGTTTGGATAACCAGAACAGCTGGGAATAGTGCTCTTGTAAGATATTATGGTTCTAGGTCTTTGAAGCTCATCACCATAAATCCATGCTTCAAAGAGGCCCTGCTTCAGAGTGTCTTTGAAGGTCTGGAATGGTTCCTTGTCCCCTCTTTACTTGTAAAACCAAGTCTGGAAGGACCTGCAAAGTACTGGTCAAGCTTTTGGGCTGTAGCCCAGCCCAGAAGAAACCATGCACACGTTCTTCTCTTCCAGCTATTTGGCTGGACTACCCTTAGGAAGGAGAAATGTTTCTGAGGTCGTTTTTACTTGACGTTGATCAGCGAAACAAAGCGAAGAAGTTAGTTGGCTTTAAAGTGAGTTTGCAAGTGGAGGAAAGATTTGGGCTTCTCCAGTATTTTACACGTGTGTTACTTGCAAGCTGTTGAGACTTCATGGTGCATGGGCTTTCATGGCTCTGTTCTGTGCATTGCCAGATCATGATTCGTGTCAGATGTGGCCCATGGTAATGTTTCTGTTAAATTGCTCATGATGTGCTCTGGTTAATTTGGGGACTTTATGCTTTCATGCAAGATGTAGGAGGAGCGATGACACTTGACCAAGCGTAAACTTAGTGTGGCGTGAACAGATGATTTCTGATTTAGCACAGGGCTCGTCCTTACAGGGTTAAGTTGTCAACATCTGAGCAAATTTGAACTTGCCAAGTGAGACAGTTTTTGTGGATGTTTCTTTTGATAGTGTTGATTTAAGATGTTTCTTTTGGTAGGGTGTCCATTTAAGCAATTGTTGCTGTCCTCTCCTTGCTTCCTTTGCCGGGCATACACAGCTTGGCCTTGCTGTGCAGCAGAGCAGGGCAGGAATTGGTTTGGTTGGAGACAGTTTTTGACCTGTGTGAGTGCCTAACGGAGTTTACCATGTGCAGGCCTCCTGCCGTCCAAGGAGAAGCTGTCACAACTTGAGCGGGTGGTATGAGAGGGCGGGGGATGAATCAGCTTCACTGGCACTCTTGTTTGAAGAAACATCTGCAAAAATGCTGGCAGGAGTTTACACTTTGTCCATGCTTTACAGTGTGAAGGCATGATGTTTCTGATCTGGCACTGAAACCCCTACCTCTGGACTTAAGATATTGTCATACTATGGCCCAAGCAGTTAATTCACATTGGCAAACTGAAGTTCAACCTTGCTCTTAAACAAACAAGCAAACCCATACAAGAAACACAACTTCTTTTAGTTTGTTTGTTTCTTGAGGGTGAATGGCAAACTTGGTGTCTTGAGTACTACAGAGGTTCTTGTTTTGCAACTCTTGAGATTCTTGCAGGGAACACAATGCTGATTTCTTGTCATCTTCTTTGCTGCCTAAATATCTTTTGGAAAATAATGTTTTTCTTATCTGTCCTTAACAATGAGAATTACAACGGAACAGGCTGTTTGCTTGGCTGCTACAGATGGTGATTGTTGTTAGGGTGTAGCTTGAGGATACTCCTCTTCCATTCCCCGTACCCCCTCCAAATACTCCCCCATGATTTAAGGAACTCTCTTACTAGTTTCTCTGTCTGCTTAACTGTTTCTCTACTCAAGTGACTCTTCTGTAAATTAGACCATCCTGGTCTTCCCTTACAACATGCCTTTGGGGAAGGTTTTTCTTGTTTTAAGCCTGAACTGTTTCCATGGTATTGACGCACAAAGAATGGCACTGAATGCAGCTGAAATTACATAGGCTCACAACTTTGCTACTGCAGAAAATGTTTGTATGGCTACATTCTTGGGAAGTGAAGTGGCAGAAGAGGCAGTGCAGAACAGGCGTTTTGTCCAGAGGCCTTCAAAACATGCTTAGATATCTCCTGTAAAGCACGGAATAAAAAAAGTGGTTCTCCAAGAATGTTTAGCATATGCTTTTCCTGCAGGAAGCTGGAGGGAGTTGACTCAGTGAACCTGAAGTGTCAGTGCCACATGCAAATGTGCCTTAGTTATAGCTGGAATATTGGGAGTGGATTAATTGAAACTGGTTTTCTTGAACTGCCATATAATTGATTTCTAGCAGCAGAATTGCTTCTTTGTCCTCAGGGTAGTGCTTTGGAAGCTTAATTTTATTTCCAGAATTCTCGCACAGTTTCTTTTCAAGTCTTGTTTGTACAGACTTTTTGTGTCCTTAGAGTTGGTGTCCCTAGTAGCAGTTACTTCAGTATGGCTCAGTTCTTATCTAAGAGTGATCCATGAAGTACAGCTGACACCCATAACCTCTTTGTCAAAAGTACCAGCAGACGCCTGTGCTTTGGTTTTTTTATGTAGATGTCTGTAAGAAAAAACAGCCAACAGTGCTGTGAGGAACAGAAATAAGGATATTGACAATGTAGAAGTTGTGGTTTTTCTTCCGTGAGGTGGTTCTTTCCCTTCTTCTGTTCCCCCTCCCCTGGAATTTTAAATTTTTAGTGGGAAAGGTGCCATCTGTATGAGCTTTGTGCCTCATGCAGAGCTGAGATCTTCAGTCCCTAGGCTATTGCTGTGAGGCAGAATACCTGCCTTCCTCCCTGGCCGAGAGGGTAAATATTTGGGAGCACACCTGGCCATCGTGAATCAGATTAGAAGTTAATTGAGCCCAGGACCTGCCTTGAACAGCACTGACAATAGAAGTGTTGAGAGGTGCATAGGAAAGCACGGACTTTCGATAATTCCTCCAAACACTGTGGAATCTCCAGTGATTTGCTTTAAAACCTAATCTATTAATTGTTTCTGAAACGGGAACCATTTTGTATTTCTGTCCCGCCTTTCTCACTTTCTCTTGTAGTTTTTGTATCTATGTCTTTCAGATAGGGAACAATGATCAGAACTTAATTATCTTTGAGACTTCTGTCCCTCTGTGAAATGTCTGAACAAAGGGTTCAGGAGTTAATAGGGAAGAACTAATGCATGGATAATGGAGTTGCATAAACCTTGTTTCACTAAGAAGCAGGCAAAAAATGATACGAGATGGCTAGACAAGAATTTTTCCTGCCCTCTCCCTTGACATGATAGAAAACAAAGAACAGAAGACCTCTGGGAAGTTCCAAATACCATAATGTTTCGAGTTTAAACTGGATCAAGCAATCGACATTTTGTCCAAGCAAGTTGCTTGTCATAACTTTGATTTATTTTTCTTTTTACTTCAAAAAGATAGATTGTCTCACCTTGAGTAGATTTCTGTATAGAAGGTACTTTAGTTTTTGTTTGTAACTATTACAGGTCCTTCAGAGTTTGGTGTTTGGGTGGGGTTTTTTTGTTGTTGTTTGGGGTGGGGTTTTTTTTGTTGTTGTACTAACTCTTGCTATAAGAGCTGGCATGGGTAAACAACTGTATCAACTTTTTTATAGGTCTGTGCATAATCCATAGTCCTGGTACATGAATCTTGCCATGAATGGCTTCTCCTTTGAGTTATGATTTGGGTAATATTGATCCTGGACTTTTGGAGGCTTGTCAGAAAGAGTGATCCATAGGTTACATTTCAAAACAGCCAAGTAACATTGGCTGTCCCCTTCTAGTTCTGCACATTTGGAAGAAAATATAACATGAACATTTTGTTTACCACGTGAGTGTGTAGATAATCCTTGCTCAAGAAACAAGAGCAAAGCTGGCTTGATTTAACTGGGGTACTTCAATTTATCCTTGCTAAATTTAGTGATGGTTTGCTGTTAACTGTATGGAGGGGAGATTTCTGCAGGAGATGTTTGCTTTTGCCATGTCCCTTGCTAGTTGGCTATAGGTATTTCACAGGCTTGTGTGTTTGGCATTTCCACATCTTTTTAAAGGAGTTGAGTGGTGTTGGTGGTGTTTCCTGTAGCATGTGCTGCCTCATCCTCAGCTTGCTGCATCCAGTGCATGCAGTAGCCACAAACACTGCTGTCCTGTAAATACAGATTGAGCCTGTGCTGACAGTATATCTTTAATATCTTTGTTGATCCACGAAAGACATTAATTTGTAAATACCTGGTTTGTGTATATTACCAGATGTATTAGACCTCGTAATTCCTTTAGGAGTAGAAAGAACTGTTTCAGTTTTGCCTTTCTGGTAATGAAAATACTGTGCAGGTGAGGCTTCTCTGTTGAAACTCTGTCTGCTCTGTAACTAAACATTTCATCGGGTGACTGCTGCGGTGAGTGTTGCTGTTTTTTAAACAGCCAGAAGGCAGTAGGACCTGGGCTCTGCCAGGTGAGACTGCAGGACTTGTAGGCTGAAAGTAGTGTTGCCTCTCCAGCCTCCTCTTTCACACCAAGAGGGATTGTATTACCCAAAATGTAAAATGACTGATAGTTTAGGGACAAAGGTGGGGAATAATTTGAAAACTGGTACTTACTGAAGGAAGCTGGCCCAAAGTTGAATTGGAGAGCCCAGAGTTTGAGGAGGCACATATTTCCTATAAAAGGAAGTGATAAAGTAAGCAGGTCATCATAAGTTTATGCGCTCTTCTGATGGTCATCTTTAATTCAGGGCAGCAGCTTTGTGGACTGGGGAGGGGAAGTATTTCCAGCTGTGAAGTTACTTCTTTATCACGTGTCTGGAATTGCACATTGTACCCAGCAGTGGTAGTGAGTGTGGGAAGAGGAAGGCTCCAGCCTCCCTCACATCCTGAGTACTCTGTAGGCTGGTGCAGTAGTCGCTTTCACCAGTTTAAAGCCTGCAGGGACGTGGTATTTAAGAGAAACTGACCCTTGCAGTGTAAGACTTCTGGGGGGTAAGGTAGGGAATACTCAGTGAGGTCAGTCCTCAGAAAGCACTTGTAGCTGGAAAGGCAAGTGTGCGTTGGGAAGGATAAAAATACTTTTGGGCATTTTTGCAACTTGATCACCTAAAAGCCCATAAGGTTATTAGGTAGCTCAGACATGTCTAATCTTATAAATATATGACCTCTAGACAGTGTGTGTTATTTATTTTGCTGTACCCCCTCCTGATTTTCTTTTTTCTGGACTGATGTAGACATAAGCAACAGCTGACATGAAGAAGGCAGAGAGGAAAGCTCTTTTGCGATAATGTCTTAAAAGCATACGAGAGCAAAAAGAAATTCTGTTAATTGCCAGTTGAGAACTATTATTTTACTGCCTTTATGGAAAATTTTCATCTTCTGTGGTCTGTAGGCTGTCATTCTAGTTTTAGCTGCTGTACTGTTGCAAGCGTGCCTGTGTGTTCTAGCAGTTCAGTCAGTACCTGTGTAATACAGCATTGCTTTCTAGCAAGTTGTGTTGGACATATTCAGAAAAAGCATTATGGGATATAAAGGCTTTTTTTGGATAGATTTATGTATGTGGGCACTTCTGCTCTAAAGAGCACAGGCAAGAGGAAGAACTACATTTTGAGTTTGTCAGAAGGTGATAATCTGTGTGATGGTCTTTACTGTCTTTTGGTATTTCCATACTCCTCAGTCATTGTTGTAGCCTGATCATAGAGAACTGTAATATGCATGAGTGATGCCATTAATTATGATCGTGGTATGGATGCACGGCTGATTAATTCGGGGATGGTGAGCTGAAGCTGACAGCTGTTGTGAAGGTATGGGGTTGAAAGGCTCTTCAGGCGACTGGGTGGTAAGGGATTGCCTTCATGTGCTTTTTATGGTGGTGAGGGGGCATGTCATGCTTGTGGGATGCAGAGCAGTTTTAGACTAGTCCTTTACTTCAATTTTGTAAGTAGGAAAGCAAATAAATCAGCAAGGATAGATAGTTGTGTTTGAAGGGTCTGACTGGTTTTGTTTGCTATCAGGCCCTACTTTTCTGTCCCTAGACCTTATTTTTTGTTTTAGTGAACTCTTCCTTCCTGTTCTTAGTAGGAGTTGAGATGTGTATCTCCCTGTTGTCTAGAGATTTGCTGATTTTGTCTCCTTCCCCATCCCCTCTTTCAGCCCAGAGTACAGGGACTCTGGCAGTTGAGCACATACAGGATGTCTCCCATAGACAGCTGGATTGTTGGGAGTATGTGGAAGGTTTCTGTTACTGTGTGTGCGTACCTGCAATTGTAGGTACTGCCCTGAAAGCAAACTGGGAATAATATTAGTTGGGTAGGCAGTATGAGAAAGGGTGCACTTCCATAGCATGGGAGGAAGCTGAAGATGAAGTGGAAGAGCTACTCGAGGAGAAAGGCAGTGTTTTGGAGTGCAGGGACCTGTGGTGTGCCTTCTTTAAACGTCCTGCGCAGGAAACCAGCCTTGTTGGGCTTTGTTGCTTGTGGAACAGTTTCAGAGTGTTCTCACCAGCCCAAGTATCAGTTTAGAGAACGGTTTGTTGAACTTAAAATTTCCATGTTGTACACGTGGAACAGGAATTCAAACAGTTCTCTGTGCAGGACAGCATTTTAATTTTAGTTCTAGTATTTAAAATCTCTATGAAAAATGCAAACACTTTCCTCTGATAATGCGTTATGTGATTTGCAGTGTGCTCTGCATTACTTGCAGAGAGGAAGAAGCCCTTTTCCAGGTAATTTGAGCAATGGGAAATAGATCTCCATTAGTTGCATAGTTACTGGTGAAATGCTCAGCATAGTTGTGGAATTAGTCTAAAACATGGATGAGATGTACTGGGCTGGGGATTTGACATGGTGAAGCCATCAAGCAGTGGCCTAAGAATGCACCTCCGCACTGTCATGTGTCAGCTCTTGAAGCACCCGGAGGGACAGGTTTGGCTCTGCCTTTCTGCCAGCAGTGCAGCAGAGTGTGGTGGTTTCTGTGAGCTTGGTTTGCAGTTGTTGGTCACACAGTGTGGGTCTGGGGATACTTCTGCTGCTGACTGAGACAATGTTGGGGGTTTTATTATTCCGTACTGTTGGATACCACTGTGAGCTATTCTTTGGTAAACCGTTCATCTGTGATAAGCTTTCTTCAAATCCATGCCAGATGTTACAATCAATAAACCGTAGTTACATGAAAAATCGAGTTAATGTTCACTTGAGGTATAAAATGTGTCTCTGAGAATATATGCGTGTACATGCGCACAAAAAAGCTGATTAGAAATTCTGTGAACTGTGAACATTTGTAACAGCCACCTGAACCCATGGGATTAAAGACAAGGTTATATTTTCAAGACATAGATTGACATTTCCTTTAGTTTTAATTTTTTAGGCACAGTGTTTACAAAAGTAATAATTTTTGCATCTGCCTCAAAGTACCTGAGGTGAGGAGTAGCTGGTTGTCTTAGGAATTATTGGAGGGGTGGAGGCAAAGAACTCATCCTGTCCTCACATGTTGGAGCCTTCCAGTGAGAAGTGGCCAGTGAGCTTGGAGGTACCTCAAAGCTTCGACATCCTCCACTGCAGTGCCCTTTTAGGGCATGGGTGGTTCTCTTGTGGGAGAAATAATTTCTCTTTACTCTGCTGATCAGTAAATTGCTTAATGTCCACCATTGTTATTTCAGTCAGCAGTTGTTATTGCTGAAGCTGCCAAATATCTGTTTGGTTTTGTGACTTCTGGTAGAGTTGGTCATAGTAATGTTGAGCCTGTTGTTTCCTGTTTGATGCGCTGCACAGAGCTGGTGTTTGGGAATGGAAAATTAGGATCTTTACTTACTTGGGTGTTTTAACCATTTCTGTTACCAACCCACAAAGTTTCCTACAAAGCAGATGTCCAAACTGTATTCCTCACTTGAGATCTTTCACCAGTTTAAAGCCTGCAGGGGTGTGATATTTAGGAGAAACTGACCCTTGCAGTCGGGAAGAAAGTTTTGGAGTCACTCAGATGCGTGTTAGTGTGTGTGAAGATGGCTGATGATCAGTCTGAGATGTCTGGAGCACAGAATGCACAAAAATATCAAAAATTGGGTGTGCTATTTCAGTGCTCCTTAGCCCTGGTTACACTCTACGTTTGGGTAACCCGAGACTTGTGCGAGTATAGGCATTGAAACTTTTTGCTTGTCACTTCAACCAAGACCAGGTTGGGACTTCACTATCAAGGTGTCTTGACAACACACTTTTTGAAAAGACAAAAGCCTGGAAAATAGATTTGTTAAGAATTGTCGCTCTTGGGATTGTAACCCCTGGGGTTCCTGGTTAGTGAGTCTCTCCTAAGGCAGCCCAGCCGCGTTGAAGGGGCAAGAGGGCACTTTGGCTGTTTTCAGGTAGTGCAAGCAGCAGCTTCCTTGGGGTCATTTGCCCGGCGGTCGCTGCTGTGCTCTTTTGTCCCATGCAGCAAGTAGGTCGGTCTGTAAACCCAGAGAGACCTATGGATAACAGGGGCTGTAAGCAGCAGTCTGAAAAAATGTGTGTCGGGAGCTCGAGTAGTGTTACACGGGCAAGCGGAAGGGCTGTGATGGGTAAATGCTCTGGTGTCTCTCTGGTCACCCCGGAGATAAAAGGGGACTCCTTAACTCTCCTGGTGCAGTTTTTTGGGAGCAGAGACCTTTTGGGGGGGGTGTCTTCCTTCCTCTGGGCTGGGGAGGAGGGAACGGTATCTGTGCTTTCCACAGCCCTTCTAACAAGGATTTCAGGGAGATTTAGGGTAACAGTCTCAGTAGTTGTCCCTATTTATAGAGGGCAAGCACCACTGAACACCATTCATCCCGGAGCATCATGCTAATGTAGGCATTGCAGAAGATCACCTGAGGCGTGCCCGGGGGCTACGGTTGTTTTGCTCCAAACACAAATGAGCTGGGAAATCTGGAGGGAAATCGTCTTGGATCGGTCTGGAAGGAGTTGTTGTCAGATCTGTATGCAAGGTCAGCACCTTGTCAGCGGGGAGGTGGATTCAGCCCCCTCTTTGCCCCAGTTCAGGCTTAGGGTTTGGCTTCTAGAGTACTGGGAGATAAAAGCCAGTCCATTCAGAACTCCTGAGCGTCTGTTTTCTTAAGGAGTGCTTAAGCTTGGAGTTCTGTAATACCAAATAATTTATATGGTACTCATGCATGTTTCTGTGATTTTTTTTTTTTTGTGAAGGCACTACCTTTGGTAAATAACTCATTTTTTCCCTTTAACTTTAGCTGTTTATCCTGCTTGAAAATACAAGTATTACTGACCAGTCTGGACAGCTATATGGAATTTTGTTGAGGGCATTCTAGGATCACATAAGCATAAAAGATCAGGAAGTAGAGAAGAAGATGAGAGAGAGAAACTATTTGTGTTCTAAGTGAGCCATACTTGTAAACTGGAGGGGAAGAGAGAGATCAAATATTACTGGTGAGAAGTGGCTGGATTTTGATAAGAAGAGGAAGCAAGTAAAGACAGCAGTGTGTGGTCTAAGTGGAAATAATCTGATCTGAGAGAAAAGGAACATCATGTGCTTTGCTTTCCAGGCTGATAAAGGTTTTGATTCGATTTTTAGCAGTTCATATTTTAAAGAGTCTTTTTTCTTTTGTTAGATTATGTCTACTTCGAAAATTCTTCGAGTAACCCCTATTTGATACGAAGAATAGAAGAGCTCAATAAGGTAAACATTTTATCCATCAAGTCTTTGAAGTTAATTGAATTTATGATCTGCTTGATTTGATTAAAATCAAAACAATTCTTTAGCAGTTCTCTGGTAATTAGAAGCTTAAAAATACATTTGTTCTCTGATAATTTTCTGGAATGCTTGAAGACCTTTTGTTCTCATTTGAGACGAAAGGACTGAGTGTCAATGGCATGTCATTCTCCAGGTGATTATGGCCACCTTTAGGGCAGGAGGTTTCTGCAGTTCTTCAATTCTGTGCCAGGGTCACAGGATATGACGAAAATATAAGGGTTTGCCTAGAGAATGCAGAGCTTTAATTTGATCTTTCTTGGGGGAGACTTTTGCTCAGGAGAAAGGTTGGCAGCTGTGATCTGCTCGCTCAGACTTTGTCTTTGCTGGTTGTCCTTTGGGCCAGTGTACCCTTTTATCTGCCAAATTCCCTTTCAATGGATCGAAAAGGGAAGCATGATGGCGTCTGTGTGGGAGGCCAGCTGAAGTTCTCAGCTCTGAAATTTGACCTGATTGAGGGGGGAAGACCGTTTTGAAGCCATTAGCTGTATCCTAAACATGCCACGTTGTCAGGTTTAATACCAACGTTATCGCAGCCCATACAGAAGGAATGTAACACTGTTGGTTTGGATTTGGATGTCCATTAGCTGACTAGTATCAAGTATTTTTCTTCAGCCACCAGTCATGGAAGAGCATGTAGTTCTCAAACGGTTATTTGGAAGAGAAAATGTATCAATGTCTTGACCAGTAAAAAATCTGAATGCTAGGACATCCTTGTAACCCCTTGTTTTTAGCGGAGGTCTTTTACAGAAATACCTGATCTCTTTTTCCATAAAGAAACATGAGTAAGTTCTTAAAATGTTCCCAGTGGATCCATATCCGTGAGGTATCACTGTCTGTATTCCACCCATTACAGGGTGCAGATTTGTTGATCACTTTCCTGGAACGTGTTGTTTTCTCTCTTATTCTTCCTTTTCATTCTTCCCCTCCCCTTTAAAAAAAGATGAACTTTCAGCCTGGACCTCCCATCTTGGTGCAGCTCTTCCTTTAGCCGTGATTTCTCTGACCTACACTTGAAAAATGGGTCTTTCAGGTTGAAATGGATCCTAGATCTTTTATTTCCTTTTTAACTGAGTGTAAATGAAATTTGGGCAATTAAATAAATCAGATTAATTTACATGAAAGCTGTCTGTGTTTGAACAAGATGGTTCCTGCCTTTGTATTTTAGTTCCTCAAAATTTAAAAGTTCTGAATTATTTAACAGAAAAGGGTAGAAATTCTGAGACAGTATGAAAAACTTATGGTCTGTAATGAAAGTATTTGTGCATGTATGTGATGTCTTTTTTGTGTGTGTGTGTGTTAGGAAACTGGTATTATAAAAGTTGAAACTTTTCCTTCATTCACATCTTAGAAACAAGAATGTACATAAATTTTTATTGTGTTTTCTTGTGGACACATTGCTGATTCACTGCCCTTTTTTTGGACGCTTCCTAGCAGGGAGTTCGGATCGTCTATTTTCTGGAACTGTGCCTTTGTTATGGTTTTCAAAGAGTCTTCAGTAGTAGGATACAACTCTTGAGTTACTTTTGCATTATTTAATTTACTTTAGAGATAGTAAACTGGCTGGGGCTGTTACAAACCAGCAGGTTTATTTCCTCTCTGTATTCCCCCTTCCTAAAAAGCCAGTTTTTTGACAGGTGCCATCTTAAAATTGATCACATATCTCATTTTAAGAGTTTTAAGTAAATAATCTTTCAAAAATTATGACTTTTTTGTATGTTGTCACTGATACAGATTTTATTGCCTGGTGCAGCTTCTTTGGTTCTTCTGTAAGGATTTTTTTGTTTGTTGGTAATTATTCAGCTCACCAGTGCTGTCAGAGAAAGAGAATCTTAAGTCATTTTTTTTGCAAAAGTAATAATGGCTGGGTTCTTTCTTGCCTTCCTACTGCCCTGCAGAGTTTGGAGAACAGCCTATATTTGAATTCTGTTGTTATTTTTCACAGTTCTTTTATTGGGTTTTTAAAGAGTCATTTGAATTCTACTTGATGTGGGCATCACTGCCAAAGTAGCAAAGTGGCTTGTTAATATTTTGTAATTGCATGTAAGTGTGTTTCTCTCGCCCCTTGAAACATCTGTAACTTAAAAAGGTGATTCCTCAGGAACAATTAGGAGGGCAGGGCCAAACTGCCTGGAATTTCCGTGCCCTGGAATGGATCGTGCTGGAGTTTGTGTGTTAGATAACGGGTGCAGCTGGAGGTCCTAAAGGTAGACTCTGTGTAGCTCTTGTGCAAAATCCCAGATGATTTATGAAGTTCCTAGTTCGGAGTGTACAGTTCTGCTCTTGATTAGTGGCCGGTTTTTTCTTTTGTTCCCTGTTTCAGACTGCCAATGGAAACGTGGAAGCGAAGGTGGTGTGTTTCTACAGGAGAAGAGACATCTCAAGCACGCTCATTGTATTGGCAGACAAACATGCGAGTAAGCTGCTTTGTGTTCAAATGAAATTGCTTCTGCACAAAATTGTCAGACTTGGGTACAACTTTGGTATTTCAACTATCAGTATTACTATTCTTAAATGTGGTTTTTTCTGTAGTCATCTTTAGCAATTTGCATTACTCGTTTGGCTGACTTTTCTCTTTCTGTATTTTTTATTTTATTTTTTTATTTTCCCCTTTCTTTAAACTTTTAAATACCTCATTTATGTATGGTTTGATTATGGGGGGGACAAGACAGAAGTTTTCAGTTTGAGCGGAGTAAAGACCTCTTATTTGCTCCACAGAAATGAATTTTTAAATTTTTGGGGCGAGAGAAAGTATTCTTCCTGTCTAATATTACTTCTCATGAATTATTTGGTTTGGTTTGCATATTAAAAAAAAACCCCTCGAACATTATTTGAGTGAATCAAATAGACTGATTATGGGAAAGCAACTTGAAACGTGGCCAGCTTGAAACCTGACTAACAGGATTTCTCTTTACATTTCAATATTAGTATTTCTTGTAGTGACACAGCTTTTGTCTGAACATGCTCAATAAATACACTTTGAAAACAGAGTTTGAGAATCTCCTATCACTATTTTGAATACCTAAATCCCTTTTGTTGGGAAAAGAAATATCTGTGCTGAGACCAGACTTGAAAATTAGAACTTCTTTCTAGTATTGTGGTTATGCTCTTTTTTAAAAAAAGCATAAATCTAAACTATCATAAAATGCAGCAAGTTGCTCATGCTGCCTTACGTCAGTCTCCCTTGTGTGTATGCATTGTAGAACTGATTCCTTGTTTGGTTTTTTTTAAATTTATTACTATTATTTTACAGAATACATCAGCTTGTGTTGGCATGTGCTCCTCTTCCAGGGCAATAAGAGGCATCTGAGACAGCTGGCTGAGTAGAGGTGGAAGTTTATTTGCAAAGAAAAATTTGGTGTTACCATTTTATTTCAGTTATAGCAACAGTTTTAAAATAGAGCAACCTATTACATGGCATTGGGCACTTACCTGAGGTGTTTTCAGCCTGTTTGACTCCATTCCAGTTGCCAGTGAGGATTAGATTTAGGTTTGTTACACCTTCCTCTGCCAGTTCACCATCCCTCTTGTCCCATCCTTGCAAGGTGATGGACTGGACACTAACTAACAGAGCAGTTACCAAAACAGACTTGTTGAAAGGGAGAAAAAAAACTAAGCAAGTGGAGTAACTAAACTGTTCTTCTCTTGTAAACAATGGAGTGTGTGAGATGTAGCTGTTCAGATTGCTTAAAATTTAGCAAAAAGCATGGACAGCCTCACGAATCCTTGTAATTCAGGGCACATCCATAAATGAGAGAGAAGCAATCAAATATGGGCATGTCAGAACTGTGATTTAGCTGGCAAGCATCACTGTCTTTTAATGTGCTTCTTGGTGTGTGTATCAATAGAGTGATCTGGGGATTGATTAAATCAGATACTCAGTTTTAGCAATGAATATAATGGCTTGCTGTGTTCTCACTGCTCTAATGCCACTGGGAAAAAGATGCAGCAAAACTAGTCCCTTATTGATAAATTTGAGTATTTTCTGGTTTAGATTGGAGTCTGTCCAAATAATCCCTCCATTGCAACCATACCTTGAAAAGAGGTCATGTGGCATTGAGAGTTGGCTGTGTTACAGGATTGTGGTGGCAGGCAAAGCTTTTCTGAGATCACGTCAGTGCAGCAGTATTTATTTTATCTGAGAATCCTGAAGCTTAATAGGAGCTTCACCATAAACAACGTGACTATTGATTTCTTCATCTGTGTCTCACTTCACTAGTTTTAGTAAAGGAAGCAGGTAGGAAGGGTTCACAGAAACATATCTGAGACTGAAAATGAAAAATATTTGAACCTACATAAATGCTCTTTGAACCTGCAAATGCTGATTTCTCTTTGTGACAAGAAATCTTAGTGGGTTTTTTTAAATGCAAACAAATAATTAATTGTTATTCATAGGTGTTGTTTGAAAGAAGGGAAAATTCTTCTATAGCACAGTCCTATTAATAGAGCAACCAGAGACAACTTGAGTCTGCCTCTTAGGGTAAATTTCATTAGTAACTAGCATTTTCTCCAGTAAGTTTCTTTCTGGTGCAGAATAAAATTGCTGCTGAATGACTTCCATTTATTTAGATAGATGTGCTGCTCTGTGGTTTCCGTTCTTCATAAGGGAGAAGAGAGCAAAATTACGCTTTTTGGACAGCCATTAGTTCTTTACTCTGAAAAAAAAATCAAAATCCTGCATGATATAACGAAATTTAATTCTGTAGGTGTTAAGATTCTGGTACAGATATTCCACACTGTTACTGACTTTGAGTTCATTTCCATAAAGTCTCCTGTTGCCTCATTTTGATGCATTTGCAGTAGATGTACATATCTGCATCGCTGATCTTTTAACTGCCTTTGTTCAGCTGATTAATGGAGCTTTCTGACTGCAGACATTTCTGGATTCACACAGTCTTCTGTTTAAGATGCCTTTATTTCAGACCTACTGTTGAGATCAGTGCAGTGAGAGAGCTAAGTAATGGGGAGATACAGCCAGGACATGAATGGAAAAATTGTATGGATATTCTGTTATTTTTTTTACCCTTCCAGTAAAGGCAGGAAAAAGATGTGATTGTGAAATTAATGTTTTGAAGTTTTAAAAAAAAACCAAAAAGCCACTTTAGCTTGGATGATCCTTCACATATCTGAAACAGGCAAGTCTGAAATGTTGTCTTTTCTCATAATTCTGTATACAGAGAAATGTGTTGGAAGCGCCTTATTCTGTAGTTGGTGACTATAAATTAGTACCTGATGTATGTAACCTGATTCTTGGATTTGAACTGTGATCTTACTATTTTTGTCATATGATATAAAGCTTTTCTGGGCTGTCCTATAAATCTTTCAGCCTTATGATGTCTTCCATACATTGTTAGTGCTTTTTATTCATAAGCCTCTTTAATCACCTCACAAATTATTCTAGGGAATTTCCCCTACTGTTTCTGAAATGAGCTTGCTTCACCACTAAGACACTATTTTAAGTTCTTGCCCAGAGACTTTGGAAACAAGATTGCAGACAGGACTTGATGGAAGAGAAATGGGAAAGATACTTGACTCCTCAACCTATTGTTGGATGCTGTCACAATGTGTTTTCTTTATATAATGTCTTACACATTTTATAATTATTTAAATATTTGCAGCAATGACTGACCAGTTGGTAGTGGTTGGGAAACTGACTTAGTGCTGGCTGGACTGGCAGATTTATGGTTGGTTTTCAGCAAGTGCTCTCTGGGTGCCAGGCACACATGGCAACTTGGTTTTGGAAGTGCCAAAGCTTCTGAAAATAAATGGTTGTATGATACCTGTGTGCCTAAACAGGTAGGGAATTTACTGAGAACTTTTTTTACATTTTAAATAACACCAATCTAAATGAAGTTTGACAATAGCTTCACAAATTAGCTCTTTTTATTTATTCCATTTTATTCCCCTTCTCTATTTTCTCCCGACACCCCTCATGCAGATTTAAGAGGAGTCCAATTCATATATCCACTAGTGACACCTTGGCTCAATTGTTGCTGAGAGGCAGGAACTGTGGTTTTTCTCTTTGGGAGTGGTGCAGTGAGGGAAGATGAAAGTGTCCAAAATAGTGTCTGTTTGCTACCTGTAATATTGGCCATGGCTGCAAAAAATGACCAACAAAATTTGTGGCAGGGATCCTAGTGGAATGTCTTGATAATGTGGCAAACTCCTTCTGAAGTGTCAAGGTATAAGGATTCCTATGTGTTTAAACTTTCTCTGTATTTGCTATAGCTACAAGTCAATATCTGGTTTTTGGTAGAGAAAAAATGAGTAAGGCTACAGCTTCATACAAACCATTTGAAACCGAAGCTGGAAGAAGGAACCTGGTGTTGTATTTTAATTTATTCAAATGCAACATTTCTAGAATTTTCCTCCAATGTCCTTATTTAAGCTGTTAAAGCAGCCAGAGCTGCAGCTTCCTTTGCTTCTGAAGGAGCTTTTGTGTAGGTCACTAGCACTGGTTTTACTGTGTTTCCCAATGGTTTGGCCCCACTCTTTTTCTTTATTCTTTACATTATTTTGTTAGTTATAACCATGCTAACTAATTCTTCTGTTACTGCAGACTGTTTCCCAAGCTGGTAAACCTCGGGTGCTCTCTAAACCTAATTTCTGTCTCTTGTTTACCTTTGTGCATTTCTGAATTCTGTCATGTAGCTACTTGTATGACACCCATAATGCAGAGAAACGGCTGGTGCTTTCTGCTTTTGATGCTCTAGAGAGCCCAATCTGATCTATAGCAAATTGCTATTCTTTCTAGTGTCTAGCAAATATTGATGTTTAATTTCACATCTCACACACCCAGTCATTTTAAATTACAATTACTGCCTCTTGGGTTTCTCCTGCCAACTCAAAGTTTACTCTTTCTAATTATTTTCCCCATATATGTTAGCTTTCACACAAGTCTTGCTGTTTGTGCCTAATCTGCCTATCTCTTTTTCCCAACATAAGTCATCTTCAAGCTTTGTTAATGTGCTATTAATGATTCTGCCATTAAATATCAAATAATATTTAATCTAATACACTTCTTGCAGCATTCCACTGGCTACTGCTGCATAGCTGATATATTACTGTTTGTATTAAGATTAAATGTTTAGTTTCAAATCTGTACAAGCACATCTATCAAGCAAAGAGATTAATTTTGAAGTAAAGCTTTATGAGAGCACTGAAGTCCCAATATTGTGCGCCTCCTGTATTCCCATACCACTTATTCCACAGTACTGTAAAAAACAAAGGCAAATCTTTCTGAAAAAGATTTCTTGGATATTTTATGAACACGTTTCTATTTTTTTAAGACTACGGCCACCATTCTTGAGGGTGGAGTGTGCTTCAGTTAGAGTGTGAGTGGGTGAGCTGTAGGAAGGTGAAATGCAGGTATGTCAGACAGACTTGTCCTGGAGCTGGGGCTGGGACAGCCCCAGTTGCGGTTCATAGTCTGACTTTAGCCTGTGCTCTGTGTGTGAGGTGGTGAGGTGTTAGCGGGGTGTGAGGTGCTACTGGTTAGTTTTTGTCAAAGCAGCTTTTGCCTGACCTCAATGAGGGAGAGAGGTTCCTGTCCTGGATCCAGTTCACTCTTCTCTCCTTCCCTTGGTTCTGAATGCATTTGTCAGGTCTGGTTTTTTCAGTGCTAAATTATGGCTGTGAAAAAGGAGGGACAATGCTTGTATACGTTTGTTTGTTATTTCTTGGAATGTTCCTACCTCTGTCTGGGGGTGCTATGACAGTTTTACTGCTTTGTGTGGGGGAGTTGTTGTTTGTTACCTGTAGAAATGTCTGTCTGTTTTTAAGAAGAAATGTATTGTGCTTTTTGAAGGCTGTGCATAGCAGAGCTGCTATGAGAACATGTGTGCTCTCCACCTTCTGTATTTTATTACAAAAGCTAGACACACAAATAAAATACTATTTGGAAGGCGAGCCTACCTGAAGGGATACAGTCCCTGGGATTAGTTTGGTTGTGCTGGGTGCTTTCATTTTGTCTGTAGATTTGATTGGCACAAAGGGGTTGACATACTTTTTAGAAAAATGTAATTTCTAAAAGCTGTAGGCTATCAAATATACTGAAGATATTAAGTACTTTGGGTCGCTCCTTGTAGTATTTTCCCTGTATTACACAGTGCACTACTGTCATTTCCAAAAGCTGCTGTAAGTGCAGGCATGAATTCCCTTTTCATTTGTGCATCCTTCGGTTTTCAGGCAAATGAGCTTGGAACTTGCTGACTTGTCCCTGGATTGCTGCTGGTATATTTACAGTGTAGGATAGCAATCACAATATTAATTTTCAACTAAAACAGAATCCACTTCTGTAAATAAATTGCAGACCCATGAAACTGTGCAACAAATGTAAATTTGGTGTTCTAGTTCCCAGGAAAATATTAAAACCTAAGTGCATGCTGCTGTATGGTTAACAGCTCATGTGGTGTAGCAGCTATTGTATGTTGTAGTCTGGTTTAGTTATGCTGCTCTTTTTTTCCTTCCTTGCGGGAGCAGCCTACCTGACGGGCAGATAAACTGCAGGTCTTTTTTTAGGGCAGTAAAATGGTGATAAATTGTGGGGAACCTGAAGGATACATAATTTTTTGTCACTGCCTTTGGCATAATGGTGGCCTATTTAAAACTAAATGCAATTTTAGTGTTTTATAAAATGGAGATCTCTCCTTTCTGTTTGTTTTATTTTTGGGATAACTGTGGGGATTTTAGTTAACTAATCTTAAGGGTATATAAATCATAACTGTGCCTGTATGCCTAGAAATGTTTTTTGGCAACAACTGTTGAATTAAGCTGCAGGCATAAGTCTGCTCTTTGAGAATAATGCTGCTGTAAAATTAGTTTTACAATTCATGCATGAGGCTTTACAGCTCCTTCTGATATGGTCTGGGAAACTTTTCCTGTGGTTTTGTAAAATACAAGTAACTGCATGAATTTCTTAGAGAAGGAAAAGTCTGATCTCTTCTTTCTCAGTCATTCATAAAGGAGGATCTCTGGAGTTCTTTTTCTTTGAGTATTTTGCCTTTTACAACTTTAACTGGCATAACTGGCAGGATACTTGTTGACGAACACAAAACATACAATTTATTTCTTGAAAGATGCTTGGAGATGTTTGGGATCAGTCGTGTATCAGCGTGGGTGTGATTTCATGTATTTACTTTGGTTTATGTTTGAGAACTGGTTGGATGGAGATTGGATAGCTCCAAGGCAGAGATGGTGGATCCTGACTGCTGAAATGCTGGAGTGTTGCAGTTGGATGTGTGTGGTGTGGGTAGGGTAGGGAGGGTGGCAAGAGTGGCCTCAGGCACTTGGTTACATTCCAGTTAATCTTGTGGCTGGGATCTGCTGGCTGTGGTTGGGGTGAGGAGAGTACAAAACACTAATTAAATAAGCTGCCCTTTCCAGTGGGCATTCCTTGCAGAAGGTGTTGACGCTGGGATGAGACAGTGTGATGTCCTGAAAGAGGAGTAGGGTTTAAGATAACTGATGCCTGGCGAAGAGGAAAGACTTCACTTTGACTGCCTCACTCATCATGTGTCAGCTTCTACCTGATGAGTCTGATGCACTGATGGTCTCCGAAAGCAGCTCCCTCTCCCCAGAACTTCTCTCTTGGTGGCAGATTTGTGTGACTTTCAGCTTGGTGTGACCTGTGGTGTACTTGGGATGATTTGATCGTGGTGGTGAATAAATACAGTTCTTCACAGGCATCATTTCAAGGATCTGTACTAATTATGTAATTGTTCTGTTGGCTGAAATGTTACACTTAATCTGATTAATGTTTATTATTTAGCAAAGGTTTTGGAGGAGGTCGTTCTGACTTGCTCAAAGTCAATACTTGCCTTGTACTTGATCAATTTTGTCTCTTTATGACTAGGAGAAATGGAAGAGGAGATGGAAAATCCAGAAATGGTTGATTTACCAGAGAAACAGAAGCATCAGCTACGACATCGTGAGTTGTTTCTCTCACGACAGCTGGAATCTCTGCCAGCCACACACATTAGGTAATGACTGTCTTCTTCCATTTTATTCAAAAGTCACATAGCATTGTTATTTTTTAAGTACTTTTAAATGTAAGATCAAGTGTTGTGTACAACTTCAGTAATACCATCTTGTGAATCACATGAGCATTTAAGATGTTTTTTTCATAAGACGTGTTTCTCTTTTTTTAGAGGCAAATGCAGCGTTACTCTCTTAAATGAGACAGAATCCCTTAAATCGTATCTGGAACGGGAGGTAGGAACCATTTTGTGCATTGTAAGGCTTGAACAGTTTATTGTGGCACAATTTAGGCTTGGTGCCTTTTTGCAAGTTTTCTAAGAGGGTAGTTCTTTCATTTCTGTGTGTACTGGGCATTGACAGTGGGGAGCTGTAGGCTCTGTGCAATTTTCATTGTGCATAAAACTGGATCTAGGGGCCAGACCTTGTGTTTACATTCCTGTGTGGCAGTGAGCTGCCTCTCCTTCTGTAAAAAGAACCCAGCTTGCTCATCAGGGTGGCAGGGCTCAGAGTTCAAACCTGGAGGGTGATGCCCTGGGAGATGCAGTAATTGTAGAGGAAGGAGCAAGCCAGCAAGCTGTGCTTCTCAGTATTTGCTTTATTCTGAAATCATACAGATTTATGTTAATATGCTTTAAGCTTGATCTTGCCTCAGATTTTTGAGGAGCTTAGTTCCCTGTTCTGTGAGTTCACTGTTCAAATTACTTATCTGGAGTCCTTCCTATGCCACCACAGACACTTAAATCCTTGAAAATCTGCTTGTCAGGTGACATCTGACAGAAATTTACCTTTAAAGAGACAGACTGGATATCTCAAACCAAACACTTGAAACTGAATTGTCTTGCACAATTAATTACTGTTCAGAATATAAATACTGGGGTTTACTTTTTTAGGTATTTTGTGATTTTAAAAAACTACTATTGTATTTTTTAGAAGTTCTATTTATATACCTTTAATTGTGGCTAGACTTCTGGCTACTGGCTGGGTTAGACAATCTTGGAATCTGACAATCTGAGAGATTTACTGTGGAGATTAGCAAAGAATTTCAGGATATTATTATTTGAACACGTGCACGCAAATAATTTGCATTTGAAAACATTAAAATGTTATACAAGAGAGGAAATCTGTAATTAAAAACAGTGGGGTGATGGCCATTACTGGCCCTTAAGAAAGGAGAAAACAGGCCATTTTTTGCAAGAAGCATACTGTAGTCTCTCTCATAGCTGGGCTTTCTTTTTAAATGCTTTTGTAGCTTTCTTCAGTATTTGTTTAAGCATAAGATTAGTTTTAATCTGATACTTCAGTTTAAGAGAATTTTAAACAAAGCACAGGGATTAAATAGTTGAGTTTCTCTTTGGAATGTGAAACCAAAAAATGTCGGGTGTGCTGAAGGCTGCCAAATGGCAGAGCATCAAACAAGGGACGTGGCATTCAGCAGTGCTTGTAACCAGTTAGCAGCCCAGGATATGCCAGTTTGAAAGCAAAAGTTAATCAAACTGAAGTTATTTCAGATTTTCTAGTACCCCAGCTCTTAAGTAATGTTTGTTCTCGGTTGCTCCCAACACGTTTTTATTACCACTGGTGCTACAGGTGGGTGTGGTGAGACCGAAGGGAGATGCTTTCCTCTAATCACGCAATGCTCAGTTGCAGACGTAGGCACAGAAAGGGAATTATTTTTTTCATCCTTTTGAACTTTCAAAATGCAAGATGAGTGATGTGGGTTATTTTTAAAACTGAGCAGGCACTTCAAGATTTCACAGAATGAGAGAGTTCCCTGAATGTGTCCTGTCACTTAGCGTGGCATTTTGCTGTGGCGCAAACTAACTTGGACAGATGGTAAAGAAATTAAAAGCTCAGGAACACAAATGTGCTTGTGTGGAGGGTAAAGAGATTAAGAAAAGGAGATAGTTGTTGCCCAGTGGGTTCCTAACACTGGATGGTATTGTTTTGAACTGTTTCTTCTTTCCCCATGCCTCCTGTTCTTAATCCATCCTTTGCTTTCAGAATGTTTCAGGGTTGTTCCTTTTTTGCTATCATGGCTTCTCTCAATAAAGCCTAAGCAGTTCTAGGGAATCTGGTATTTGATTTCCTAAATGTTGTGACCAGTAAAAGTAGGCTTTCAGCCCAAGGCTGTCTGCCTTGAAGCAGGTTAAACATCCAGACAGAAATTTTTAGGGAGATACTAAGCATAGCAAAATTACATTTTTGTTATCTCTGTTCTCCTCCTCCACCCTCTCTGTCATCTTCCTCAGGAAGATTGCCTTGTTGCATTTGGAAAGCAGGCTGAAGAGGACCAGCACCGACTTTTTTACTGTGCCTGGTAAAATTTGGTTTGTGGCAGGAGTGAGGAATAGGAGGAAAGAGAGGAAGAAAAAGCAACTGGAAAACCTGAATTTTCTATAGACACTTAATTCCCATGGAGATCAAGAGAAGGGCATAGCCAATTATGGCAAAAGCACTAGATTTCCCTATTCTGCAGGAAACTATTTTATATGTACCATTTATTTTACTGCTCTGCCTGGATATATCCAGAGGCTTGTGTGAATTTGCCTGCTGAGCAGATGTCTGGCATATCTGTTCCTTTTGGTACCCCCCTAAAAATAAAATGTTCTCTAGTTAAAATATATCAAATACATGAAAGTAAGTTTGCAAGCTGCAATGAAGTACCCATTATTTCTGTAGTGTACTTCCACTGTGAGCCTGTTTTCTTTTTCCAGTTTCTTGGTGACTTTGGGTCTTGGCTATAGCTATGGGTAGCTCAGGGGCTTGGGTAGGGAAGCTCTGAGCACGTGTCTAACAGTTGAGGGAAACAGAAAGTCATGATTCAATTTTAACTCTTGGCAGGTCATGGTAACTTTTTCTGAACTTGTTGGGTGTTTTCTGGGATTTGAAATGAAGAGAGAAAACCCTTCTTTTTTTTGACTGCTGCAAACCCAGCACGCACGGTTTTGACAGCACAAATGAGCATGCAGGATTTTGAAGTGCAGTGTTATTTTGTTGTGAACATCACTCTTGTGAAACCCTTGTGAAAAATTGTTCTCATCACACAGTGGTGGCCAGGAGTTCACACATGCTTTAGAGTACACAAGAATCTGGTTTGTTTCTTAGTTTGCATTGGCACTAAGCTGACATTTATTAATGTTTTCAGCAGTCCCACTCAGTCTGCAAGAATGAATCTTATCTCTGAGGGAAGATGGTAGTGGTATTGAATTACCTCTAGGAGTTTCAGTCTCTGTTGTATTCACACTTGGGTCCCCAGACTTGCATCTTTTCTCTGTTGAGGAGGCTCTGGGTGGGGAGAAGAGACCAGAGGCATTTCATTCTTTTGTTCAACCTGATTGATTTGAGACAAAACTGGGCAAGACATAAATGGATGACCTGAGACTAATAGAGATTTTGTAGAGAAAATTCATAGTGATAACCAATGAAAGAAAAGCAGTAGGGCATCTAACAGTCATATATCATGGGAGAAACCCCCTCCACAATTTATGACTTGCCCTGGCAAGGAAAGACTAGGGAAATGGCCTGTGGAATTGGTCTTCTTTGGGGCCCACTGTGTTGTTACACTACAGTGTTGCATATTTGCTGGGCAGCGTGCCTGAAAAGCATTAATGTTGCACTGCATGTACTTTTTCCTGCAGTCAGGTATTTTGGAGCTGGAACAAACTAAACACTGTATTTATAATGTGGAAGCCTGTGAGACAAAAGCTTTCCCTACATTTTATTTCCACAATAATACATTCTCAAAGTATTGCAGTATCTTGAGCTTTGAGTGTGTCAGGGAGCAGGAGACCCAGATTTCTTTACATAGATGTCATATAAATGAGTGTTCATCTACTCTGAAGCTGCCTTCTGCCTGTAGGTTGATGTAACTTGACCCTGTTGCCTGTGGGAGTAGGAATTTTTTCAAAAGTATCATTTCCTTAGGATGCAATCAAATCCTCTGACCCCAAACCCAACTACAGACAACCCTTCAAGTTGAAGTTCAGTTCTCTTCCAGAATTTTTGCCATGTTACTGTGGAAACTCACAGCAATTCTTTCTCTGGGGCTTTGTATGACAGATTGGGAGACTCTCTTTTCCTTTGCCACCTCTTCGTAAAGCTGAACAGGGCTGGAAGCTCATGCTGGTTTTGTCCTAATTTTTGTTGCATGCTGTTGACACATACAAATATAGGGAAAGGGAAAAATGAGGTGAGCATGAAATGAGATGTATTTAAACAGGGTGCCTGCTAGTGCCATAGAAATAAGGGGAGAGGGAAAATGAGCCAGAAACCCGAAATGTGGAAAATGGCACACTGCACATCCTGTTTCTGCTCAGACACAATTCTCTTTCCTGGTGACCATGTTGCTGTGGACAGAGGTTACAAAAGGTCTGTTATTCCATGTTCTACCAGAGCTCTAATCCTGCCCAGTACTGCACACTATGCTTTGATGGAGCATACCTGGCCTCTAGTGTGTCGCTCAATAGCTATAGCTAAGTACTTACCCATGCAGAAAAGTTTAATTACTTAAACTGTGCAGTTTTAAGTAGTTAAAATTTCGGCTGTTTTGTTTCTCTGCCCTGGCAGAACATTCTCATTCTGGAATGCCTTCTTGCTTTAATTTTACACACCCAGGTAGCGGAAGCCAAGCAGCTATTTTAGCCTTTTCCTCACCTACTTGAACAAAAGCAACAAATTAATGGATTGCCACCTGCAGCTAATTACTGCTGTTGCCAAATCTGCTGCCCCTCTCCTAATAACAAGCAGAAAGAAACATGGCAGTTTAAGCTTAGATGGTGGCAAGCAAGAAGTTGGTCAGCAGCACATCCCTGTGACAAGGAAAGCTGAACGCATCCTGGTCTGTATTAGCAGGAGTGTAGCCAGCAGATGGAGGGAAGGGATTCATCCCCTCACTTCATCACGTGTGAGACCACTTGTGTAGGTTTGTGTCCAAACCTAGCTTTGGGCCTTCCAGCATGAGACATTGGTAGACTGGAGCAAGCCCAGCAGAGGCCACTGGGCTTGTCTGGGGCTTCATGTCTCTATGGGGGTTGCACTGGTCTGGCTGTAACACTCTGAAGTTATGCTTCAATTTGTACTGGTATTTCTGTGTGGATAGGCCACTGGCATCTAATCCTGCTGGTTTGGAATATGGCAATTGTATGGGATATTGCAATTTTGTGTTCTGAAACAGCTGATGTGACTAAAAGTTGTCTCCTCGCCCTTCTGAGCCTTGACTGTGTGAGAGGGGCTTTGTTCACTTCAATTTGAGAGGCTGTATGTTAAGAGAGAGGCTGCTGTTCAGAGCTAACACTTGCCATGTAGAAGAAAGTGGCAGCACTTAAATGGGGTTTTAAAACTGGTGGTTCATTAATTTTTTGTTCACTCAATTTTAAAATCTATATATAGGTAATGAAACCACACTTAAACTGTAAAAACTTAATAGTATGGTTGCAAAGCTGAAAGTAAAAGCTAATAACACTGTTTACCTTTTTGCTTTTGTTTTATTTTTAGGATTTCTTCTTTTATTCACTGGTGTATGATCCTCAACAAAAGACCCTGCTCGCTGATAAAGGAGAGATTCGAGTTGGAAACAGATACCAGGCAGATATAACAGACTTACTAAAAGAGGGTAATTTCTGTAATGTATTTAAATTGTCAAGAGTTCACGTTGAATGTGGCCACTTCTCTGTGTGAGGCCTGCTGAGGTTTGGGAGGTGGTTTCCACTGCCAGGCCACGTGTACAGTGATGGCTGGATTTGTTGAGGCTGTTGCCCACTGAAGGCAATTAGTTCTCTTGCAAACGGGTCTTTAAATGGGCATTCGTCCAAATCATAAAAGTTGTTGAAATTGAATTAATGGGCACTCTTGGAGCTTGCACTCTTTATTATGGGATTTCACAATTTCCATGGGAAACACAAATTTCCATCACGTTTGTAAAGCCTTTTGTGTTTTTAATCAAGCCTCACTTCCCTATAAGAGCCCCTCCCAAATTACTGCCAATTAAATGCTGTCTGCCCTCATCAATTTGCCCATTATTGCCAGCTGCCTTTTCCCTGGAGCCGTCTCCCCATCCCAGTGTTGGCTGCCAGCCTAGACTTCTCACCTGCAGAACAGGCAGGAGGAAGAATTTGCTGGCTGCAGTGTGTGTTGAGACTTCAGCCTGCCCCCCACTGTGTCGTGGAGCAATGGGACCATGAGGACACTGGCCTGAGGATGAGGGAGAAGTAATAGGAACCAGTAATATTTATCAGATAGTTACTCACTTTAGATTTGTCTCTGCACTGCCCTACAGATCCAAAAGTGGGTGGAAAAACTGGGAGGGATGGGGGAGTGTTGGCATCTAATTGTTCTTTCTTGAGCCCTGTGTAATGCAGAGGGAAAGGTCTATCCATAATCTCCTAAGAGAGAGAGGGTTGTGACCTATGTTGGAAAGACCATATCCAATCTGGATGGGCCAAGATGTGGAAGCAATGTGGTGCTTCTGTCTTTGCTTAGAAGCTCTGCTGACACTGCTAGTCTCATGTTAAAACAGGCAAAAAAATGGGTCAGGACTCTTGTTTAATTTGTCTATGAAACCGGTATTTATTCAACAGCTGGGCAAGTCTACGAAGTGAGGATGAACTAATCTGAAAGGCATCCTGTTCCTTCAGTGGGCCAACATGGGGCTTCAGAGAAGGATGATTGCCAGATGTTTTAAAGGAAGCAGAAAGAAGAAGAAAGTCTTAGTAGCTCCTGTATTTTACTGGGGTATTCCGGTTTGTCTAGACTCAGGAAAATAAAGTGTCTGATGCCATGATTTCCCCCTAGAAAGCAGCTGACATGGGTTGAACCAGCTACTCTTTGCCTGCTCAGAGCAGCTGGGAGTGTGTCTATTTTCCTGGAACTGCCACAAGATAAAGGAGGAAGACAGAAGAACTGGGGAAAGAAACTGAAAAGAAACTGTCTAGTTTGGAGAAAGATGTACTCTGTTTCCCATGACATACCCTTTGACACCAGTTTGGGAAAATCTGATTGCCTGTTTTGGATGAGCTGTGTTGCTGTGTCTGTCAAGCTAAAATTGTCACATACAAATAAGTGAGTGAAATTTTCACGGTGGCCTGTCAGGCAGAGTAACTGAGATGGGCTAACAGCGGCATTATTGTGAGATAAAAAAATAATTTAGAAAGTACTTTTATTTTAAAAGAGCCATACTAAATATTTCTGATTTGTTTTTCAACCAGGTGAGGATGATGGAAGAGATCAGTCAAAACTTGAAACAAAAGTTTGGGAAGCCTTTAACCCACTAGTAGACAAGCAGATAGACCAGTTCCTGGTGGTAGCACGGTAAGAGTATTTTACCTCTCCTTTGAAGAAGTAAATGTTAGTAACTCTTCAAGCACTTTATATTCTTTTTGTTTTATTAGCATGAATGCTGGTTTTGGTTGCTTGCTTCATTTTGAAATGAGGGATATTTTACATGCCTTCCTGGGAATAGCATGACTTTAGGAACAGCTTCTCAGATTTACAACTTAGCTTCATGAAAACAAAGCAAGTTGCATGTAAAAGTGATCCTGTAATTGGTGGAGTTTTTCAAATACTTTGGTCAGCATGCAGAAGACTTACTGAATTAAATTCTTGGCAGTTCTTTGCTCTGTTCATTTACTGCCTTTTTCAAAACCAGTGACATTTTAACATCCATTAATGGTTTGCTAAGAATTCTGGTAAATGCTTGTGATGGAGTGAGGATGCTTTCTAATGCCTAGATTCCAAAAGGTAGGCGCAATAAAATAAATCCCTGTAAATCTGTACTGATGATGTTTTTATTTAAGCCCGAAGCAGTCTTTGTTGATCATCTTTCCCTTTTTAAAAGGTTCTCGAACTAATTCATTGGTATGCATTTATATAAACAGAAGCTTGTATTAAATCTTAGGCTCTCATAGCAATTGGTGATTGAATAATTTGGGGGAAAAATAACCAGGTAACTCTCCAAATTCTGTGTGTTTTAGGCGGTACCTTTATAGATAAACTCTGGTTCTGTCTGCCTTTTTTTCTTTCCTTTCCCCCTCCTGGGTTTTCATGTGGGTTGGTTTGTAGTGACTGTGAAGTTGCTTTGTGATGGGAGTTTCCACCTTGTGTAGGCTTCTGGTGGCAGAGCTGGTTTTAGTGGTTCTTTCTGGCAGTTCAGTGCTGCCCACTGGGCTTGCTGATCCAGCCGCTGCAAGGTGCGGCTGTAATGAGAATTGCTGCCAAGATGAGTACAAGAATTGCCTCTGTTCAGAATCAGCAAAGCATTCCAGTTTATAATTAGTTCACACACACACACAAAAGTATCAGTTCAGCTAGAGCTGGGCACGGGGGAGTTGTGAGGCAGGGATGGGGATAGTGACTGGGAGGCTGGGAAGAGGGCGAAGTGTGAATCGCCACAGACACTTGGGTGGGGGAGGCGGGTTTGGATTTCGGCCAAAATTAGATGTTTGATGACAACTACTGCTTAAACATTTACCTTTCCTACTCCTGCACTGCTTGGCACTAGTGTGTTCTTCTGTGCTCTCAGCTAGTTTGGGGAAGTGATCTGAGTGGAGGGGGAAAAACCCAACCCACATGTTTTTGTCGTTGTAGTTGCTCAGAGCAGTTCAGCTCCGGTTCACTGTGCAGGAGCACAAGTGTTTCACCCATGTGGTGTAGCAAGCAGACAGGGGAGTAGGAGTTTCGAGAACCAATGTTTGTTACAGGTTTCTCCAGCTAACTTCTTTAGGAATAAGGTGAAGAGCGTGGGGATTGTGGTCTTAGATGCAGAAATGACAAGTTGTGAAGTATTTGAGAATTGCTGTGTTATGCAGGCTTTATGATCTATATTATACAATGTTAAGTTGTAAAATAATACTGGTTTTAGTTTTTCTGAAACTTTTAGAAAAACACTTGCATTGCTGCATTTTTTGTGTCTGGTCTTGGTACCTGTCTCTGTACAGTGCAGCACTGCTCTTGCCATTGTGGAACAGACTATTGTCATTCCTAAAGCTTGCTTGTGTTCCTGTTGCAGCTCAAGTATGTTGGGAGATAAGGGATAAGAGAGTAGCTCAAAACTCCCCATTGGTGACCCTTGAGTCTTCTGTTTCCTCTCATGTGCCTAAGCCTCTTCAGTCATATGAACTAAGTAGAGTAAAGTGTTCATAATAACAAACCACATTTGGAGACTATGGTCTCTGGCTCATAATGAACGCCAAATCATGTAATCTTGTAACTGGGAAATGGAGTCTGCTCATCTCAGAAAGTGTTGGCTGGGTGTTTATATTTATGCTGGGTTTGCATGTGAAGTTAACGCTGTGTTTAATTTCTTTCAGGTCTGTTGGTACGTTTGCCCGAGCCCTGGATTGCAGTAGTTCTGTCAGACAGCCAAGTTTGCACATGAGTGCTGCAGCAGCCTCCAGGGACATCACACTGGTAAGATTATTTTGTAGAGGACCTTAAGTTTGTGAGTGATGCAAAATATTTGCCTCAGCATTAACAGTTGGCAAAGAGAGAGGGGCAGATGGATTGTAATTGTGGCTTGCTGTGAAGCAGACCCTGTCTTTGTAAAGGAATCCTTTAGTTACAGATGAAGTAACTTTTCCTGGCCTTGTGCCTCTTATGATCTATCGTGGATAATACTCTGAGATACTTTTTTTTTTTTGCTCAGTTTTATTAAAATATTCTGATGACATGCTTGACAGCCCATCCCTTACATGGGCTCAGTAGCTCTCTTGAGAAGAATGCAAATTATTGTCTGCCTGTCTGTAACATTACAGTGCCAGAATGCCATTCCTTATCACTTCCCCAACATCAGACTGTCACTGGCATCCTTGGGTGAGATTGACCAAGGATGTCTGGGGGAAAAGCTTGTGGTCAGATAAAAAATGTCAGTTGATGTTGTTCCCTTTAATGAGCTCCCGTTTAGAGTACCTGAGGAGTAGTGATATTGTTAAGGTTTTATAATCATAAATGTTGCTGAGTAGATCGAGGAAAGGGGAAAAACGTGACCTTTTGTGCTGCAGAAAGTTTAATAAAAATTTGAATAAAATTTATGAAGTCTCCGGAGAACTGTTATCAAAGCCTCACCTCATAACTGTAGTAATGTAAACTTATCTGTAGAACAAATTCTAGTCTAGAACAGCGTAGGTTAATTATGCACGTGCACAAAACTGGTATGATGAAAGGCAAATAACATCCTGATTAAAACTGCAGAAATGGGGAAATAAAGCCAAGCTTTCATTTACTAATAGCAATTCCTCCCTCGCAGCATGTTCTCAGCCCTTGTAAATCACAAGTTGCAGACAGCCGTGGCTCGGCTTTCTGAGGAGTAATTGCCCCTGAGAGTCATTCTTTTTTCCTACTCAGCTGTGATGTGTGACTTAACTTGAATATTTTTTGAGGTTTCTGTCCTTTGGTGGGGATGTATACATGTTTTGCTGCTCTTGTTTTTCATATATGAAATTTTTGTGAATTATTTGACAAAGTGCATGGCTATGTCTGTGAGGAAATGCCCATGGACCTTTATCTTTTTGCCCCATCTGTGGATGATAGCTCAGTCCTGGGGGGAGTGGATCTGTCCTGTGCATTTTCTTACCAGTAGTGCTGCAGTGGTGGTGCTGGTGAGGAGCTGATGGGAATTACTGATACACAAAGGCTTGTGTTCCACAGACCTCACTATTAGTGAGAGCTTTGTACACTATAGTCAGTGTGAGGTTGGAACAAGTTTTTACTGACTTTGTGTCAGGTATAGAATACTGCACCTTCAAATCTCAGTGCAGAACTTGTCATTGCTGCTTCACTGTTAAACATTTTTTCCCCCAGATACTTGTCCTTACATTTCTCTTTCTCCTTTCCAACCCTGTAGTTCCATGCTATGGACACTTTGCACAAAAATGTCTACGACATTTCCAAGGCAATCTCCGCGCTTGTGCCACAAGGTGGGCCGGTCCTGTGCAGAGATGAGATGGAGGAGTGGTCTGCTTCAGAGGCAAACCTCTTCGAGGAAGCACTAGAAAAATATGGAAAAGACTTCACTGACATTCAGCAAGATTTTGTACGTATAGAAAACGGAGGCCCCCATGGCGACTGGCTCTAATTGGTGACAGAGCTGGTTTGCAGATTGTCTGAACTGTGTTTTTCATCGTGTTGAACAAGGGGGCTTTGAACTGGAGCATGTGTCTTGCTGTAAAGTGGGGAAAGGCAGACCTCATACTGGTGACAGCCTGGTGTACAGTCAGAATTTCAAATCACAGATGATCGCTTTTCCTTTAGAAACGTTAATTTAGAATCATCTGTTCCACTACAGCCGAGGGAGGATGTAGGAAAGTGTTGTGACAGCCAAGCTGCTCTAGATTAATTTGTGTTCGAAGGAGAATAAGTATTGGGCCTTCTGAAACATGAAAATGTAGTCACCTTTACAGTGTGGTTTCAGAAAGGGCCTTTTGAAAGTTTTCAGAAGGAATCCTGGGCATCCAAGGGAAGTGTCCTGTAGTTTGGCGAAAGCCCCACCCTAGGTGCTCAGCCTGCAGATTGAATGGAGCACTGTAAGGAGAGCCAAGTTCCACTGTGCTGCTGTTCATGTCCTCTGGAACAAAACAAGTAGTTTCAGTGTTGTTTGTCCTGTGCTCTGTCTTTTAGAGTGACTTGGAAACAGCAACACTCTGTGGTCCTGCTGAAATCCTTGTGCTTCTCACGCAGAGAACAGAGCTAGCAGGGCACAGTTCTGTTAGCAGTTTGTTTTGGTTTGGTTTTTTTTTTATTTTCATGGGCAAGCTCCATTGAAGCCAAACATATCAGAACTATGATACTGTAGTTGTGACCCTTGCTTGAGTCTCTGCTGCTTAAGCAGAGAGTCTGAGCCTGTGAGTTCCCTTCCACATTGTGCCTCTCTTGAATGGTTTGCTGTGGAACCAGTGCAGCATGAAGATATACCTGCAGCCTGTTCCACTTTTATACTGAAAGCTCAGGGTTTTTTGAAAGGGCATTTAATTTAATATGGGTCCCATATGCATCTAATCTCCTTTGTAGATTCAGACTGGCTTTTTTTGAGGAGGGTTAGTAGTTGCAAGACTCTGCTGCAAACCGTCAGTCAGAAGAATCCTGTGAACTTAAGTGAGACTGTGAGCCAACTTCCTTCAATAATTGCTGCTTTTTCTTTGTGCCCCTAGCTCCCATGGAAGTCCTTAACAAGCATTATAGAATATTACTATATGTGGAAAACTACAGACAGATACGTTCAGCAGGTAAGATAGTCAGAATCACCTCTTTCATTCTAACAAAGTTGTTTTTCTTGCCTGTGAAACCAAGCTTTGTTTCTCTATTCTCCCTCTTGGGGTTCAGTCTTTCCAATAGTGGATTCTGTTATGATCAGAACAGTCTCTTGTCCCTAAACTCATCAGCCCTTCTGTAGATACAAACAGCATTGCAAGAGTGCATTCTTTTCATGTTTGCTGCTACCCTGTTTGCTTGGAGCTTTCTAATGTCTGGTTTGGAGTTCAGCAGAGGAAGGAAGGCAGTGCAGTTACTTTCTGACTGTGGAATTCAAGGTCAGCATTAACTTCAGCGACTTTTTTGGGGTGCAGTTGCTGTACAAGAGGCCCCCACGCTGATTCCCCACCACTGCCTGCCCGTGACTTGGATGGCAGATGCACGAGGCTGCCCCATGTAAGCTCAGTGAGTGAAGTGTTTACCTGGGAAGTGTCACTGGCTAAAATTCCCAGACTTGTTATACTTGAGAATCAACTTTGAGTAGTGTTTACAATCATTTTTATCTCTGCTTGTTTAAATATGAAGGCTGGTTGGTCCCTGAAATACAGCAAGCACAATACAAGCAGCATGCAAAGTCTTGCAAAGTATCAGTTGCTGAAAACTACTTACAGGATTTAACAGGAAAACTAAGTAAAAGAAGGGAGAAATTTAGAATGTATTTTTCATTATAATTATCAGCCCTAAGCCGAGGCATCTACTTGGAGTATTAAAATAAGTGGAATTGTGAAAATGTCCTGCCTTAACTTGTTTCCTTGGAAATTCAGCCTGGGGTAAAGACTAGATGCCTCAGGCATTGACCAGTGTTTGGCATGTAATGTGATTTTTATGATTTTCTTTGCACCCTCATGACAAATGAAACTCCTTTTTGCATCAGTTATGTTTTACTTTTAATAAAAATATTAGTGACATCCTCATTCCACTATTTCCCCAAGTTCATTCTTTGACTGAAGCTTTTCCTTCCAGTAGGGAAATGGGTGGTAGGACCAGGTGATGGTGATGGAAGCTGGCATGGTGGGGAAGAATAATGCTCATGGGTTTTCCTTCCCCATTGCTTCCTCCATTTTCCTAAAGTTTGTTTTAACATAGTAAAATTGCAGAGGGGATAGTTATGTGAAGACTTTGATTATTTGTTCTTGCAGCAATTAAAAAACACAACAAACCTACAGTTTCTTGTACTGTTTTGTTCTATTCCTGTGCACTGGCTTCTCTCTCATAGTTACGCTGTACCTTACACGTGCTGCCCAGGAGTTTACCAGGGAGTGGGATTTGGGGAAAACTTCCAGTTAGAGACTCTGCACTTAGGAGACAGTATAAGCTGAACAGGTACAAGTTGCAGTGCAGAGATATCACATCAATTAGGTCTGAACTGAGCTGAAGACCTCATCTCAAATTCCCAGCTTGTACAAGCAAATAGCATGAAACATTTATTAAAAACTTGAGAGAGCTATCTATATGTAACCACAAAGAGAAAGCACAGGAAGTTGTAGTTCAAATAATGTTGCATTACATTTATATTTTACTTGATGAGTGCAGAGTCTTTGGCAGAGTACATCTGTTGCGATTTTTTCCATCTGTTTCTTCAGAGTGTTTGTTCTATGCAGACTCTTCCCTTGGTCTAATACCACAAAATGGTTCTGAGGCTGACAGCGTTTTTGTGCATAAGATATTAAAAGTGTCCCGAGTAAGGATATGCAAAGCGTGTATTTCAAGTTGTTGCACTTGCACTTCCCTCTTTCCAAGCAGGTGATTAAATTATATTCCAAGTCTGTATGTTAGAGGGTTTAATAAAAGTATTAATAACTTGCTTATTCTTGTAAAATCTTTGCCTGAATGAACATTAAAAGTATATTTAAATTGGCTGTTTCTGTGAGTTACAAAACACAGGAATGAAGATTTTTTTTGTCACCAACCAGTTGGATGAAGAAGCAACAGTTAGTTGGGAGCTGTTTACATCCTTCTGTATTTCCCTTGACATTTTCTTGGCATGAGAAAACACTGCCAACTGATGAGAAATCCTGAATCAGAATCCGTTTCTTGCCATTGAGGAAGGGACATTTTGAGTTGCCGTCAACAGAAGGCCCATTCTGAGAACTGAACAATAACTTGTAGTCATGCTTGGTGTAACTAAGATCAAAAGGCTCAGTGCAGCACTTCCTTGTCTTGTGAGTAGGACACCGAGATGGAGATGTGTGCAAGTTGACTTCTTTTGGAGCGTGCACTTGGATCTCTTGCCTGGTAATTTTTATTTGGCTTTAGCTATACCATGCTTTTGACGATTACCAGCATAAGTAGGAGTTCAGTCATCTCAAGAAGGACTGACCCTCTAAGAACAGAACTGCTAGAAGGACTAATTCTATTACAGTGTCAACACAGAATTGGTGGTTTAGGGCAGGCTTCTGAATGCCTGTCCACAGTGATCCCAAGAGCTGTCCTGTCAATAACACCCTTTCAGAGTTGTCATGAAGAAAATGAGGGTGATGCATTCCAAATTCAGTATCCTGGGTCTCCTTCAAACACATTATTTTCTTGGGACAGATTTTCTGTGTCAGTACACAAGAGTGTATATTTCTGACTAAGGAAGGTTTGAAATGGCTTTGACCAATTAACTGCTGGTTTTTGGCTTTCTCCAGTGATTTGAGAGCTCTGAGGGTTGATGTGGTGTTTGGCCATGCCTACGTCTTCATTCGGCGTAGAGGTTGAGTTCTTACGTAGTTGTGAATTCCAGCGTGATTTTTTAAAAGACTAAATGCTTCTGCTGTTGTGCTTATTGTGAGGGGAAGTCCTAAAAATTTGAAACATTAAACTTTCCAAAGGTTGGGACAAGCTTGAGGCATGTCAGGGGCAGATGGCTGTTTGAATTAGTCACATTCTTTCTAAGACTTAAAAGGCTTTAATTTACTTTTTCCATTTTTATCTGCGACTGAGGAGCAGGTAACTTCAAGGGGAAGATCAAGTACTATCAATTTCTACAGTTCTATTTCTTATGTGGAAATGCCATTAGGAAAGTGTAGGAGGAATAGTCAGAGAAAGTTGGTTTTAAGGTCTGCATGGTGAGAACACACTGGAGAAAGTGGAAGTGCCCTTAGATTTGACTCCATGAAGCGGGGATCTCTGGGTCAGTCTTGATGCAGGTAGAAAACATTTTTAAGGGAAGCAAGCTTGCTTTTTACCTAGCCCAGAGCTGTGAGTGATGTCTTAATGTACCAGCCTTCATAAGGTCCTTTTTGCTGAAGTGTAGAAATAACATCAGTGAAAGGTTTTTCCACATTTTATCCCCAAACACCTCCTGCTAAACCTTTGGTAATAAGGAACTCAGTCACTTTCTTGCCAAAATTGCTAGAGACCATAGGTACAACCCATCCATTCTGAAATGTGTTGCTGGAGCACAAGCAGCTGGTAGCATTTCTCCCAAATGCATCACAGACTAATTCCGTCTTCTGTCCCACCTCCCTGACCTCCGTTGTACGTTCAACGCTTGTATGTTCAGAGGTCTGAAAAAGAATAAACTGTGTGAAAGTTCTCCTCTGAATCCAGAAGGTGTAATTTATCTTCCCTATCATAAACTAATAAAGGTTCAACATTTGAGGATGTTTGAGGCATCCCCATGCTGTCTACCAACTCAACTGCTCAGTTGTGGATGTTGAAATATCCACAGTGTTCCTGGATTTCTTCCGTTATTTCCTCTTTATAAATGTTCACTCTTCAGAAAATGACCACAAACATTTGCTCTGATCCATCACCTCTTATAAAACTCTTTCAAGCACAGGGGATAGGATGTCAAATCTGGGAGAGGATATATAAAGGACAGATGTTTGCACCAACTTGGATGTACAGTGCTTAGTACTTTAATCCCTCAGTCCCTGGGGGATAGACAAGTTGGTAATATCTTCCTTTTATAGATGGGGAAAATATGATGAGGTAAATAAGAGGATATACTTAAGATCTGTGTATATAAATAACTCATAGAAAAGATTTTTTTAGGCCAAACTACTAGAAGAAGTTACAAATGTTCTGGGTTTTTTTGAGGGTGAGGACATTCATAACTACATCAGACAGTATTAAGAATTTATAGCATAAATATGCTTCAGGCACAGATCAATTAATAACTGGCAAAGGACCTAGCAAAGCACTCTCAGGGAAGGGATTATTCTGAAATTGTGCATGAATACATTTCAGGCACCTTTCTTTTGTACCTTCTGGGATCAGTCACTGTCAGGAAATGGGAAACTCATCATATCTGGTCTATTGATTGCCCACAGCCACAGGTACTTAGTACAAAGCCCCTTCTTACCCAGGATATTGTGGTACCTTCTGGAAACCCTCAATTTTCCTGGTCTGCTGTTTGTAATAGGGGTGTGTGCCATTTGTTGTGTACGGTGCTGGCCCCCAGGCAGCTGTAGGAGAGGAGGGTGTGGCGAGATCCAGGTGACCTGTGGCAGTTGTTAGCTCAGGGCTCACTCCATGGCCACCAGTCACAGAGGAAATCCGTGGGGTGAGGTTAACATTCATCACTTGTTTACTAAAATACTGCTTAATACCCTAAATTAGCCATGTCCCCAAGGCAAGTGACTTTATGTTGTGCACGGGAAAATATTTCAGTTTCTTATAATGCTTTGTGCTTGGATGAAGCTCTTGCATTCACAGATTTCCAAAACTGTCATAACATAATGATGCCAGATAGTCCCCATGGGAGATGTTGTCAAGAAAATGCAGCTTTTTCCTCTCACAATCTAGAAATTTGAAAAACACAACAGTTCTGTACCAGTGTAAGTTTCCTGAATTTCCTGTCTCAAGGAAATTGGATTCTGGTACTGGTCGTCAAGCAGCATTTTAAGCTGTTTGTCAGTATCTGGTGTTGGATTTCCATGTATTTCCTGGGGAGGCTGTGAGCTCTGTAGCTGTTCATCTGCTGATGTAAGTGCCCATGGCAGTCTGTGCCTGGAGCATGAAGTCCTCTTTTTCAGCTGAGGCTGTGTGTGGAACATGCTCCAGTTCCTGAGCAGGAAGGCACCTGAACATGCATTTTGTTAAAGGATGATTTTTTTGTGTAGTGTCTCTCTGGAAGGTAGAGGAGGATTTCTGATGCTCTTTGGAGAGCCATTGTGACAGCACTTCTTGGGGCCCCTCTTTGGGTGGTTTTGTTTCATACATAAAGATGCTCAGGTAGAGTGGCTTGAAAATGTTCAGTTTGAACGTGCAGTTTGTATTCAGGAGAACCTCTTCAGGTCCATCACCAATTGGCAGCAAAATGTGTGTTACTGATTCCTGCACATCTATAGGACTGATAAGGATGGTCTCCACAAGGTCTTCATCTGGGTTGTCTTGAGGCCGTTTTTCAGGCAGCAGTTCTTGTCCTAGGTGAGGTTTAACAGAAGCAGTCTGGGAACTCGCCCACTCCAGCAGAAAGGAGTGAGCCAGGAGTGCAGCTCTGAAGATGTAGCCATAGTCTCAGGATAACTTTCAGAGGTTCTGTTTTCTCATTCCTCGCTCTCTTGTCTGACAACTTCATTCTTTGATTTCTAAGATAGGTTGACTTTTATTTGCAGGAAGAGGGGAATTCTTTAGGAGTCTAGAGAGCTTTGGTGAGGAACTGTCAGATAGTCATATAGAAAATTGTTGTTTAAAACTGTCCTGATAAAAGCTTTATGCTTACAGGAAACATTTACTTTGTTGTTTCTATATGTGTCTGTGGTGTCTCTGTAAAAACAATTTTTATGTTTGTCCAGCTCCTCAGTGACACACTCTTCAATTTTATTATGTTTTCTGGTTCTTCCTGTGTCTATGAAGATACTGACTTCAGCTTTACAATCATTTTCCTAGACTGTGCCTTGAGACTGCTGCATAGAAAATGTTTAGCTAACCTGTTTGTCTGGAATATCCCCATGCTGCTGGTTTGTCTGGAAAACACTGTCACGGCTTTATGCAGACAGCTGGCACCAGCTTTGAGCAGGGGGTTGAACTGGAGACCTCCAGAGGCTCACCCTAGTTTTATTTTGCAAATGTAATAAAGAGAAAACTTGAATTTTTTCTCAATCTCAGAGTGTCTTACTGTTTAAGGGGTGAAGGTTTGAGTTAGAAAATGAGTTCTTGTCCTTTCTAATGTCTAAAGAAAAATCTGCCATGTCACTCAGCCTTCAGAAGTTTAGGGGTATCAACACAAAAGTCTTACTTGAAACTTTGAATTAATTGGTGCAGTTGTTGAGGAACTGTGATGGAGAGGTTGCATTGCTGTACCTGTTATTGTCCAGTTGGTGAATGTTTTAATGGAGCATCAACACTGACATGTCAGGTCTTCCTCTGCAGGGGAAATAAAAGCTTTTTAAAAAAAGGAATTTGAATTGAATAGGAATGAAAAGTTTGTCCTCATTGTTAGTAGCTTGGCATCTCTTTGACTTTTTTGAAAAGCTGCATAGTCATTTGATGCCCAGAGTTGTCTTCAGGGAATATTTTCTTGTTGGAAGAAGATTTAGTGGTAGCTGCTCAGTAAATAACTGCTGAAGTCCTTATAGGTTTACTACTTGACTCAGGTAAGATGGCTCTTATTTTCTTTTTATTTTAACTGTTTTCTTTTTTCTGTTCAAAGAAACGATTGAAAGCAGCAGAAGCAGAAAGCAAGCTAAAACAAGTGTATATACCCAACTAGTAAGTATCTTGTTTTGTTTTCTGTCTCATTGTAGGGGGACTGGAGTAGCAGTTTCCATGGCCTACCAATATTATTTTTTCCTGGTTGTGATGTTGTGCTGTCATGTTGCTCATTTCCTTCATCCTGTATAATGTTCCCATCCTGAAGCGACTGTTACTTATCTTCTAATTTTTATTTTTATATGGACTGGGAGTTGTAAACTTGTGGCAGGTCAGCATGGTTGTGAACAAAAGGGTAGCTCATTAACTGCTCAATAATCTATCTGTTTTTCTATTAATTTTTCTCAGCAGTGGATCACCAATGCATGTTTGTTTCCTAACGAATGTGTATATCATTATATATTAAAAATAATGTGTAATTATTTATGTGTATACATATATTTTTAAAAAAAATTCTTAGTAACATTGTCTTCTATTGCATTTCTTCTGCATAGCCTAGTCAGTAGTTCTTACAATGCAGAACTTCTAATGTACCCTTTCCTTTCACTTTTCAACTTTCACTCCCAGATATGTTCCCCTGTGTATTATCCCAAATAACTCCTTTGCTCTTTTATGCTGTCTCCTTTTAAATATTTATGAACTTCTGCCATCTGTTCTGTTACTTTAGATAAAACTAATTTTTATATATTTAGCTTGCAAGACAGCCCCTTATTTCTTCTGAAAATAGAGAATCCATGATTTCTTTTTTGGTCTGAAATATCTCAGTACCTCTCAGGTGAATATACTAAAAATCAGGTGTAATATTCAGAGTGAAGCCAAACACATTTCTTGTCACACAGTCTTTCAACAATACTGCTTTTTGTGGACGGTGTTACTCTGCAGGGGGACACTGGACATCAAATTAAACATGAATTCACAATGTGATAAGCTCGTAAAGCAAAAGGCGGTGTAATTTAGACTCAGATGCAAAAGGATATTGCAGCCGAGAGAGCCTGGCAGTCCTGCTGTTGCTCTTGGATTATAATGTGTGGAAGGAGGGCTTTGTGTTTGGAAGGTTGTGGTGCTCATTTGATAATGGCTGCCTGGAGTGGCATCTTATCCCTCAGCAAGGTAATTCTTGTTCCTATCTAAAGAACACATAATCAAATCAGCAACTCACCTGCCTGCTTCAGGAAAAGACCTGTCTCTGCCCACGTGCCTGCTCGTCTTGTCTCTGGCTTTGATTTCCAGTCACGGTTCATTTTATGACTGTTATACCTTAACTTAGATATTATATAATTGATAAAATGGGGGATACGTTTTCCTCCTCCTTCAATATCCTTTCATGTGTATCAGGAAAAGTAGCAATTACTTGACTTACTTAATCCCATAGGAATGCTTCTGCTGTTTTCTTGCTATTAATACCTCCAAATAGGGCCCCAATTAAATGTTTCTAAGCTTTTTGGATTACTTCTACACAAGCTTGAGTACAAGGTCTGGCATATAGGGACTGTATGGCATCTACATTATCTTGTGACCTAGAAGAAGATTATATTCTTGGGTTGTAATAGCAATGCACGGTGTAGGGATCTAAATATCAATGTTACTGATTTGTCCTTATCATGTTACTGAGCCCATTCCTGTTTCTAGGCTTGAGCCATAATGATCCACTTGTCACCTCGAAAATAAATTACTTGATGTAGGCTGTCACAGGACCTATACAGAAGCGTATCAGCTGATTGACTGAAACCCATTTTAACAGTAACTGGTGTAAAATTGTTGGCAGTGAGAGACCCCGGAGGATATCAGGCTCAAACAATTTTATCTTTTTTTTGTCTCTGGCTGTCTTCCGTTGATAGGGCTCTTGTTTGTTTCTCTGATCTTAATAGGAAAATCTAGCACGGAGGAGGAAAATAATAAGAAAGAGAATGGAAGCTGTCTTCAAAGGTCACATACATGTAACACAATGAAAAATAACAGCTCTATGTAAAGCTTTAGAGTTGATATTTTTTAACTTGAGACTGTGCTCCAAATTTATTAACACAGGTAACTGAAGCATGGAGGGTCATACAGGTAATTGATGTGAGGTTATCAAGTCCTAAACCAATGTCTTAGAAAAACACTTCTGATCTGGATTGAACAAACATTTTTGTACCTCTTCTGAGACTAACCCTGGTTTCGGGACAGACATTTGTAGGTGACCTGACAGAACCTAATGTCTATATATATGGCTTTGCATTGCAGCCTTTTGGCTGAAAAGCACTAATGTGCTTTCCTGGTGAAAGGAAAAAGTGTAAAATCAGTTAAACTCAGGAAATACTGAAAAATGAATGTTTTAGTTATTTTCTGTAGCACTGTCTCTGTCAGTGGGAGTGGTGTTGAAGCAGCAACAGAAATCTGAATGCACAAAAAGAGATTCCACATTCTCACATGCCTCATCCTGCCATCCTCCAAAGTGACTGCAGTGCTTGGGGACCTTTCTTCATGCAGATGTAGTCTCAGACTCTTTCTCCTTCTAGTGTGTACCCAAACATATTTTTCAGGTTGTTGTGGAAGTCATACTTCTGGTTCTACTAATCTTACTGGCATTGTATGTACCAGTTACTTGCTTCTTTTTGATGAAGATCTGGTGGTGTAGCTTGTGCTTTTTGGGATTAGGGCATCTGCAATTGTGAAGTCTGAGACATCCAATTTTGTGTGGCTTTTCTCACATTTGCTTTGATCTAAGTGATACCAGAAAGGGTAAGAACAGAAAGGGAAGAATGAACTGCTCCACACAATTTCCAGTCTCCAAAATTTACTGGTGAAAAATGCAACTTTTAACTCTGCATCTGTATGTGTTAATGAATACATTCTATTTACAGTATTTTATCTGAGAATCTCAAAGCACTTTGACAAGCTGCAAATGCAGCCTCTCAAAGGCTGTGAAGCAGGGAAATACTGTTCTCCCTACTGTGCCCCTTTTGTGAATCCAACAGGGAAACTGTAGGAATAGGTCAAAGCTTTGGATCACTACAAGGGGCAACTGCTTAACAAGCTGAAGATAATTCCTTTGTCTGCTTCTTGGTTATCCTCTGCTTGAGGAGCAAGACCATTTTCCTTCCCCGTTTCATTGTGCAGAGGTCCGTGGCAACATGGAAAACTTAAAATGTGTAACGCTGCTCTTCCTTCTGTAGCTGTGCTAGTTAAAATGGCAATCGCCAACATTTTGTTGGAGAAAGCTGCTCCTTTTCAAAAAGCATTGTTTAATGGTCATTAGACCTGTTCTTAGAAGTGGGTATTTACAGGAGGCTGGAGAGCTGTGAGAAAAGCTTACCTCTGTTGCCTGGATCCAGACACTTCTGTTAGATGCCTAGAGGTAAATGGCACAGATGTGCCTTATAAAGGATTTAAAATTGTACTTACTTCGGAGGCTTTATTTCTTAATTGTTCTGCTGCATCCAGCACACATGGGTTCTTCAATATCAGGAAACATTCCCTGGATGGTATTAAGTTCATAATTATTTCTAGCAACAAAAATTTTATCACTGTGCTGTGGGTCAAATACTGTCTGCTCATCTACTGAAGGGATATCAGTCTTCTGTGGGGATCAGAATTATCTTCAGGTTGGGTTTTTTTGTGCAAGGGCTTCAGTCCATGTTGACAGGCTTCCAGCGCCTTCTCTCTGCACCTGCTTTATTGCCTCCACCTCTTCCGTTGAGACTGATCTGAAGAATACAGCCCAGAAATCTGCACTTCGTGGTCCCTGTTCTAGCATAACACTGCTCCTTCACAACTGAAACCCCTTTAGGAGACTTCCATTCCTGATACAAGAACTGGAAATGACAGTTTGCCACATCTGCCATCAGTATTCTCACTACCTTATTTGCATCTTTAGCTTCAGCTTCATTAATTGCTTAATGATTCATCCAGTTACTCATCCGATTCTCTTGTTAATAGATGTAGCAGGCTTTGGTCATATCAAACAAGTTTAATTAACATATCATCAACAATTAAGAGCTTTTTGCTTCTCATATGATGAAAACATTATCTGCCTGAATTTTATTGTTACTGCCACTCTGAAACTTGACCTTAGCTTTGGAGCAGGATGCTCTCCGGTGCTTGCTGCAGCTTCATTGGTTCTAGTGCTGTAGAATCCTGGAGTTTGCCACAACTACAGCATGTTAGTCCTGGTGATCAGCTTTTACCAGTGCATCCTTTGCACTTGTGTTTAAATACAAGCTTGATAATGGTTTTAGAGAAGATAATGAAGTCAGGCCATCATCCTCCTTTCTGGTCCCAGTTCTTTGGATGTGCTTTGTTGGGCTTTACTGGTGGATTTCAGACTACTTCGCTGCCTTTTTTGGAAGATAAATCCAAGGTATAGAAGGGAAGCAACAGGCCTGGTGTTGAACCATAAGATGTTAGTTTTCTTTACTTCAGTCTTTCTCTCTGTGAAGCAACGCTGCTTGTAGCAGTGTGCATCTGTGAGGGCTGTTTGTTTTGCAGAGTCTTGGTAATGTTTGCACATGGAGTTTGCTTGTGAATCATTGGCAAAAGTTCTTTTGCAGCAGGTTACTATAGTGATGTCCCAGAGCAGGGGAGCGTGAATGTTCCCTCTTTCAACTGCCCCTTTGTTAAATGTGCCTGCAGATCTCCTGCCATCTGTGGGGTCAGAACTTGGTGCCTTTCTGATAAGCACTCTGAAACCCTTTAATCTTTATAGGAGGTGGGCAAATTAATAAGCAGAAGGAGATGAAAACATATTCAGGCTTGTGAATTAATCTAAATGTCTTTTTTTTTTTTCCTATCTCCTCTGCTGTTTTTGAGCTGTGTATGTGCTACTCAGTGCACAATAGGAACAAAATACTCACGGTGTTCCTGTGCCACTTGGCCTCCTGAGCTTTCTCTGCTGCAGAAATGCTCTGAATTTTACAGGGAGAATACTATCAGAAGTTTTTCCTGGGCTAGACAAACACACTCTTGCCTCCTTATGCAACCTGTGTGTGGTTCCTGTAGCTCATTCACAGCAGAACCTATTTTGTCTTTGTCAAAATGGAGCTTTACCAAGCTGTATATCTCAGAACCTGATTGGACATTTTGAGATAGGAAGGATGTTTTCTGGCTTCTAGGGCAGCATCAGCTTTCCAGCTGTCTTCAGAGTTCTGTCACTTGGAACTCCTTTGCTTTCAGGGATCATTGCTGAGAACGTGATGCTGGTGCCCCATTAGAAAGAAATTAATTTGGCTCTAATCCCACAATGCTGTTTTTGTAGCACTAGCCAGGGTGAAACATAGCAAGTATTCTGGGTTACTGAAATCACTGTGACTCCCGTGTGAGTGTGCAACTGATGTATAAGAAAAGGGGATTGCAGAAAGCCATTTTAAGATATTTCTGCTTAAAAATCATGGGCTGGTTAGTTGGAAATAAAAGGAATATACTCACTCCCTTCAGTCTTCAGGTGAGATAATATGATAGGAATGTAATCAGCACTGCAATTTGGGCTTATATTCAGCAGTTGGCTCCAAAGCCTGCCTGCTCTTTGTTGCTTCTATAATGGGAACTCCAACAGAACCCCAGAGTCCTTGCATGTTTGGTAAACTCCGTGTGTACTCCTGTGTGAAACTGTGTATGACTTCTTCCACCTTCCTCCATTCCCCAGAAGTCCTGTCCCTGCAATTGCAATACTCTGTCCTTCTTCTTCCCTCCCATGCCAAGGATTTTTTGAAGGCCTCACTTTCCCCCTCAGATACTTCTTCCTCTGCAGAGATGTTGTGCTATTCTGTACTGCTCTCCATGCCAAGGTTTTGTTGGCCTTCCATTCTCAGCTCCTGCCAGTAGCTTTTTTTTAGCTCTTAGCTCTTAGTTTTTCCTGAATCATCTTTTTAAAGAGGGTATAGGGATGAGCTGAGGTGACCCAGATGTTGTTACATGTTCAGTCTACTTGGGTGAATTATGGCCACATGATGCAAACCTTTGCAGTGAGACAACATGGAAATGTTTGTGGTTGCAGTCTAGGATTATATTTCCCTGAATAAAGCAGATGTTGCCCTCTCTCTGCCTACTGCTCCTACTTCAGCCCCCAGCCTTCTTTTTAGAGATTTAAGTAAAATATCTCTCATGTTGAGGACCTGTAAGTGAGATCTGTTTTTACTTAGATTCAAATATCTGGGATAGTCAATAAGATAGCTACATGGCCTGGTTTATTGTTTTTTAAAAGGTTTTGAAGTCTCGTAAATGAGATCCAACTATCATAGTTATTTTCATTATCAATATTTTTGAAGTATTATTGGAGACAGTGTGTTCCTTGGTAATTACAGCTGGTTCAGGAAGCCACACGCTGAATGAAATTTGAGTCTTCAAACAGTTTACTTTGGGCCATACTTTGAAAAGTCAAATAAAAAATTGCATGCCTCAATTAACACTTGTCATTCTTTTTGCTTTGTGTCTTAAGTAACAAGCCAAACCCCAATCAGATCAATGTAAATAATGTCAAACCAGGAGTGGTAAATGGTACTGGAGTCCAGGCACAGAACGCGGGAGCAGGACGGGCCTGTGAGAGCTGTTACAGTAAGTGCCAGAATGGCAGCTGTGTGTGCTGAGTGAGTGCTGAGACATACATGTTAAAGTAAAAGCTGTCTTGTGCTGGGGGTGGGGGGCAGAATTGGATATAGCAGCATTTAAGGAAAGGGTTTTTTGAGTTTGTTTTGGTTTCTTTTTTTGTTTCCAGTTTTTTTGTTTGGTTTGCTTTTTAACTACTGGTGTTACATTTGTAAATAGATTTATGAAGTACTAAGGAGGGAGTTAGTCAATGTTCTGTATAATTGCAGGTAACTATTGAGTGAATATTTAAATCACCAAGGTGTGAATTTGATAATTTTTTTCATCGTTTTTTAGTAGATTTCAAAATATGTGACACCGCTGTATTTGATCTGCTGCCTGATATTAAAACACTGAGTTCTAATGATTGTGCTCCTTTATGGGAAGCCTTTGCAGATGCTGGAATGTAGGACTGTATGAGAAGTCAAGTCACAGACTCTGTACATTCTTTAGTTGTAAAATTAATGTATGGGAAGTTCTGAAGACAATCTTCACTGTTTCCCGTGTTCTGCAGAAATTCTCTTGCAAAAAGAGAGCCTTCAGCTCCACTGGCAGAAATTTTCCCATCCTAATAATTGTTTTTTTCTGTTAGCATTTTAAAAGGGGTTTGGATTAATTAATGTAATCAGTTCTGCTGAAATCACAAGTATATTTAACAGTGGTGATGACAGTGAAGCCATCATCAGTTTTTAAGGTCTGTTTGAGCTTTGCTCTGTGTGTGGGGGGGTGTTTTCTTTTGTGCTGCTTCTAAAGAGAATAAGATCTGAAAAGTGATCCTGTGTAAGGATATATATAATTTCCACCTTTGTTATCTCTAGCCACCCAGTCTTACCAGTGGTATTCTTGGGGTCCCCCTAACATGCAGTGTCGCCTCTGTGCATCCTGTTGGACCTACTGGAAGAAATACGGTGGCTTGAAAATGCCAACACGGTTAGATGGGGAGAGGCCCGGACCAAACCGCAATAATTTGGTGGGTATCCACAAGGCAGACTGGTGCCTCTGCCTGGCAAGCTGAGTGTCATGATACCTAACTGTGCCTGCTCACTGTTCTTAAATATTTAACCACCAAAAGAATGCCTTCAGCCTTCATTGTTGTCCTTGGGTTTGGTATTTCATGTCAAGCAGAAATTGGCGCATTAGCCTCAGCCAGGAGTAATTTGTTGCCAAGTATTGCCCCAAAGAAACAAAAAACACCCCATCATTTGTTTAGCAAACGAGCCTTCAAATGCATGAAACGACTTAGTGGAGATGGGAAAAACTGAATTGCCAGCCAGTGTTTCTGGTACTTGGTTTCCATGATTTTTGCTGTAGGGGGAGCAGCACTGTTTTTTTTCTTTCCAAAAGAATTAATTATTTCCTGAAACCTATTTACTTTCCCAAGGCATATTCAAAATTAGATATACCCCAAATAGCTAGTGGCTTTTTAGAGATCTTTTATCTTATTTTTCTACCTAATCCTATTTTTTTTAAATAATCCTCCTTTTTTGGGTAGGTTTGAGTAAGCATTGTATGAGCTGTTTCTGTTTCATTTTTCCTCTGTTATTTGAAAACCAAAATTCTCAGGTTTTTTTCTGAATTTGGTGAAATTTAATCTGGAAGCATTAGACATTAAGCTGATTGGAAAAAGTAACTGTGTCATTGTCGTGGATAGAAGGATAGCACACACTGAACTTTTATCTCTGGTTCATTTCTTTCCTCTTTCCTGTTCTTTGCTGTCGTTCCCTTCCCATTTCTTTTGTTTAACTTTATCCTTTCCAGGCTTCTCTTTGCCCTCTGAAGCCTCGTAATTGCTGAGATAACTGCCAGGTTTTATCAGCCTTATACCTCTTGTTTGTTAATTAAAAGTATGTAAATAGTCAGAGAAGGGAAAGCCTTGCTATCCCCAAACTGAAATTTCTTCCTGTTTTCCAGCTATGAGTGGGTTTGAGATAACAAGATACTACTTGCATTATTTCATTGGTTGACTTAGTTGCTTTTCATAAAGAAGATAACTGCTTTGATTCTCAGTAGCTGATAAATGTCTGCTAGTAGTATTCTTTATTATGTATGCAAAGAATGTTTGACATTCTTTGTGAGTACATTTGCTGAGTTAAGAGTAAGAAGTAAAACAAATTCTTGCAGCTTTGAACCAAAACCATTTCTGCATGCCATACATTTGCTTTGGGAAGTGAGTTTGTGGCGTTATATTTTTGTCACACAGCTCTTCCTGATTTTCCTCTCCTTCTCAAAAATGCTTTGTTATAAGGAGTTTGCATTGTACATCCAGAGCACTCCTAATCACCCCAAACTGGAGAGTCTTTCTGTTGAGTCTATAAGCTCTAAATGATGTGATAGCACCAGGTAACTTCTTCGTGTCTGGCTTTTGGATCCTTGCCTTAAAACTTATGACAGCACAGAAATAGATATTTCGTTGTGAAGTGAAAAGGTTTATCCTCATTTTATCCTTTGAGATATTTTGGGTAAGATTTGGGAAATGGGGACTAGCTGGGCTGAAAATATTTTCATCTGTAATACCATTTCTGTTCTTATGTCTGAGAATCAGTAGTTGAAAGTAATTTTACATAATACTTTCTCTTCTTTAGAACCATGCTTTCTAATGATTACATTTTCAGAAACCATTTTTATTTTTCTTTCCCTTTAGAGTCCTCATGGTGTGCCAGTACGAAACAGTGGGAGTCCCAAGTTTGCTATGAAGACACGACAAGCTTTCTATCTCCATACAACAAAACTGACCAGAATTGCCAGACGTTTATGTCGAGATATCTTGCGCCCTTGGCACGCTGCAAGACACCCCTATCTGCCCATTAACAGTGCGGCAATCAAAGCAGAATGTGAGTGTGCTGCAGCTGGGACCTCCTTGCCAAGGAGTCCTTTGAGACTCCTGTCCTATAAAGTTTTGAGTTGCAACTTGCTGAGATGCTCTCTTGCACGTAGCTAGTGCTTTCACAAAATCTAGCTGTACTTGCAGAGCCTTCTAACTGATGGTAGGCTGGGCAAATACCTTTGAAAGTTCACGAGTTGTTTGTTTTAAAACATTCACTTTTGCTATTACATGGAGCATTCTCCTGTGTTTGTGTCCTGTTGCCAGGATCTGCTTGCCACCTGTAAAATTCCTTTTAACGGGAAAGCTCTTTCAGGACACTGGAGTTATTCACTTGGTTTTGCTATGATAGCTAAATGTCTTCAACCTCTAATTATTTTTCTGTGTTTTACAGGCACAGCACGTTTACCTGAGGCATCAGAAAACCCATTGCTATTAAAGCAGGTGGTTCGAAAGCCTTTAGAAGCAGTACTCCGGTATTTAGGTATTAAACAAACCAAACCACCACATGCAAAACCCCTCAACATAGGAAACACCCTCCTAGCTACTCTGCTGACCATTTCAGTTTTCCATTTGGGTCTAGATGTAGATGCTCATTCTGGATTAAAAACAAACTACAAAAAACTCCCACCCCACAGGCAAAACAAAACACAAAACCCATCCTAGTAGCATCTCCTTTTTACTCTTCCTACTTAATCTGACAGACCCACTGTCCCTGCAGTCCACTCTGAGGTCATAAAGCTGTATCAGAAACTTTTTCAAGTGAAGGGAGGGATGTGTTTGCTGTGGCTTCTGGTGTATATGTGGACAAGTTACCATCTCCTAATGCAGGCACTAACATCACGTTTTGGGAACATTTAATTGTTCACTTTTTCTGGTTTTGAGCTGTCTGGAGGCAGTTTGTACAGTTGGGTTTAGGACAGCACTGTGTCCCATACCTTGTGAATCAGTTGCTGGCTGTTCTGTGCTGAAGATGGACAAGGGGATCATACTTCTGTTTTTTACTTTCCTGTTGGGTTTTGGTGGGTTTTTTATTATTTAACTATAGTTTTCTTGAGGGCTTGTGCCTCATGAGCTGATCTGTGGGGCAGTACCGAGTAGTTCCATCCAGACTTCAGTGTAAGTTTGAGGTGCTGGAAGCATCCAGAGGGACATGCCAATGCTGACTCCAGACAAATGCCAAATCCTTTTCCCCAGTGTTCCCAGTTACCCTGCAAACATCCCTCAGGCTGTTCCAGCAGCCAAATGCGAGTCTCGCCTCAGGGAAATCTTGGACAGGGGCACTTTGAAGCTTAGCAAGGAAGTTGATTGCCTTTTTATTTAGATAAGCAACACTGGAGTTGATTTTAAGTTTCTTTGAATATTTTTGTTGGTGAAATATTGTAAGGCTGAGGGTGTATTAAATATTTTCTGCTTCTCTGTTGAGTGTTGTACTTCTGCTGTGTACTAATGGGATACACGGATTGAGAAACCTTTGGACACATAGAGTGCAACAAAAGAGAGCAAATAAAGGGAGAAGTTTGCTGTTGGATAAAATCCTTATTTTAATACTTGTACAGAATGTAGCAGTAGATTTTGAGTTTTCCTTGCACCGTGTCAGTGTCTCCACTGAATTACTGAGCTGGGAGAAAAGAGTGATGGAAATGGAGGGAGGCTGATGGACTGGCAAGAAGGCTTTTTTGGTGGTGTTAGTGGGATTGAATTTTTATGTTACTCTGCTGTTGGGCCTGCGAGACAAAGACTCAGTTGAAGCTCCCATTTGCTGTTGCTTGTAACTTTCCCAAAGTCTTTTCAGTTGAAGAGTGTGGGCTTGATCTCTGCCTTGGCCTACAGCTTGAATTCAGATGTTGTGTTCTTTACAGTGGGTCTTTGAATCTTTACTTTTTTTGCCATTTGAGAAATTGTATTTTTATATACATTTCTGGCAAACTGGCAAAGTTACTTCCCCAGAATTTAGGGATGTTGCATGACCAGCATGGCCAAAGTTGGGTTTTAGTATACAATACCCCAAAAATCACCCCCAATTATTGGAGAACAGTGTTACGGAAATAGATACAAAGCACTTCTGCTATCAAATCTTATTTTAGGATCATTCTATGATCATGATTTTAACATCTTCTGTAGTGGTGAATTCCTAAATATATGGAAATGCTTTGTATCAGTAGCACTCTGCAGTCAAAACTATTGACTGAGATAGTTTGTATGTAAGAGCAGGTGTACTTGGTGACCTTGGAAGGTTGCAGGTTGTTTTCAGATTTATAATTCCAGTTTCTTTGCTAATAAAAAAATACTACTTTGCTGTTTTCCACCAGAGTCACATCCATGTCCTCCGAAACCAGATCCTGCAAAGAGCTTGTCCAGTTCTCTCAACAATCTGACTCCTGCTAAGTTTACACCTGTCATTAATAATGGGTCCCCAACTATCCTGGGAAAAAGAAGTTATGAACAACACAATGGAATGGATGGTAAATATTTTTCCACAAAATTTATGTTGTGTCTATAGGCTTGTTCTTTAGTCCTTTCGGTATACAAGGAGATTACATAAACTCATAGTCCTTTATAGAAATTCTGAGTTCCTTATTCTTGAGGGAGGTTATTTTTAACTTTTGTAAAAGTCACCTGTCCCATTTCTCCTTTTGGGTGAGGCACATGATGTGTACTGCCTGGGAGGTGCATGCACATAAAGTCACTGTGCTAGTGGAACTCTGCCTGGCTTGGCCAACCTCGCAAACAGGATAGTAAAGGAGAAACTTCCCTTCAGTTTTTAAATTAGTAGTGTGAAGAGTACCTTAATAGACTTTTTGAGTGGTTTCCCTTGTTGGCCCTGTTACTGACCACCTCTGTGCTTGGGCTTCACCTCCTCATGAAGAGAAGGCAAGGGAAAGGTGTTTGAAGTGGGAGATAAAAGCAGCATGTTCCTGGCGTGGACTCCAGGTCTCTGTTCCGAAGAATTGCTCTTGACTGAGTGTCAGGGAAGAGAAAGTGCAATCTCCATCTCAGATGAGGAGAAAAGGGTCCGTTGAAATGGTCCTAACAGGAGTGAGAACACAGAGGGTAGCTCTCCTTAACAAGGGAAAGCAACAGTTGGTATAATGGTGACTCTCAGCAGGGAGGGAGATCCAGAGTCTTTCTCATTTTTACCTTTAATTTTAACTTTATATGTAGCTTGTCAGAAATAAAATTGCAAACATTTGATATCTGATTGTGTTTTAACATTAAGAACTTTTAAAACTGCTGCTGTTCAGGTTGCTGATGTGATGTTTTTCTCTTTTCTGTTCACTTGTGCTCTATCAGGCAACATGAAGAAGCGCCTGTTGATGCCTAGCAGGGGTAAGACCTTGAAGCTGCGCTCAGCTTATGCTAGGAGAGTGATTTTTAGTTTCATCTGCTGGCTTGTCTGTGCTTTGTGGCTAATGAGTCTGTGTGCACCTTCTGTGTTGATGTCTAAGTGTTCCTTGGGTAACCACTTCCACCCATGGTTTTGCTGCTCACCTTTCAGGCTTTTCACATGCAGGCAACAAGTTGTACAACTGTACTGAAGACATGAAGTCCTGTGGTCAGAATTGATTCCTAATTCCTCAAGTTGACAGAACAGTCTTCCAGCAGTTCTGTGAAACTGCAGGAAGCTGTACTGGTTGGTTTAAAAATAGGTGTTGTTTTACTGTTTGACTTCTAAGAAAGCCAAGTTTCACGTCTTGAACTGCTTTGAATTCACTTGGACCAAAAGAAATAGAATACAGTATTTACATCAAGTCCTGAGTTCAACCCTCTGTATTTTCCAGTGAGAGTGGACAGTCTCACCGGTGAGAGGCTGTGTGCACATTCTCTGCTGGCAGTAGAAAATGCTTCTCAAAATTTCCACTGGTTAAAAATTAATCTGTTCTGAGTACTGAATAGATGTCAGAATCTTTCATTTGTGATAAAGCAGGAAACATATATATGATGTCACTTCACCAAATTCAATAGAACAGACAAATTTTGAATAGATAGGAGACAGACAACCACAAAACGTCATTGTGAACAGGCAAACGCAAAAACTTAAGCTTACATGGTTCCTGTGAACTGGCCAGCACTGCATGCCCTGATGATAATCTTTGTGTTTCATGGCTGAGGCAGTGGATGGCTGTTACCCATATTTACATGCATGCAAATGTGAGTGCATGTGGAGAATACAGCAGTGAGGACAGTGGTTGTTCCACTGTCTTGCTCTCTTTGGGAATTCGTTCCTTGATACTCTGTTGCTGAGTTTTCATGTTCTTTGTAACTTGTCTTTTGGGAAGAATAACAAACCCCTGCTGCATTGGTCGGTTTGGCTTCCTCAGAAGCTCTGCCCAGTAATGAGGGATGTAGGTGCAGAGTAGCTCACTGAATTTCCACAGCTCCTAGTGACTACCTGCTAATGGGCACACCTGCTGCTCCCTGCTAAGTGTCTTCCTCAGCAGATGACACACTTGGGAAGCTCTGAGATGTTGTGGCCTAAAAGAAGGAAGTAGAAGAACGGATCCTTCCCTCTGGAAGGCTCTCTCTGCGTAAAGCACTGGACTTGATAACCTGACATGACTTTCTGGAAATGGAGGATTCCTGTTTTAGTGTTCCATTCAGTTATAACTGTTGCTGGAGCCATTTGCAAGAAGAGTTTGGGGAAGTACCTGTTCAGGCTCCTCAGAGTATGTGCTTCTCTGAAGCAGATGTGTGTAGCTGTGCAGGGTCCAGATCTTCCTGAGCACCTGCTGCTTTACCTGCTTGGTCTGTTCTCAGCCAGCCACTGAAATACTTGCAGTAGTACTTGTTCCTGTAACTGCTAGGTAGCAGGGTACAACTCAGTCCCAGAATCTTTTTACCTGCTGGGGTAGTGAGTGTTAACTGGATATTCTTGTGAGCAGTTCAGCTTAAACCTGTTGGTTGAGATTTATTTGTGAATGGAAAATGTTTGCCGCACTGTAATTTTGCATCTGTAATATTTCCTGACCCTGGGTTGCTGGAAGCTTTGCCAGGACCGGGAGGGAAGGGAACCACCTGCCAGGAAACAACATTTAAAGAACTTGGATCAAGATCTGCTGGGCACAGGGAAGCAGATGGTGGAAGTTTGGTGGATCTCTTTCTGTCCTGGTGCCAGTTTGTGTGTTAGTGCTGCTTAGCACAGGTTCACAGTTGCCTTGCATGTGAACTGGTTGACCTTCTTGGCTGTGGGCATGGATACAGCTGATTTCTTGTGCCATGAAAGGACTGTGGTTGTGGTACTGAGGCTTCTCCTTGGTTTTGGATGGAGTCATACAGACTTAGTAGTCTGGGGTGGCTGCTGGCAGGAAGGGTACAAGTTGAAACTACTGTGAGAAAGAGATGGATGGCAGTGAGAGCAATGAAGCCTTGTGGCCAGAAATCAGGAGCCAGTGAGTGGGTATGAAAAGATTGAAATAAATCCATCTATCTAGAATAACTGATTTTTGGATTATAACTGACCTAAAACAGTAGAAAAAGATCATTGAGAGTAAGCCTGAATTGTTATAACTGGTCAAATTCTGCATTTACATAGATACTATGGGAAATTGTGGGTGTTTATTAGTTATTTTCATGTTTCTCATCTCCTCTTGACTGGTTTAGGTCACTGCAGGGGAGTGTACTGCAAAAAAAAGATGGTGCTAAGATGTCTGCTCAGAGAGGCTGAAAATACTCTTTTTGCACAGATTTAGGTGCAGGAAGACACTTTGTCCACCTGTTTAAATAGTTTCCAAAGAGATGTTAACCTACTGCAAAATTGTATCTGTTATCCAGGGGTTTTTCTGCTTCCTGCTGATGTGCTGCCTTGGTGGCACCTGGAAGACATCTTAGGGTTTGGACAGGTCACCGTGTCAAAGTCTGTGCTGGGGACAGAGGACACTCTTACGGTGGGCTTTAGCTGAAGTCTCTTTGCTGGTGATAAAAGCCTTGTGCTGCTGGGTCATTACTTCCAAGCACGGGAGAAGTCTGAACACTGGAAACTATGGCTGAGCTGGTGACATGTGATGGGTTTGCAAGGCTTTCCTCAAGGCCAGCCTGTAAAGCAATATGTAATCAAGAGGTTTATTTGCAGGGAAAGAGCCAGGTAGCAGCTTGTATCTTTGTATAGTGTAAAGCATTAAGATACGTGTTTATACATGGCAGTTGCTGAACTTCAATGAGTAGTTCACATTTTGCCTTTGGAATTTTGTTATTTGTTTATTTTTTTCTCTTGCTACTCTAACTCCAGCTAAGTAATTTTAACTTTTCTTTTTCTGACTCATCTCTGCTTAACCCTTGAGACCTGAACTTTTTCAAGCTCTGAATATGACTTGTCTGGCCAGGCATCTTGAGTTTTGACCAGTGCCTGAATTCCAAGAACAGGAAAATAGTCTTAATCTCATGTTCTCACTGCCTCCACTTTATTTTACAAGAGGATTGCAGTTCTTCCATCTATTTTGTTTCCCTCCTCTTTAAATCATTGTTGGAGGCACGATTAGGCAGTACCCTTCCCAGCTCTCCTTCAACATTAAATTAGCATGGACAAATTGCTGCAGAATCCCATTTTTGGAACATGAAAAGTACATGGAGTCTCATAAGCTGTCAAATACAATGAGATGTTCAAAAATTATTAGTTTATTGGTTTTTCATTAATGTTCTGGAGCTTGACTGACAATCTTTGCTGTGAAACTTCCTCCAGAGAGGGAGGATGTTTTGTGTGCAGGAACCTGTTTACTTGATTCCTTAGAGCCACGCAGGGTGGGATCTGTGTGAGACTTGTCTATACAAATTCCTGCTGGGGGAAGGGAGGGAGCATAGTTAGATTTTTATTTTTCTCCCCTCTCTTTTACACCATGCTAGCTTTCATCTAATCAAATTTGTTTTTCAGGGTCATCACAGGCACTCTAAAATTGGCAGAAAGAGGGAGAACCTGAATGAGTAGCTGCAATAAAGGGAAGGCTTTTCCCAGCAACAAACTTGCATTGATAACATGGTAGCAGATCAAATGCTGAAAATTGGAGAGGGTTTATAGAAGAGCCATGAAAACAGTGAAGGGGCTGGAAAACACACTGTATAATGGAAAATGCTTTTATCAAAGTGGAAGTTGTAGGTGTTTGTCTCTGCTGACAGGAGCAGCAGAAGTATAATAATAGAGGGCTTTTTAGTCTAGCTGGGAGTAGAATAATGAGCTGCAGTAGCCAGAAGGTACAGTAGAGAACTTTGGCTGGAAACAAGCTGCAGATTTTTGAGTGAGGTTAATTAACTGTTGGAATACCTTGCTTCTGCTGCTGGGGATTTGTAAACCCAAATGGAATGTCAGTCTAATTTAACGTGTTCTGGTTCATTGTTTCTCACATCCTTTTTGGGAAATGTGAATGAACCAGAAATGGAAGCATTCATCAGCCTGGCATGGCCTTAGCTCGGTTAGCAAGAGATGAGCATGACAGTGAAAATACTGTTCTTGAACAAAATCAGCTATCAAGGTGGAAAGATAGGGAAGTTCTCTAACATCAGCTATCTAGGGGACCAAAATTATCTCAATATTTTATATATATATATATATATATGTGTGTGTGTGTATGTATGTATGTGTGGTTTTTTCTGGCTGACTCAGACTTGCAGAAAATACGGACTTAGCTGTATCCATAAGTTGCATTAAAATTCTGCCTTTATCACCAGTGACCTCAGCTGTCTTTCTAAACTGAAGGATAACCAGCCAAGGGAAATTTGCCCATCCAGGAATTACTGTAAATGGCAGGGAGTATTGGTCCTTTAATAAATGGGTGCTGGGGAAAAGGCCTGGCTCTAGCTGTTGAAATCCAGACCTCAGTAATGCTAACTAGTGACAAGAGAGCAAATGTTCAGTGCCAGCTGCAGCACAGCTGGGAAGAATGTCCCAAGTTGCTTGAACTGCTTTTTGGAGACCCCAAGAACCATGTGCCTCTGCAACTTCCTTGCTTTACGATTATTTGCCAAAAGAACTGATTATTTTTGAGAATTCTACGTGGGATTTTGTATTCAGATGCTAAGTGAAACAGTTTTCACTTGCCTTCAGTTTAGCCTTGATAACTGTGATTAGGTTCTTTTGGTGTTATGAAGAAAGATCTGAAAATAAAATCAGCAGATGGGCATCATGCTCTGTGGATCAGCTAGTGAAAACCATTTCATTTAGGAGTGGTGGCATGGAGTAAGATGCAAATGTTGATTGCACGGAGAGTGCATATCCCAAGGCAATGGTAGAGAGCAGGTGTAATTAATGTGAGAGGAAATTAATGTATAACACAGCAAGGGCAGAATTGCAAATGCCCTGGTTAGAACAAAGGCTGAATTTGTAATCGAGCGGGATGTGTGACACATATCATTCATATATATATACGTGTATATATATACACACACACATATATATATATGATGTATAATACTCCTGATGCTAAGAACAGTGAATAATTCAGTGCTTTCTAGTTTAAATAGCTTGGATCAGCAAATCCTGTAGCAGTGAGGTGCATAGTTTTGTTTCCTCTTGTTTTTAACCATGTAGTGTGTTACAGCCAGGCAGAATCTACCATGATGCTCTTTTTGGAATATGGGTGGATAGTATTGATTGACTCAACCCTGAGACAGATAGCAGCTCTCCCTTCTCAATGTGCTTATCCAAGGATAGCTGCTGGCTCCCTGCAGTTGGATGTCATTGTTTAGAAAGTATTAGCGGGGTCCTTGAAGTACTTGTAGCAGGAGGTACAGCTTTGCATGAACAGACACATCATCTGTGAGGTGCTGTGGTTACAGCAAGTGAGTGTGACCTGCTAGAGCAAGCATTTTAGGAAGTGCTGTCCAAATGCAGTGAGGTTAATGTGCAAGGGTTGGTGGAAGGAGGTGGGTACAGACCAGTACTTACTCATCCAAAATTATAGCTACTCTTTGCAAAATCTCTCATTTGGAGTGACTGTGTGTTTAATGTTGTCTTGGTTTTATCTGTCCAGCAGAGAACTGGGATTACTTCTGTGTTTCATTACACCCAAAACAGTCTGTGTTTCTCTATTTGTTGCATGGGGCTGAGCTACTGTATTCTGAACTATGTGAATCTTTCCTTTTTTAACCTTAAATCTTCTCTTTCCTTTTCCTTTGCCAATCTTGGTAGGAACTTACTTAGGTAAGTAAATTGCAATTTTAACATCGTTTTTATGTACAACAGAATTTTAAGAAAATGTTACTCTAGGTGGTGTTTGGTACAATTTATGCTTTGTTCTGCTTGTTGCAGTTACATTTCTGAAAGTTTGTAGCCTCTTATTGTTAGAAGGTGGATACTCACCGTGGTAAAACACTCTTGGTAGTTAAAAGAGAGGGAGGAGTGCTAAAGTGTTCTTGCAAGCTGGCAAAAAAGTGCATGTGTGTATATGTCAACACACTGAGACTGCCTCAAATGAACCAGTAACTTGGAAGAGAAATCCTTGTTCATCAAGCTTCATTCATGCATGAATTTTTAAATTTTTTTCTAGCTTGCTCACAAATGTGGTACTGTTGGTGTTTTTGTTACTGCTGAGAAGGATGGAGTCCTTTTGGAAAGGAAAATGCATGTGAAGAGGATATGGATTTTAGAAAGCAATAGTAAAGTCAGTGGTTGTGAAACAGTGTGTGAAATCCTCTGCATTCACTGTGACTGAAGAGGTGCTTCTGAATCTTAATGCATATCGTGTTTTGCATTATACTTCTTGTGGGTAAACAAAGTAAAAACCAAATGCTATCTGTGACTAATTGCTTGATGAAGGACCCATTTTTTTGTGTGTGTTGGATATGCTGAAAACTGGAGTTAGTAAGTTTCAATAAATACAAGTTTAACAACTCCGAGTTGTGTCCAGGCTGGAAGCTGGCCTACTCTTCCTCCTTGGTACGAGGGTCAGTTCTGTACAGGCTTGTGTCAAACTGTGAACTGGGCTGTAAATACACAGCAGCAGTGTTTATGCTCAGGTGTGGAAAAGCACTGGAAGGTTTCTGACCAAACAGAAAGTTCTCCATGCTTCAGCAGCTTCTTGAAGCTTGCTGTAGTAACTTCATGGGAATATCCCTGTGCTCCAGCCTGCACTGGGCTCACTGCTGAGGGTCTGGGCTCTCCTGCTTCTCCACATGGCAGTTGTGTGTTGTGTGGTGTTGGCAAAACATAAGGCAGAATTGGAGCAGTGGGAGTAATTTTGGAATTCTGCCATTGAGATGCTGAGTCGCAGGGAGTGGGACTGGATCAGCAAAGAGCGTGTCTAGAGTCAGGCATCCAGTGGGACCAGACGTGCTGGTTTGCTTTCCATTGGGAAATTAGATTCCCCCTTCCACTCCGTATTTTTGGGTGCCAGCTATCCCCTACTCCCACAACATATTCTTGGGGCGGTGCTGTAGGTGCTGCTGGAAGTTTAGGCATTCTCTCATTCAGTTTTTTCAACAAATCCAAAAGCATGAGATTCAAATAACATGAGATGGTTGGAAAAGGAACAGTTTGGTTGACTGAGAGGTGGTTTCCTCATCCTCGAAAGATAAAACAAAGCTGCAAAGTAGCAGCAGTAACAGACTTGTGTTGCTGTTTGTGGTAGCCCTTCCCCACCTGTGCTTCCTTGGGAGAAAGTATATTCACCTGCAGCTTTGGTACTTCAGGAATGAAGGGATCATTAGGGCATAGTAACCTGCTGGACTGGTTTTCAGCCAAAATCTCTGTGATTGTGCTTAGCTTGAGGAACAGTTCTGAGGTCCTTGGCACTGAGCTGTGGGGAGCAGAGACATGCCCTGAGGGTGCCAGTAAATCTCTGTGCAGTGATCAGCTGTTGTATTGCCATTTCAGTAAGGTGTAGAATTGTCTGTGGCAAAGGACATTTATGATTCTCTGCAGCTATACCTTCAATTGACTTTGTCTTCATTTTATCCTCTGGGGCTTCCTCTTTATTTCAGTATATAGAGGAGACTGGCAGGAGGAATTGGATGGCAAGAGATTTTCTACAGCTTTGGGTTCTTTTCGATGCTATGGAAAAAAACCCCTAACATTTAATATGGAGCTTTCAGAATATAATTCAATTTCTTTGGCTGCAAAAGAGTGAAAGACCTGCTTAGACTCGTCACTGTAGACCTTTACACTTAGTGGTTTTAAAGGTTTGGTCAATCCTGAAAACACTGCCTTTTGTTGTTTGTGTATTTTTGTGTCATTTGGAGAGGTCACTGTTATTTCTGATGTGGAGCTGTGTAAATTCAAGCAGTTGGACCTTAGATATCATCAAAAGGGATAATCACACTTTCTACCCTGTGTCTTCTCTAGACATTCCTCCATAACATATAGTCAGACTTTTTTATTTTTTTTTCTGGCGAGGAGCTGCCAAAACGGTTGTGTTTTGCTCCTGATTTAAATTCTTATGCTGTCTTATTTTTAACCTGCTTGTTGGATGCATGGGGAGACATCTCTCAAACGCTGATCTGTGGAAGTGGAACAGGCACGTGGGGCAGGTGTGTGTCTGGCATGCTGGGTTCCCTGCCTGTCCCACCACTCACCCAGAGACACAGGATTGGTTTAGTTCTTAGAGGTGCCTGTCTCGCAGGCTTCATCTCTCACACAGAAGGCACCAAAAACTTTTGGGTGAGAATCCACTGTTTCCAGTACAGGTGCATCCTGTTGACTTGCCAGCTGTTCTGCAGTGGGTTACAGATGCTGCTGTCTCTCTGCCTCTCTTTGGTGATGATTGTGCATAAAAGTTGCTCATTTAATAGCAGTGCTTTGGTGCGTATGCTCTTACTGTGGTATTGTTTTTAATTGCGAACTGAATAAGGTCATTTTAATACCTGTTTTCATTCTTTCAGACTGCAGTTACTGAAGTGTGACTAAAGTGAAAATTCATGGATTAATTCACTAATATTAATATGCTAATTGATACCTTATTGCTGTGAAAGCAAGAGTATAAGTTGCATTGGAACTGTGGCTTTGTTTTGTGTCCTGTGTTACTGGAGCAAAAAGTTGTCATGGGCAGCTTTATCCTAGAAATGGCAGTTTGGGCATGAGGTTTGTCCCTGTTGTTAGCACTGCTTTTGTGCTGCTTGAGGGCTCTGAAGCTTCGTGGCTCAGAGCAAGCGGCAGTTCTGCTCAGCCTTTGCTTGTTTTGCATCCCTCAGCTTCTCACCATGGAATATTCTGGTTTCATTCTGGTGCTTGGGAATAGCACTGTTTACTGTCTGTTGTACATCCAGCAACAGTCATTGCAGCAGCCGCCACAGATCAGGACAGTCTTTTCTGGCATCAAGGGTGTTCTTAGTACAAGAAAAGAACTGATCTGGAGTGTGGTTAAAACAAAATGTGTGGCTTCAATCCAGGTACTAGCGTCAGTTGATTTACATCTCTCAGAGTCTTTGTGAATGGAGAAAACATTATCTTTCAGTTATGGAAGGGGGAAGAAAATAACAAGTGCAGGAGCTTATCTCTGAAGCTGACAGATTCTGGTTGCATCCTGCTGGCTGTGCTGTTTCCCAGCATCCGTGGAGCCCTTTGTCCATCCATCCCAAACAGCTGCTCACAGCTGTGTTTTGGATGCGATGGCTGCTCCCATGTAAAAACAAATGATTATCTGGTGCCTGCACTGCCTTTGTCAACATCCAAAGGTTGTTACTGGGCTTCTTACTTGGTGCCTGGTACATCTGTCCTACAGACTTGATGGAAATCTTTTTGGCAGCTATTTCTTCATCTCTGTGGATACTTAGGCACAAAAATGCGGCAAAAACTGAAACCATGTGTCTTCCCATTTGAAGTAGCTAACAGCATCTACATCTAACAGCATAACATCTACACAGGATGGAAAATACACTGGATACAAACTGTTGATTCTAAGGTGGTATTGTGATACTCAGTGCTCAGAAAACTCCCCCTGTTCCGCCTTCCTCACTCCAGGTATTTTACTGTGCCCTGTGTTTCTTGTCATACTCGATGCAAGAACAGTGTGTTTGGTTTTACCAATGAGAACCTCCAGGAACCTACTGGAATACAGACCATGAGCTGTGAAAGTTCATTCTTGCTGGATTCTTTAAAAAGCTTTTCTCTTTCATCCCAGCTAACTCACCAGCAATAGGAAGGTTCAAAGATCCTATGAATGTGAAAGTAGAATTCATACTGAGACCTTTGGAACCAGCAACAGCATTTGCTGGTACCTGTCCTGTGGTAGCTGTTGGATTTGATGCACTGATGTTTTGGTTCTCAGCCAGAAGGGGCTGAGGAAGGGGATTTGGTGCATGGATGTTAATGAAATGGTGTTTTCTGGGAACCTGCAATTTGGAAAACCAAATGGTGCTAACAAGCAGCTTTGCTGGGTCTCCCGGTCCATTCCATGCCAGGCCGTGCTGCCTTACAGCAACACGCCTTTCCCTCAGATCCCATGAGCTTTGTGTGTCCTGCAGGGTCCTGTGTATGCACAGTACAGTTGAGGGCAGTGTGAGGAGGTACCTGGTAGCACAGAAAAGCACCTGGTCACGCCGAGCCGCAGTGCCTGGTGCTGGGTGTGTGGCTGGGGAAGGGCTCCATGTGGTAGCTGCAGTGGCTGTGCTCTGTGCCTGAGGAGGTGTTTACTTGTGGCAGGTTCAGCAGATGCACTCTGTTTGCTAACAGCCTGTAGCTGACGTCTGAGCTGAGGAGTTCCCAGGGGACCCAAGGAGGATAAGAAAGATTCTGTTTGTTGCTGTCTTGACAGTGAATAATGCCTTCCACTTTCTCCTTCTTGACGTCAGTAAATTCCTCTAGAAGAGAACGTCAGATTTTTCCCCAGACGCGCAGCAAACCTCGGATCTGAAAGAGGAGGTGTGCTTCTAGTGGTAGTTTGAAGCAAGGTTTAAGTAAATGGAGAAGAGACTGGGCGAATGGAACGTGCTTGTAACTTGAGGCCTCTGCTCTTCAAACCATGTTGTCAAGAAAGCTTTTCTCAGTCAGCTTTCTAGGAGGGCAGGAGTCAGTTCAGTAGGCAACTCTAGGCTTAACAAAACAACACAGTTGTAATCATAGCTGCGTGTGTTTTGATTTTGTACTTTTTTCTGTCTTGGAAAAGCAATGGTCTTACCAGCTCTATTCTCTTTCCTGTTTGTTAGGTCTGCCTAACCACGGACAAACCAGACAAATGGTAAGAGAATGTTCATTTAACCAAAACAGGGAAAAGAAGAATTATTAACCCACGCTAGATAGAACACCCCATTAAACCGTAGTGCTTCACTTCCACCTTTGCTGTTTGCAGCTGGTCATACTTCCCAATTCAATGAAAAGTAAAAAAAAAAAAAAAAAAATTTGGGTCATCTGAATTCATCTTAGTGGTTAAATACAATTTAAACCTCAAATCTATCTATCTATGTATCTATAAACAAGATCCTGTTTTGAATGGAGCATTTTGTTTCTGCTCATGCAGAAACTGAGTGGCTGCTTACAGCAAAGTTCTGGGATGTGTTTCTAGGTGGAATGTGTTTCCCTGAAGGAGAAAGGTTTAAATGATGGAAGGGTTTGTTTGGAAAACGGTTTCTTTTTTATTTTTTTTTAGCAAGTTGGTGTGCAAGTTGTCTGCTGAGAATGCTTGTATTTTACGTTCTTTTTTTGAGTAAAATTTATTTGTAGCCTTTCATCTATTGTGCTGAGTTTAATCAAAGGACAGAAGCAAATAGCCAGTCTGATTGATGTGTCTCTGGCAAAATGCTTTCTCACTAAATTGTGAAGGGCCCAGTGCAAAAGCTGTGCATACCTTTTCCCCCTTGCACGTGGCTTATGGGAAACAACTTCAAGCACACATTTTCTCCTGCCCAAAATGATCTTCTGATGCTGATCAAGTGGAGCTTGCCTCATTAGCTGAAGTGCCACAATGCATTAGTGTCAGCAGGGTCCCTCTGACACAGGTCAGCCAGCAGCAGGTGTGACTGATGGTCACTGGACAATGATCACAGGCATTATTAAACCTGGCAGTGTTCTGGGGTAGTGTGCAGTGGCCTGAGGGGAGGCTAGAACTTGGGCATTCTAGGCTGCTTGTAATAACAGAGCATTCCTTCGGTTTGTTCCTTGATCTGAAGTGGTAAATAATATTCCTCCATGAATTCAGCTTCATTTGGTGTCACTGAGAAGACTGGCTACTTGTTTGTGTCTGCTGAATAAACCCACTCAGAGCAGTGGGAGAATCTGTGATGACTTAATACTTTTTAGGTGTTTTAGGGTGGAACTCCCAGAACTGCCTTGATTTCTGGTTGCCTGATCAAGTGTGACTGAAAAATTAAAGGTCCTCATTTCAGGATGTATCATTTGAAATAGATTTTACCATGTAGGTAGAGAAAAGGCAACCTGGAAGCACAGGGGTGCCCTTTCTAGGTATTTCCAAGAACTTTTTCTGGAGTTGTTCTCCTGTGTATCTTGCATATGTGGAGAAAATATCCTTTGCAACCTTAATGAAGGGATTTTCTTGAAAAAACCTGGAGGGGGTAAAAAAAAAAAAGCCATCAGAAAAGCTTTTATTTGAAACCTTTTGCTTAACAAATGTCAAATCTAAAAGCAATTGTTGAAGTATTTCAGTGGTCTGCTGTGGTGCTGAAGTTGTCTTGTATAACATGGAGCTGGGCAACTAAGAAATTAAACTGTTACTGCACTTGTATGCAACAGTTTTAAAGAGCTTAGAATTTTAAAAGGTGGGGTTTTGTTTGTTTAGCTCTAAAGCCCTGATGTTCTACAGGAAGCAGATCTTGCTAGAGCAGTTGATTAAGGCTGGTCAAAAAAAAAGTTACTATTTTTTGTTTTCTGCTCAGATACAAAATGAGATAGATGCAGGGTTTTGTTGGGTTTCTTCCCTTGGTTTTTAGCCTGAAGTCGTCCCTTTCTAAGTCAAGGTGTTCAAATTTGGTTGAGGTATTGCAATGACCTGACACTTAAGGATTTGAAGACCCCATGTCCCTACCATGCCTTTTGAGGTGGATCTTCCAGGGCAGACATCTCTCACGTACACCCTCAGTTTCCCATTCCATGGGCAGAAGGGGAAGCCTTGGAGCATCTGGGGAGATGGTCTGACCTTGGATGATAGCCTGTGAAATACCAGAACTGAATTTATACCAGGGTGTTTTCTGACCAGCTTTAATTTATTCATATCAAATTTTCTGGGCCTTCATTGTGCATCTTTCCCAGCTGTTCAGTGTTACTGATTTCAGTGGGATTTCTCAATGTGCTGATCAGCAGGAAGAGGGGCAGCAGAACTGGACTTCAGTGATCAAGGACAGCTGCATTTGAGAAGCTTAACACTTTGCTCCCTTTCATCTGCACCTCTCTTAATAACAGCTCATGTTTTTCCAGCTGAGTGCAAGGGGGTTACAGTGAGTCTGGAAAATGATGCCTGTGTTGATTCACAAAGCAAATGTGTTGTTATGGGAAATCTGTGGTGTTCAATACTAAAAGGGTTTTATCACAAAAGCTGCTAAGCTTTGTAGTATTAGATTTGTTTTCAACAACATATTTAATTCTATACTATCCTCATTAAATATTAACCTCCCTAGAACAAAAAGGACACGGGTAAGTTTGGTACTCCAGAATAACTGTAAATTCTGATTTTTGTATTTGATTTGCTCTGTAGCTAGATTTCCTTCCCTGAAATCAATAGAGTTGCTCTAGATTTATGGTAGTAGCTGAAATCTAAGTCTGATGCTCAATCTTTCAAACTTGATGTCATCTTTCAGACTCAAGCAACAAACTATTGGTAATGCCTTCCATTTATTACTTGTCCTGTCGCTGAATTATTGCTGTCCTATTGCATATTGAAGGTGCCTAACTTGTACTGCTTGTGAACGATGGCTTATATGTGAATTCTGTGTTCAGTCCTGGGCCAGAGGGGGAGGTATTTACCTTAAACTCTCAGCAAGCCATACGAAAACTTCAATTCTCTTTTCCTTTGAGTGCTTAGCACGTGTTGCTGTGGGTTTGTTGCAGTCCATAACTGTGCTGTTTTATGTATCGTGTTAGGGACCAAGCCGAAACTTGCTGCTCAATGGGAAATCATACCCAACAAAAGTCCGATTAATTCGTGGTGGATCCATGCCTCCAGTGAAAAGGAGGAGGATGAACTGGATTGATGCACCAGATGATGTTTTTTACATGGCCACTGAAGAAACCAGGTAGGAAACGTGGTCTTTCAGAGGGTTTAAGGGGAGATGTTTTGGTTTGTGGGTGCTGCAGCTGGTGGTGTGGTTAGAGAGGGATCTTGTCAGCAGATCTGTTGTTACAAACTGAATGCAGAGACCACAGCCAGTGCTGAGGGGGGGTAAAGGGTGGGAAATACCTAATCATGCACTTACATACCAGAGAAAGCAGATTTTTCTTCTTCTTCCAGAGCAGTATGGACAATACTGTACATACTACAAACAATGCTGTAGGAGATGGGCACAGAGGGAAGGAAGACTGAGGTGGAAAGTTCACATGGTTCAGACCCATCACTGCCCTTGGAGGTCCCATTGCAGTGGGACAGGATAGGGGCCTCCTGTCTCGTGGGTGATGCTGAGGAGCAGAGCCTCCTATGCACGGAGGTCTGCATGCCCTCTTGCATGCTGAACGCTCTTGTATTACCCCCCAGAACATCTCCACATGTGTCTGGGTACTGAAACCTGCAAGTGACAGAGGGTTTCCATGGGGTGAGTTGACTCATTTACCACTTATGGTGGTTTATATTTGCCATCAGTAGTGGTGAGATTTAGCCCTGCACTGTCCATCTGCCTCCTTTGGAGGTACTGCTTCTGCTAGTCCTAGTCCTTCTTGTTGGTCTGCCCACAGGATAAAAATAGTAAAAGAAACTTTCCTTGTGTGAGTTTCACTTCAAACTGTTTATAAACTGCTGACAGAGTGATAGAAGCTATGTGACCTGATCCCTAAGGCAAAGTTCCCAGTGCTGGTATTCCTAGGATGGGAGGGTTGCTCCTGGGTGTGGTGAGAAGGTAGAGAAATTGGCTTGTGTGGTTTCCTCCTGGAAACCCTCCCTCCTGGGTAACCTTGAGGAAGGTCAGAGCAAAACCACAGCCCTGCTTTCCAGCCCTCTCTGACAGCAGAGGTGCTGTCTGGCTTCTGTCTTGGTCTGAAGCCTGGAGGTATCAACACTTGCACTATCAGTGCCCCAACAGCAGAGAAACACTTACCTTTCCCTCCACTTGCAGAGATGGACCTGGGAATTACTGGATGTCTGAACCCTTCAAGTGACTGAGGAGATGGAGAGTTTTAGTGCTTTGTCTCTTCTGGTACTACTAAATTTGGCACTACTCTGAGTCTTCATTTGTTCAGCACAAAGGTCGTAGTCAAGAGTCCTGACATCTCCAAACTTCTCCTTAGCTTGCAATGCATTTCAAGTGTCAAGTAACTATTCTGTGGGCCTAGTATCAAAGATGGGCTTTGTAGAAAAGGTGATACTAGTAACATTCAAGTTAGTAACCGCTGATCTATTGGATAATCGGGTTTCAGTGCAGGAAACACCTTGTTAGAACTCAAAAGAAACATGAAATGAATTTCTCTGTCAGGCTTGTTCCTATGTGTCGCCCTGAATTTTGCAGTCTTTCTATGTTTTTATTCCTGTAGTAGAATTTCCCAGGCACTTTACTGTAAGCATCAGGCATGTTTACCTACCAATATCTATTATTATCATTCTTTTTGTTAGGCGGAGAATTATGATAAACTTTTGATCTGACCAGTGTCATGGAGAGGTGGTAACCCCATCCTCCAATCCATGGTTGTCTCTAAAAAGATATATAACTGACAGAATAAAGGGCCGGGCCGGTCTTCTTCCTCCTTCTTCCTTCTTCTTGCCCTACCTTGGCCCTTCTTGCTCTCTCTCTTTTGGCCCAGGCCTTATCCTGACAAAACGGTGTCTGCGTGGTCCTTTCGTGTCTGAGTACAACACCTATGGACACCTTTAATGAAACATTTCACACCAGCTCCTATCTTTGTCATGTCTTTCCCTTCTTCCTTTCTGTGCCTGTGGAATTCCATATACAATTGAAAATAAAGTGACAGAAGGATTTAATTTTCAGGGGAAGCAGTTTCCTTATTACTGCTGTTGCTCTGATAAAGAGCTACTGGGATCCTGTTGCAGCTCTCATCTAGATTCATTGTGGACTCAGGATATACAGTCTCTAATTCACTCCTTAGACGCTCAACGGTTGTTTCGTAATCATGCATTTAGGGAGCTCTTCTTGACATCTTCACCATCCAAGCCACTTGAAATACGGCAGGTGCATGGTGGCAGCGTGTCAGTACAAGATCCTGCCCTTTAACCTGTCCAGAACTGTGGCAATATTCATCAAGTGTGATGTTGGTTGTGACAACAATTTACTGTAAAGGCACAGGATCTTCTGCTCATACAGAGCCACTGACTGAGGCAGGAAAGATGAGTCCCACAGCAAACAGCACAACTCTAATGAAAATCCTGGTTCAGTGATAGACATCAGCTCAGTAAGATCTTACCACTTCCATTTAAAAATAGAGAAAGAAAGAAAAGAAAAAAAACCCGCCCAGGCTTCTTTGTCTGACAGCCATGCTGCTTAGCTGACTGACGAGTGGTGAAAGGAGATTTTTGGCAGCCTGTGAAGAGCAGGGAAGCCTGAGCGATGGAACATTGTCAGCGGCACGGGTTTTCTGTCAGGCATTTCACCTCTAACTTTTCCCTGAACCATCTGCTGCATTCCAGTGTCAGGAATGTAAGAGTTGTTTGTGAGCTCTGAAACAATTTGAGCTTTGTATTGGCTCTGTAGCAATCAATCTAGCTGCAATATCTGCATATCGTCCTCCAGCTGAGGGTCAGGCTGTGTTTTCAGTCACAGCAAGTAGGTTTCCCAGAAGTTCTACACGCTCCCCCTCTCCTTGTTTTTGTGTAGCCCTGTTGAGAATGGTGCTGGAAAACTGTACAGCTCTGAAGGAGCAGTTTGAAAAGTTGGTGGAATGAAAGGAGTAAGTTTTTGAATTGAAGGCTCACAGTAAGGAACTTGGCATTTATAACTCATGCAAGCGGAGGCAGCGAGTGACCTGATCAGAATCTAGAATGCTGGAGGATGTGTTTCTGATGGCAGCGTGGCTAATTGAGCACACGCGGGTGCTGCAAGGAGCTCTGCTGGCTAAAAGTGGATCAACTGCAGCCAAACATTTTGGAAGAGTCATTATATCAAGATTTTATTTTTTCTCTCCCCCACCACCACTTTGCCAGCTTGTTTTCAGCTCTCCTCACCCTGTGACCTTTTAGCTTAAGAACGTGCTGGAGAAACAGGGACACTGGGCAAACAAAAGATGTGTAAGTGCCATGCAGCAGCTTGTCCTGCTCAGTGGGCAAAAAAACAAGTGAAGAGATGACCAAATCTGACAAGAAATTATCCCAAATCCTCAGCTGAAGTTGATGGTTTGTCAGTTCTGGTGGTGCTAAGGGTAAGTTTGAGGAGAAGGGGGGAGGTATTTTGGCCACTTTGTTCAGCAACTATCACATCTTAAAGACAGAAATCATAGCACAGTGATAGGCATCAGCTCAGTGAGAAGGACTCTTCCATTAACAAATAAACCAACCAAAAAAACCCCAACAACCAACACAACCAACAGAGCGGGGTTTTGGCCCCAGCAGTGTTCCTTAAACAAAACTGGGGGATAGTTGGCTGAAATGCGGGCTGTAAAGCCCTTCCTCTCTTGTCTTTCATGGGAAGCCAAAACCTCGTTCTGTCAGAAGCTTGTGAGAGCAGGCAGGGCTGTCTTATCAGACCCTTCTTGTTGCCCCAGTTCCTGACTTGAAGACTCATAGTGGATACTGGTGGACTACTCTTGTGAATATTTATTACTTTCCTTTCTAAACTCTGTGTGCCTTTGACTACACAACATCCTCTGTAAAAGAATTCCTCATTTTAATTACACAGTAAATTTTTCATTGTTGCTGGATTTTTGGGTTTGGATGGGGTTTTTTATGATACTTCCTTTATCTCTAAGCCTGGTATTGACAAAAAGAAACAAGCGATCATTCAGTATTGTCTCTAACTTATTGTGGTAATTTTAAAACTTCGGTGTGTCTTTCTGTCCCTTCTCTCTCTCTCTCTCTCTCTCTCTCTCTTTTGCTTTCTGTCGATATGGAAAACAGCTTCCTGCATCTCATAAGACTTGTTGCCAGTCTTGTGCACATAGGGAAATGTGTAACCAAATACGAGATGTGAATATTGCCCATTTCTGGGTTGGGCACACGCAGTGTGGGAGAAACAAGAGGGCGAAACACCCTGTTGGTGTTCCCAGCACGGGACACAGGCTCCAGTATTGGTTCACTGGTTGGTGGCTGTCATGGAGCTCCCCTGCACAGTCAGCCTTGAGGTGCAGCTCCATGGGTGATGGGTTCCCCTTGCAGGGGCAGCTGTGGGCACCTGCTCAGGGCTGGCAATTGCAGAGTGCTCTGCACTGACAGGCGGGAAGTGACCAGCGTTGCCAGAAGAGGTTTGGTTTTGACTTGGCTTTGTAAATTCCCCCAGAGCTGCCTGCAGCACATCCAACTGATTGAAATAAATTCAGAATAAATCAGTGGTGAGGAAACAGGCTGTCCTGACTATTTCAGGTGTTCTGTTCACAGCAAGAGACCCTGGTCCTACAAGGCTGGACCAGTATGCCTTCTGCTCTGCCGGGGAAGGATTCTGGAGCAGAGAGTGCAATTTCCTCTTCACTGGGGGGGTTTATAAATCGGAAAATCTAAGTTTCCAAGGGCAGACATTGCAGAAGGAACCATTGTCAGCCCACCCCACCAGGCGTGTGCAGGCCTGGTTTCCCTTGGAGAAATGGAGAAACCTACGGTGCCTCTGTAATCCATCCCTTTCTTCCTTGCTGTCTGCAGGAAAATCCGCAAGCTGCTTTCCTCCTCCGAAGCCAAGCGAGCCGCCAGACGCCCTTACAAGCCTATTATCCTGCGGCCCATGCAGGCAGTGCAGCTCCGCCAGCCCATGAATGATGAGCCCATAATCATCGAGGATTAACGCTCGCTCAGCAGCGCTCCGCACGGCGGAGGATCTGCCGGGAAGAATCTCTCCTCCAGTATCTACTTGAGTTTCCATGGCTACAGCATTGAACTAACTGTTGAAGAGAGGGAACTTTTGAGGAACTGTTTTGCATCTTTTAAACCCTTAAAAGGAACTCAGCCCTGCTCTGAGCCTCTGACCACAGACTGCTCTCTCTCTCTCTCGCACTCTCTCCTCTCCTATATTTTTTTTCTTTTTATTTTTTCCTTTTCACTTTTTTTTTTTTTTAATTTTTAGTAGCCTCTTTTCCCTTTTGCTTCTACCCCTTTTGTAGAAGGGGGAGGGAAAGTAAGTTTAACTTATTAAGAGAATGTGGACTAGTACTTTTTAGCTTTGTTTCCTCTTCTGATGTACGAAGAGCTAGAACCCTTCATTTTGTGACTGAGCTCTTGTTGCAAAGCCATTTTTATGAGGCTGTGTTGTAAGATTTTTCTTTTCTTTTCTCTTTTTTTTTAATTTTGTGGACGGTGCCATTTTTTTATTTCATTTATATTATTTCTTTTGTAGATAAATTTCCAATCTTTAACTGATATTTGAAAATAGGAGCTGAAAGCCAGCCCCAGGTTCAGCCAGTTTTCTTTGGTCCTGTCCCTTCTGTTTTTTGGATCATTTTGCACAGCCAGTTGTGCTCATGCACAAGACAGACCAACTCAGGCTGAGAAAGGAGTGAGCTAAGAACTGAAGAAGCTTGCAGAACATTACACTAACGTTGTGTGCAGTGGAGCCAGGCTGCCAGATTTAGGTGTCCTTACTCTAGTTGCTCTCTGGGAGATGTGGCCTGTGGCATTCCTCCCAGTAACCAGCAGTTTGCGTGCTGCCTTCTCTGTGACATCTGGGATCCTACGTGCTGTTAGGCCACCAAGAGCCAGCAGTAGGCCCAGCAACTGTAATGAATTGCTTTGCTCTGGCTCCAAGAGTCAAGTACACCAATGCCCAGGGACATTTTGCTTAGAACTCTGAACCTGTTTGTGCATTAGTGCTTTTGGACACGTTTCCCAGGATGAGACCTGGTTTCTCTTTAATTGCATTACTGTATGTTTCCCATTTTGAAGGGACTTTAAATTACAGCTGGGTTTTCATTTGAACACATTGTGTCTGAATTTAAGTGTTTTTTTCCCCCCTTGACATTTCTTGTGTTTGAGGTTTCTTGCATCTCTTGAACTTCTTACGTATTTGCAAGTCTGTATCAGTTCTTTTTCATATGTCTTCTCATGGCAGTGCATTTGCTGGATGCCCTGCTCGGTTTTGAAAGGATGTAAACTATCATTTGCAACTTGTGCTGATCTGTACATGTACCTGCCTCAAGCAGACACAGCATGTAATAACCCCCAAGTCATTCCATATGTGTCAGCGGTGAGATGAGCCAAAGTTGTATTTGGGTTATCACAGTCCAACCGTGATTCTGTGCAACTCTTCTAACCCGCCGGGTTAGACGGAAAGGAATCCCCACAAAATGAAAACAATTCAGTTAACTTTACTTAATAAACCTGGAAAGTGAGCTTTTGTGAAACATCTGCTTTTTGTCTCTTCTGAAACAGCCGCCCTTGCTCGGGTTCCGCGTGCCTGATGCACACAGCTCTGCGCCTTCCTTCCCATCCCAGGGCTGTGTTCTGCTCTCCAGTGTCCCTGTGCCAGCAGTGCGCTTGTACAGGGCAAGAGTCAGAGTCACTCGTTGTTTGATTCCTCTCTCATGTGGTTTAAACATTTCCAGCGCTTCAGAGGCATCTCCCTCCCTCCTCCTCCTCTGAAAAGCCGCAGCAGATGCGGGGCTGCGCCTCTGAATGAGCCTTTTGTCCGCAGCAACTCCTGGTCCTGCTACTTCGGGCATGCCTCTGGCATGTGGCAGAGGGACATCCCGGGGGGTCAGCAGCCCAACTTGTGGGCAGTTCTGGGTTCTGAATTGCTTCGTCCTCTGAGATGAGCAACACGGGCTCCGTGTTTGGTCTCATTTGCTGCTCAGGACTGGTAGGATTTACTCCGTGGCAGTGAGCAGCTGTGTACCCTGGCTGATCTAAGAGTATCCTGTGCTACAGGATACAGGGTTTCCCGTCTGTAACTTAAAAGTGGGACAGGACAGTCATTCCTGAAGGATGTGCTGCTCAGGAAGGGCACAAAAGCCCTCAGGCTCTGGGCAGCGCTGCAGGAGGGCACCAGTGACCATTGGCAGTTTTACTTTGTCACCATCACTCTCTAGGATTAACCCTCTGTAGGTAAGAAACGCCGGCTGCAGGAGGGTTTTGTAACGCTTTCCTCCGTGAGGGAAAGCGCTCGCGTGGATTCCTTCCTGTAGCAAAAGGAAATGTGAACACATCACTTTGACAAACTCCGTGTCTGAGCTGGCTCCAGCCCCTGTGCGGTAGCAGAGAGCCCTGCTGTGCCTGGGGCCGGGGCGGCTCGGACACCCCGGAGTGCCCGAGCTGCTGCTGCGCTGCGGATCCCGGTGGATGAGCTTTTGATGAGCCTGGAGAGAGGGCTGCGCCGAGAGCTCAGGAACCACTTGGGGGTGCCAGCCTTGCGGTTTCCAACATCTTAAAAGCTTTCTTGGAGCGGCTCCAGAGATTGCTCTGGGAACGAGTCCAGGCAAGGAGAGAGAGCATGTCCTGTGCTGCCCTAACTTTGAAGGACCCTTGCGTGTCCTTCAATAGAGATGCTGTTTTTTGGCGTGCAGCAGCAGACTCCACTGCCATGTGTTTCACTGGCTTGTGTTTGTCCCAGCCTGGGAGGAGGGGCTGGAAGATCCTTTAGCAACCGAAGGAAAATGCTGGCTCTTGGGAAGCGCAGGGAGTGGTAGGTCCCACCACTGGCCTCTCCAAGCCCGAGGGGTCACTCTCTTAAGCCACTGCTGTCACTAAGCCTCTCCTGTGCTGACCTCTCCTCTCTATTCACATTCCTGTGCTGTTGCTGCAGGAATTGCCTTTGGTTACTCACCCTCCTGCTCTAGAGCCTTGTCAAAACAGAACAACGTTCATACGGCTGGGGCAATGTCCCGTTTTCCAGGTCCCTTCCTCCCCTCGCTTCCCACCTCCTAAAGAGCCCCTGAGATTGTAGGGGGAAGCAGAGCCTGGAGCTGGGAAGTGCTAACCCACCAGAAGCAGGTCAGGTCTATTGGGATGTAATAAATTTTGCCACGTGCATTTGAGTGTTTTCCCTTAGCGGTGTGTCCCTGGCATCCCAATCCTTCACTTGCCTCTCTGCCGTGCAGACGTGGGAGCAGACATGTCACAGGCTCAGCTGCGATCCCTGGGAGAAGGCTGTGCTCACGTGGATGGAGCATGCTGACCTCCAGACGCAGTGCCATGCTTACAATTTTACAGGCTTAAAAAGAAGCAGGAAGCTGCTCAGGAAAGTATTTTAAAAACAAAACAGAAATCCAAACATTCCTACAATACTTCATGCCAAAATGCTTTTGTTACAGATTTTATTTTTTTTTTTCAGTTAAGTTGGGTATTTTGGAGGCTTTTGTTTACATTGCACTTTGCATTTTACCAGCTTGTCAGTAGCAGCTCCCTGTGATCTCTGCTTTTGCTGCTGTAACATGAAGGCAGCGCTCTGACTATAACAGCACTGCTGAAACTGTGTGAAAAAAAGCAAAGTATGACCAAAACTAACAGCTCCGAACCTGGCATTCCTGCTGTGGGAGGAGGGCTGTAACCGGGACACTACTGGAGAGTTGTACACCAAAATACACGCTGAAATTTTCTTTTGAAATGGAAATTTGGAGCCGGTGCCAGCTCTGCTGCGGGCTCTGGCTCTCCGTGCGTTACACAAGCCAGACCTTGGGAAGCTGGAGAGGCTCTTTCAGATGGTCAGATTGCATCATGGTGGGGCTGCTTCCCACTGCCCCGGGAGGAGGGGGCACCTACCTGTTCACAGGGGGCATGGCATGAGTAGTGGCATGGGAGGTGTGCCTCCCATGCCAGCCTGGGGCACTCCTTGTAAGAGCACAAATAAAATCTGGCAGGTTTTGACTGTGAGGAGAAACTCATTTGACTCATTTACAGAAACTAGACCTTGAATCTTTTTTGTTTTCCTTAATCCATCAAGAGGGCACAGACTTAAAAATACCATTAACCCAAATAAGCTTTGGCAGCAGCATTAGAGGGAGAAGGGAACAACCACTGTGGAAAGGCAAGTCGAGGCATGACAGCCGTCTCTAGCTGGTGAGAGAGGGTTGGTTTGGGGTTTTTCCTGTAAACGTAGTTTTTAGTCAGTGCCTTTCAAGGTGAGCCTGCAAGAGCCAACAGCGATGGGATCTGCCGTGATCCCCATCTTCAGAATATGAACATGTCTTGAGTGTGGGTGCTGTTTATTGCCCTCCCCAAGGGAGGAGGCTGGGGTGGCCCAAGTCCCCATGTTCCTGCTGCCCTCGCTTCCCATCCTGGGGTCTGACAAAAGGGTTTTGCCCTGCTTGACCAGCTTTGAAACCTGGTGAAAGAGTCAGTCTCTGATGATCACGTTTCACTCATACAGGAAGAGGAGAGCTGCCTCAAGAAAAGACACACAGTAAATTCAGATGGGTTGTGGGGCCGGGGCTTGTCTCCACCTCTCTTCTTCAGCCTGAAAGAAAGTCAGGCCAGGTCAGGGTTGAAGCACACTTGATTCTTGCCCTGGGCTTTGCAAGTTCATTCACCGCATTCCTGGAACGAGAATGAATAACATAAATTCAGCATCTTTCTGCAGAGAGCTTCCTCCCTTCCCTCCTGCAAGGGGACGCTCCACCTGGATCCAGTGCTCCGTGGGATGCTGGCAGTGTCACGGGGAGCAGATTTACAGGTTCTGGCCGGAGGGTTTCAGCCAAGTTGTGCTTATTCAGAGATTTTCCATCTGAGCAGGAGCGAGTTTGTTCCCCCTGCCTGCGCCTTGGCTGCCCCCAGGCAGGACACGCGGGAGGGGAGCGTGTGGAGCGTGTGGATGAGGAGCCAAGCTGGGTTTCCCCGCATCCCAGGAAGATGCTCATAATGTCTGGTGGGAACCAGGGCCAAATGCATCCTAGTGGGTGGGTGATGCTGGAGGAGAAGATGGTGCTGTGGGGACATTGCAGCACTCGTGAGGTGCTGGATTATGTGTGTCCAGCCCCTTCCCTACCCCAGGGGCTCACTGAGAGTGTCCTGGGTGTGGTGAGCATGTGCGGTACAGACACATGAAAGCTGGACAGCAGCTGTGCACACTTTCCCTGCTGCTGTGCCAGCCCCCAGAGCCACGTTGCACCATGGCCGGCCTGACCTCTGGCCACAGCATGTCTGGGGG
>VZRQ01000333.1:1341376-1364469 GCA_013397975.1 Machaerirhynchus nigripectus
GCTCTCCCGCCATGGCATCGAAGTGCCCCAAGTGCGACAAGACCGTGTACTTCGGTGAGCGCATCCCCGGGGCCCGGCCCCGCATCCCCTTCCCCGCGCCGAGACGCATCCCTGGGACCTCAAACCGGTCCCCCAGCCCAGACCCGCGCTCATCCCCGCCTTCCCCTTCCCTGAACCCCCGTGCATCTCCGCCTCCTCTTCTCGTTCCCCCACCGGAATATGTCCCCCTGGTCCCCGCTCCGACGCAGCTCCCCGCGGAGCTCACCCCGAGACCTCTCCGGCAGCAGCTCCTCCCCCGGGGCCCCCCGGAGTGGCCGCAGCCCCTCTGCTCTGCCCCGCATCTCCCGGCTGTGCTGGGGGCTGCTGCCGGCTGGCCCTGGGGCAGTGGGCACAGAGGGTGTGGGTGATCCCGGGCTTGCTGGGCTGAGGAGGGGAAGCAGGCGGTGAGGAGCCCTGGCTGGGGTACGTGCCCGCAGCCTGGGGTGCTGAGAGTGCGGTGGCTCCTGTCCGCAGGTACCTGCTGGCTTGGGTCAGGGCAGCCCAGCCCACCCGACAGTGCCGGTGCTGGGCAGGGGGCTCCCACGCTTCGGAGGATCTCTTGGGGTGGAGAAGTTGGCAGTGGCAGGTGCAAACAAAACCTTCTCCCAGCCGGTTTCTTTGATTCCCTGCAAACCTGGCCCCAGGTGTGCCATTCACCCCTCCCCGTCTCGCCCGGCAGCCAGCTGGGCGAGCTAATGAAGGGTTTGGGGTTTCTACGGGACTTTTTCAAAGCCAGCTCCTGGGCTCGGAGGTCCATCTCGGCACGCCTGGGCTGGGTTAGGGTATCGGCGAGTCCCTGCAGGTCTCCGAGGGCCATGCTTGGGGTTGTGGCTGGTCAGGATCTCTGGGAACCGGGGCTGGCGTGTCTCCTGTCAGGCAGCACGGGCTGAGCGCCGCCGCCCGGCTCGCAGGGAGCCCGGGGTGGGTGGAGGTGGGAGCAGGGGTTGATCCTTGGCCTTGGTGTCTCCCTGACGCTCCCCGAGGAGCTGCCCTAACCCACTTGCCCCTGCGGGGCAGTGCCCAGCCGGGAGCCTCCCCGGCAGTGCCCTGACCCCCTGGGTGAGCACCCTCGGGACCGCTCTGTGCGCTCAGGATGGTTCTGGGGATGGATCCAGAACTCCATCCCAAGCTGCCTCTGGGAACCTGCTGACCATGGGGTCCAGCTGGGCTGGCACTGCCTCCCTGCACCCCTCCCTGCCCATCTCCCCCTGCTGCTCCGGGGTCCAGCCCCTGTTGCCTCAGTGTGTTTGTTTGGTGGAGAAATACCAAAGGGTCCTGATGATGTTTGAGCATTGGAGGCATTGCTGCTTTCATTCTTTTCCGGCCATCTCCAAGTAAACACAGGGAAATAGGAATTTGCTGTCTTCCTCCTTTAAATAAACCTATTTGTGCGTGGGTGGGAAGGGCTTGGCCCCTTGGATGTCTTTCTTTGTGTGAACCTTTTCCTTTTTAAGCAGAAAATAGTGCCTGCCCAGCCAGCTGGGCACTGACCCGGGGTCAGAGTTGCTCCTCTCACTCCAGAGATGAGCCTGCCCTGCGTGGGGGGGTCGGGGCTGGGCTCAGGGACCCCTGCCTTGCCGGAGGAGGAGGCCAGGCTGTGCCAGGAGGAGAAGCACCAGCCCCTAGCAGTGTCTGTGCTCTTTATCTCTCCCCAAGTGCTGGGGGACTCGTGGGTCTCCTGAGGAAGTGGTCCGGGGGGGAACAGGGCTGTAGCCCGTGCCCCAGCTGCTGGCCAGCTCTCCCCCCAGGAGGGTTTCTGTAGGTCCAGTGGTCCCTGTCCCGGTCTCGGCTGCCCGTTCCTGCCCCGTGTGGGGACACCCTGCCCTACAGGCAAGGAGGAGGCAGGTGCCTGGCAGCGGGGGAGTGCCAGCCCCCATCCCACACCTTCCCGCAGGGAATGCTGCCCCTGAGAGAGACTTGGGGGGGTGGGGGGGGGCGAGGTGAGTTGAAACGGGAGCAAGCCAAAAAACTTCTCAGTGCTTAGAGCTAAGATAGGCTGGAGCATGTCCCTGTTGACGCCTTGAGCTTTCCCTTGAGGAACCGCCCAGGCTCTGTCCGTTTATTCAATGCATAAAAGCTACATGCAAACTCTGAGCCGTCTTTCCGGGATGCGGATCCCGGGCTTTCCTCCCGATGGGCCGCGTGGTGTGGTGGGAAGGCGATGGGAGCACCGCGTCCGGGGTTTGGTGTCGCTCCTGAATTCCTCGGCTGGCCCGAAGCTTAGCGGGGAGGTGATTCATAAAGCCCCGCTTGTTCGGGAGCCTCCCTGCCCTGTGCTGAATGAACGCTGGCAGCTCGGGCTGCTCGGATGCCTGGGATTGCAGCCGTGGGTCATGTGTGAGAAATGCGGCCGGGTCCTGTTCCCGGCCCCGCGCAGTGCCGGAGCGGCTGCCCAGCGCCGGCACTCCTGGGTACCAATGGAAAACTCATTTCCAGCGTGCCTGTTGCTTCATGCTCCCTGGAAAAATCCAGTGGGCTCCTCCCTGCGCAGTCAGGAGGATGTGGGCGTTTCCTGAGCTACAGAATGAGCTTTTTTCCTTTAAAAAGCACAGGAAAATATAAAAATAGTTTTTTGGCTTTTTTTCTATTTTTTTTTAAAGGAGGTTGAGGTCTGTGACATTGTTTCCAGGAACAGTCGGGGCTCACTTTCCTGCTTTGGGAGGCCGGCTGGATGAAGTGAATGTTTAACTGGAAGAGCAGCCCTGCTGGCGGCTGTGGGGCCAGCTCCCATCCCGCGCTGGCAGGTGGCAGCAGGCTGGGCTTGGGGTTGGGTTTGGGTTATCGCTTCTGGCAGGAAGCTCCAGAGGGACCAGAGTCTCCTGCCGCCAAACAGCCACACACTTCCCCAGCTCCCTTCTGCACTGCTAAGCCTTAAATGAGTTTTGCAGGGTCACCGGGAGCCCTGGCCAAGCCTTTTCCGCCTCCCATCCTTTCTTCCCAGAACAGCAGGGGATTGTGGCAGCAGGGGGTTTCCTGTTTTCCCATCCCAAGCACGAGGCAGGCACAAGCCCCAGGGATGCAGCAAGCACACGTGCAGCGGGGTCCAGCTGCGGACGGCTTCTGGGGAGCTCGCTGCATGTGCTGGGGAGTGTGAGGGCTGGTGGGAGGCTGCTGCTCTATTTGTTTGGAAAGCAGGTGGGAGTCACTCAGTAGCCCCCCAGGCTTAAAGTTGCTCTCCAGGGTTGGTTTGCTGGTGGAATTCCAGAGGGGCACTAAGGACATGGGCACATCCATCTGGGAAGCAAGGAGGGCCCAAGCCCAGCATACTGCAAGGGGCCTGCAACAGGTGCCTGACCCCACGGTCACACTGAAGAGCAGCAGGACACGGGGTGCAGCCAGGTGTGGGGTGCTCTCCCTGCAGAGCACGGCCCTGGCGGGTCAGCCTGGCGAAATTCAAGCTGCAGAAGCCACTCCACTGTGCAATTAATAAGTAACTGCTGTCCTTGGCTCCAGGCAGGGAGACGGTGGGGCAGGAGAGGCAGGAGGGCTTGATTTCCATTGCAGCCATCCCTGACAAAGGAAGTGGCTCTCCGAGCGCAGCCGGTGCAGTGTCGGCATGTCCGTGTCGGCACAGCCCTGGCTTTCCAGCACGGAGCGGGCTGGGCTCCTTTGGAACTGCCTGCTCCCAAGCCCCGGAGCACGAGTGCACCTTGCAGAATGGTAACTAAGGATGCTCCACTTCCCTGCTCCCCGTGCAGGGCCCTGCTGGGGGAAGGGAAGCCTCTGTGGGAAGCTGAAGAACGGGCTGATTAGCATTAGTTTTTCCCTCAGGAAAATAGCACGGGCTACAGAGAATGATCCGTGGGAGTGTGGAACAGGGCGGTGTGAGGGCTGGGTCCCCTTGCTCTTGTGTACTGGGCTTTGCTGGGGCTCCTGGCAGCGTGGTGCCAGCATCACCACCTGTGGGGAGTGGTGCTGCTCCTGGGGCTGTAGGTGCTGGAGGCTTGGAGCTGGCAGGCAGCTCTCTGCAAATCCAGGGCTGCTCCTGCGTGACTCAGTTTGGTGTCTGGATTGTAGAGTCCTGCACCCGTGTCCCAGCTTCTAGGCAGACAGAGATCCTCATGTTCCCATCCTCCCTCCCTGTCCCTGGCAGGAGCACCGGGATGGGGAGAGGTGAGGTGATGGGACTGGAAAGGAAAGGCAAGGAAAGGCAGAGCAGGAACGCCCAAGCAAGAAGTAATGGAAAATCTGTCACCGCAGTGTTGCAATCAAATACAGAGCCTGGAGCATGAGCCGTGGTGCCACTTCTGGTTGTGGTGGGATGGTGGTGCCCATTGCTCCTGCCAAGGGCCCTGAAGCTCCCAGGGAGGCGGTGGTGGGAGATAGGTCCTGGCATGAGGATGGGGAGAGCTGTCCCACCATCCTGCTGTGTACTCGGCCATGGGGAGCACCAGTTCTGCGGCCCCAAGGGAGATGCTGAGCATCCTCTCCCACTGCTGTTTCTGTTCACGCTGTGTTGCCCACAGCCCTGGGCCGAACCCTGCTTGGAGCGGTGGGGGGCCAGCAGAGGTGAGGAGCCATGGGGCAGGAGGGGCACTTTGACAGGCTTAGCTGCTCCAGTGTGTCCCAGAATCCTGCTCTTGCTGAAACGGGCCAGGAAACTGTCGTATTCTCCCAGCACTGCCTGCCAGAGATGACATCTCAGTGTGCAGAAGGAACACTGTGCTCTGAGCCAACAACTACCCAGGAGTGGTTTGCATGTGGCCCTGCCTGCACCCAGCTCTCACTGGCCACTCTGCCCGTGGCTGTGTGGCGGGCGAGGGGAGGGCTGCAGGCTGGATTCTGATTTTCTGGTGGTGTCCCTCGGCAGCGTGGCTGCATCCCCTGCATCCCTTGGGGTCCTGCCTACCCTCGGGGTCTTGCCTGCCTTGCCTCACATGCGGGGCTGCTATGCAGCTGGAAAGCAGCTGATTCCTTGGGCTCAGCCCTGGCTGAACCCAGTGCCTGGCTGGAAACCCTGCTGATCCTCTCCCAGCAGACACAGTCAAGCTGCCCAACCTCAAATGCATCCCATGCAGATGCTGCTTGATGAAGGCCTGTGGAAAATGGTGAGGGACTTGCTGGAGGCTGCTCTGGCCCTGCAAACCAGAGCAGGAGATTGGAGGCTCCTGGCCAGGGAATTGCCTGCAGGAGGTGAGGCTCTGTCAGAGGAGAGGCAGGGAGCAGCAGGGTGGATGGCAGCTGTGCTGTGCATTGGAGCTGTGGCTGGAAATCAAACAACCTTCTCTTGCACCCGAGTGGCTCGGCTACGTGGGGACTTGGATCCCAGGGAAGACCTTGTCCCTCCCCTTGGCTGGGAGTGGGAGCCCCTGCCTGGGATATTCCTTGTTCCCCCCTGGCTGTGCTCTGCAGCAAGGCCGTACTGAGCTGGCTTTGTTGCACACTTGGAGGGAGCCCAGCAAGCGAGTGGCTGGGGCTGGAGGGCTGCCTTGCCTTGCTGCAGGGAAGCTAAATATATATGTTTGGCCACAAATCAGGGTGCGGTGTAACCGTCAGCACCGGCTGTGGGATGGGGGAGAGGAGCTGCCTGGCTGTGCCTGAGGAGAGCAGGGGTGGGGATGGGGTGAGGGGCACGGGAAGGCGGTGCAGACCCTGGGCAGGGCAGCATGGCTGGGATATGGCCCGGCATGGCAGGAAACCCTCAACCTGTCCTTCCACCTTTTCCATCTCTTGGCCACTTTGTAGGAACTAGGGAGGGGATGAGGCTGCTGGCTCACGACTCTTGGCTTTGTTTCCAGCCATTTACCAGGCTCCTTTCCCTGCACTTTTCTCTCTTCATTCCTTTGTGTCTGCAACTGCTTTGAAGCACATCTACAGTCTGACAGCATCCTTCTCTGCCAGGGATGCCTGTCCCTGGATCCCTGTGGGGATTTGGCATCTTTACTGCCAGACTGGGCTTTGTCAGCCCTTACCCGTGCCCTCCCAGGGCTGTGGTAGGATGGATGGGGCACAGCCCAAGCCCTTTGCAGACACGCAGCTGCAGCTACGGTTCCTTTTGCTGAATAAGCCTCCGCCTGGGAGCAGCACTGACGTCAGGCTGTGGAAATACCTGTGCGAGGGCCTGGAGCTGGCTCGGCGCGGCCGGCGGCACAGAAACTGGGAGGAGGGATGCTCTCTTCCCATCCGGAGAAGATGCGCCCACCTCTGGCCTGCGCCAGCTACTTTGTCTGGGCACGGCGGGTAATTAAGGGCTGAGCCGCGCTGTCTCTGGGGTGGGGCTGCTGTGCAGCCACGGGATCAGTGTGCCTTGACAGCCCCTCGGCTGCTTGCCTGCTCCTGGCCTCTGGTTTTCGCCAGCTCCGGTGGTGCCCCTCGGCAGTGTGGGCTGCACCCCCTGCACAGAGCAAATCCACCTCACAGCTACGTCCTGCAGCCAGATACGGACCTGGCTGTGCTCCACCTCCCCGTGCGGGTGTTTCCCCTGGGGAGAGGTTTGTTATCCATGGGCACCCAGTCCCCACCCACGGCAGCGTGGGTAATGCAGGGCTGGCAAACCCCTGAGCCACACACGTGTGGCAGAGGCCAAATTCCTGCAGTCAAGTACCCTTAACTCTGCCCTTCCAGGGCGTGCTGCACAGCTGTTTTAAATCCAGCTGGCTTGAGGGCTGAGTGTGTAAGTGTGGGATTCAGGGACCAGAGCACGGTGTGCGTGCACTCGGTGTGATGTGGAGAGGATGGGGCATAGTTATCTGGTGGCAGAGGCTGGGTGCTGTGACATGTCTGCCCTGGAGCCCCGTGCCATCCCAAGCTCCCTGCACAGAGTCGGATACAGCCCCGCGGCTCTGCCGGCACTGCCGTGCCGCAGGCTGCTCTTGCAGTGCCGATGGTGGGGTGACCCCTGGGGTTGCTGGGGTGAGGAGCGGGGCTCCCCCGAGCAGCAGGAGGATGTGGCCATAGACTTTTCCTCTGGAGCTGATGCAATAGCCAGAGCAGCTGTGGCCGAGTGACAGGAAATCTGGGCGCTGGTTCTTTCCCTCCGCAGTGATTTATGGGATGGTGTGGCCGCAGGCTGCTGCCCTGGAAATAGGCTGGGGTGGCTCCAAGCTGCTTCCTCTGCTCGCTGCAAACAATGCCTTCTGGAAAGCCATCCCGGCTGTGCCGGTCCCGGACGCATCCCCCGGGAATCCTTGTTCGCAGCCAGAGGATGCCTGACCAGACTCTGCGCGGCGTTCCCATCGGGAGGCAAGGGGCAGCCCCCGTGGTTCCCGGGCTGTCCCTGTGCTCCGGCTGCCACCCGGCCGCCTCCCCCCTCCTTCCCCATCCCCTGCCACGCACTGTGGGTGCCAGTGAGATCCCTCTTGCTCTGCATGACCGAGGGATGCATCGGCAGGGGGGTGCATCCGTCAGGGAGGAGCAAGGATTTCCATCTGCTGAAATAATATAGGGGGGGTCACTGGGGGAGCATCGTGTATCGCGGGAGCAGGAAGGAGCTGGTGTGGGCTGTGGCCAGCTATGATTGCAATGGCCTCTGGAAAACATCCGCCGGGAGCTTCCTCCTTGCTCTGTATCCGTGGCCATGACGGCGCTGGGTCGGGGCAGCGGGGGGAGCCGGGGGTGACGCAGCCGGAGCGCAGCCCGGCCTGGCTGTGCATCCACTGTGACAAAGCCGAGCGGTTCTTTGGCCCCGAGCCCCTGGCTCGGCTTTCAGCCCATCACGCTCCGTTTCCCTCCCTGGTCACCCCGGGGAGGCACCCGTTCCTGCCGGGAGGGCTGGGAGCACGCAGGGCTCCTGCGATGACCCCGGAGCAGTGAGGTGCTGGGACGTCCTTGTTCGCCTTGCTTTTGGGGAATCCCTGAGGTGTGCGGGGCCCGGGGGGTGTTTACCCTGCGGCTGGTTCTCTGCCCCCAGAGACAGATGAGGGCTGCAGAGGAAAAGGAGGGCACTTCTGGCCCTGGACCCTTCCTCGTGTGCTGCCTTCTGTGAGGGGCTGGGGAGACATGAGCCCTCCTGAGCCCCTGGGCTTGGAGCCAGCAGGGATTTGCCCGAGCAACTTTGGGCAGGCAGGCACAGACCCCTGGGCTGTGGTGGGGCATTCCCTCACCCTGCTGTCTGCTCTTGTCTGGGTTTGGTTCAACTGCCAATCACCAGGAGGTGAATTTGGAGTTTCTTCCAGCTGATGCGAGTTCCCAAAGTCCATCTTCTACGTGCTTGCTTGGGGATACTCTCGGGAGCCTCCTGTGCACCCTGGTGCAATGGCTCTGGCTCTGCCCCTTCACGCTGCCCCTCCTGCCACCGGCCATCCTGGTATGCACTGGGATGGAATTTTTGGGTGGTGATGGCATTGTTTCAGCTTATCTTGGCCTTGTGGCATGCCCCGGATGCAGCTGTTTGCCTTGGGAGGAGGGTGGCTCTGGAAGCCAGGACCTGCCCTTTGGGGAGCTCTTGACCCCCATCCTGAGTGGATGCAAACAGGTGACATTTGCCGAGGTCCTCAGGGGCGAAACCCGACATCGCGGAGGAGGTCTTCTTGTGGAGTGGGGCCGGCTCCAGTTGCGCTTTTATTTGCTTGTTAAATATTTTATTTGGCTCTCCTGATTTAGTTTTACGGTGGATTTAACGGGCTCACACTGTTTTCCAGCTGTCTCTGCACATGTGCAGGGCAGAGGGAGGGCCAGCAGGAATCTGTGGGGGGCACAAGGCAGCCCTCGGCCGCCCAGGAGCTGGGAGGGAGAAGGGATGGTGCAAGGCTGGGGATGCAAGGCGAGCCCTGGCAGCCTGTGCTGCCTCCCAGGGTGCTCCTGGAGACCTACAGCTCGGGGCCAGACGGAGGGATTGTATTTGTCCTCATACAACCAGTCTCAAAGCATTTGCCTTCCCTGAATTAGCCCACTGATGCTTTGAAACTGTTTCCAGTGCCGGCAGCGAGCTGCTTCGCAGGTTTGTGGCCCTGCGAGGATGGTGGCTGTGCACCCGTCTGCACGTCGTGCCTGTTTCCGGGCTGGGGGCGAGGGGGGAGCACCCGCACGCCCAAGGGACAGGTGTTTTCCAGGGCCAAATGTCTGTCCTGGGTGACAGTGGAGGCTGTCTGCCATCCCGTCCTTCTGGGAGCAGCACCGGGAGCATCTCGGGAGCTGCGGCTGAGGCTCCCCGGGGAGAGGCTGGGTGTGCGTGGGGGGAGTGTGACTGAACGGGCGGGGTGGGCATGGAAACGCCAAATATTTGAATGGGAGTGAAGAAGTCATTCCGGGTAACGTGGCGGGTAAAAATAGACACGGGGAGTAGGAAAGAAAATGCTACCGCGGCTGGACTGGCGCGTGGGAAAGGGCGGCTGTGGGACGGCAGCTGGGCGGTGTCCTGCTTTCAGCTGGGACAGGGTTAATCTTCTTAATAGCTGGTGCAGTGCTATGAGGGGTCAGAGACTGTGGGGTTTGTGCCCTCGTCCCACAGGGCTGCAGGGACCCTGGGGGCAGCAGCAGAGTGGTCCCTGTTTCCTGCGGCGTGGCTGATGTGTGCAGTGTGAGCAGCCCCCCTTGAGCGAGTGCAGCCCCCTCGGGTGCAGCCCCCCGTGGTTCCCACAGCCTGGCTTCCCCAGGGACTTCAGCAGGTGCTGGGCAGTGGCTCACCCGTCTGTCGTGTCCCCTGCAGCCGAGAAGGTGTCCTCCCTGGGCAAGGACTGGCACAAGTTCTGCCTGAAGTGCGAGCGCTGCAACAAGACCCTGACCCCGGGGGGGCACGCTGAGGTAAGAGCTGCCATGGCGGGCAGGGTGGGAGCTGTGCTGGCATTCGGGGGGCCTGGTGGGATGGGAATCCCAGGAACAGGGCTGGGGCAGATACCTGATGCCATGTGGAGGCGCTGTCCCTGCGGCACGCAAGCCCGGGAGCGCACACTGTGGCTTCAAGCGCTGCTGCCGCAGCTCATGGTGCTCTCGTGCACAACCCTGGGCAAGCCACAGAGTGGTGCTGGCACCACGTCTGGTGTCCCTACTCTGTCACCCACTCCCAGGCAGCTGTGGTGGGGCTTGGCATGCCTCAGGAAGCACTTGGAGCTCCATGCGCTGGGCAGACTTGTTTGAGCATTGCATAGGCTTTGGAGGCGTGTGTGTGCTAAGAGCCTGCACTGACCTGTAGTTAAAAACAGCTAGAATGGGGGATGCCTGGGTTGCCACGGTGATGAGGGCTCGACACTGGTGCTCTCTGGGGCTGTGCTGGGGTGTGATGCCACTGGCACTACCCAGCACTTGGGAGTGTGAAGGCGCCATGCCGGTGGTGGCAGCTGCTCAGACTTGGGAGCAACTGTATTTTTCCTGTGCAGTGTCCCAGCGTGACACCCGCTGCCCTGGGTTTGGGCAGCACCTGTCATTCCACAGTGTCACCAGCTCCTTAGCTTGGCTTTAGGGGGAGGCACAGCTGGGGAGCAGCAGGGACAGCTGTGCTGGTTGCCCCCAGGCGGTGGGGAAGTGGGGCCTGCCCTGCCGGGGAGGCTGGGGCTGTGTGGGTGGATCTGTGCTTCAGGCCGGGTTAAGCCCAGAAGATTTGCTGCTTCTCCATATAAGGTTGGATTCTGCTCCCATAGGGGATGGCAGCCAAGCCCCACTGACTGTGCCGAAAGCAGATTTGGCCCTTCCCTGCTTTTTCCCCCTCCTTTTGAGGAGGCTAGGTTGGAAAGGTGTCACGGGGAGACCAGTTAAATGTTTACCCTCCTCTCTGGCATGGCAACGCTGTGAGCACACTCATATTTATGCCTTGCAATATTTTGCAGCTGCCTTTGGCCAGACCACAGCCTTCTCACTCCCCCGGCCTTACCTCCAGCTGTCCTGGCCCTTGCCTTTGGCACAGCACCGCTGCTCAGCTGCCACCCTGCCCTTTGTGGGCAAGGAGTCCCTGCCTTGCAGCAGAACGATGGAGGGCAGGAGCAGGGCTGAGGTGCTGAGTGGAGCCAAGCAAGCAATGGGGTGGGATCCTGCCTGAGAACAGGCTCCCAGTGGGTTTTCTACCCAGGACTGTGTGTAGCAGCCCTGCTGGCCCCCTGCTCCAGCCACAAACACTCTTTTCTCTTGGACTCAGTTCCAGCTGGCCCATGAGAAACGGCTGTGGGGAGTTCCGGGGCTTATCGCCTGCCTCATGCCTTCCTGTGATAATCGCCCCAGACGATACTGGGGTCGATAGCAGCTGGGCTGGGACCAGCGCCCATGCGGGGCCTCTGATCTTGGGCCAAGGCGAGGGAAAGGCAAAGCTCAGGGCTCCCACGGTGCTCTAAGCACCTGAGAATGGCCTGGCTGCGCACAGGATGCTGAGGGCCTGAGGTGATGCCTTGCTGGGTCCGGTGCCACATAGCTGGGCTGGGGCGTGGCGGTGCCTCTTGGCTGAGCTGCCGTGGGGTGCTGGTGTGGGGTGCTGGTGCTTCAGCCCCAGGGCACAGCATGTGCAGCACAGCCCGCGTGGTTGATGCAGGCGAAATCCCCGAGTGCTCAGGTCGGGTTAGGCTGGCACTGCAGTCCCACAGCTGGGTGCATTTTAGGGTGTATGCGTGGCCGTGGTGGTCTCTGAACACCAGAGGATGGAAGTGCTCCTGAGGGAACCGTGGTCACCCCTCAGCATCCTAACACTGCCCTCTCTCCCCAGCACGACGGGAAGCCCTTCTGCCACAAGCCCTGTTACGCCACACTGTTTGGCCCCAAAGGTACGTCCGTCCCCCCCGCCTGTGGAGCTGTGCTCAGGGCTGCAGGAGGGGCCACATCCCCTCATCCCCACTGGTGGCCTCAACAACATCCCAGAAGCCAGGCTAGCATGAGCTGAGCATCAAGCCAGCAAATTGCAGTCCCAGGCCTACTGTCTGCTTGTGCAGAGGGAGAGAAGAGCTGCTGAAGAGAAGGAGGGAGGAAGGAATCTATTCTGACATCTGCCCCTTTTTTTTTAATATTTAAAAAACCAAATTCCCATTCTGACAGAAGGTGGAGTCACTCTCCTGTCCCAGATGTGGCTGGAGAAAGCCTGGGTCAGGAGAAAGCAAGCTGGGACTGAAGTGCAGCGGTGGCCCTCGGCTCAGCGGGGCTGGGGGAGGTGGGACAGGGGGCTGGGGGGACGATGGAGACCCCGAGTGCTCCCAGGCCCCCACAGCCTCTCTGCGCCCCTCTGCAGGGGTGAACATCGGCGGTGCTGGGTCGTACATCTATGACAAGCCGCAGATCGAGGGGCAGACTGCTCCGGGACCCATCGAGCACCCAGTGAAGGTGGAGGAGAGGAAGGTGAATGCTGCACCTCCCAAGGGACCCAGCAAAGGTGAGGGGCAGGGCAGGACAGGCAGCCTGGCCTTTTGCCGTCCTGGGCAGCCAGTCCAGAGCCACCACGTTTGGTGATGGTGTGGAGTGAAGGGTTTGTATGTGGGGTCCACCCCCCAGGTGTGTCCTGGCTGAGATGTCCCCCCCTTTCCATGCACATGTCCTCTTTTCTTCCAGCCTCCAGTGTCACCACCTTCACCGGGGAGCCCAACATGTGCCCGCGCTGTGGCAAGAGAGTCTACTTTGGTAAGGTGGACAGCAGGTGCTGGCCCCACAGGGTGACATGGCCCTACGGGACTGGGCTCTGTGCAGGAACTCTGGGGCATGCAGAGGCTGGGAGTGGGGTTTGGATCAGAGAAGGAGTTGTGGGTAGAGAGGGATGTGCCTGAGGGTCCTTCAGGGATGGATCCTCTTGGATACACTCGTGGCTGCAGGGCATTATCTGCACTGTATCCCCTGCTGTCACCTCCCACTTGGTAATAGCTGTCCTCAGCCATCCTCTGTCACCTGCGAGGCACCAGAGGTGTGGGAGGGATGCGGGAGGCTGGAGATCCTGAGGGCTCTCTCTCAGGATTATGTGATATCCCCATGGGGAATGCTCCCCCTCAGCATGGTGCAGGGGGCTGGTGTGACCCTCCCTCCTTGTCCCTCTCCAGCCGAGAAGGTGACTTCGCTGGGGAAGGACTGGCACCGTCCCTGCCTACGCTGTGAGCGCTGCAGCAAGACGCTGACCCCGGGGGGCCATGCTGAGGTAAGGGAATGGAAGCCTGGCCTGCACACCTGGGGATGCCAGTGGGGCATGGCTGAGATGTCCCAAGCCATCTCCATGGGCACCCACTGCCTTTGCAGGAGGGCAGGGCTGGGAGGAGCAGCTCCTCAGCCTGGGGAAGTGCCGGGGGTGCTGGGGTGTCTGCAGGGGACAAGCAGAGCCAGAGAGGTGTCCAGCCAGGTGGACGTGTCCTGGGGACTGTATTTTCCCTGGCCCCCAGCCCAGGTGACAGGTCTCTCTCTCTGCCCCGCACAGCACGATGGACAGCCGTACTGCCACAAGCCCTGCTACGGGATCCTCTTCGGGCCAAAGGGTGAGTGCCTGGGGCACGTGGGCTGGGCACCCAGGCCAGGGGCACGTGCCCTGCGTGGGCTGCCACTCTCGATGCCGGTGTTGACATCTCCCTGGAGCATGCCACCTTCCCGCCCCGTGTCCTCACCCTCCTGTTTCTTGCCCCATGCAGGTGTCAACACCGGCGCTGTGGGAAGCTACATCTACGACAAAGACCCTGAGGCGAAGAACCAGCCCTAGGCAGCGTCCCTGCCCGCCTGCCCGCACGCTCTGTGCCCCTCCTGTACTAACCTCCTGCTCCCGGCCGGAGCAGACCCTCACCAGGCTGGCCACAGAGCTGTGCCCTCTCTGCTGTCTCTACTCCGGGCAGGACAGCCCTGCCCCTGGGTTATATATCATAGTCTCTAATATAAGCTTCAGTGTTTAAAGGCAAAGGTAGAAGGTATCTCTGGTGGTTCCCAATGCACTCTGCCCTCCCCAGCCCTTCCACCATCCCCCCGAGTGTGGGAGGCAGCAGGGCAGGTGGGGGGATGTCCCTGACACCAGCGGTGGCACCCAAAGGGCTGAGGATGGGGGGCAGGTGGTGGCAGGAGTCCCACCACGGGAGGGTGCTCCATGCTGTCCCTCAGTGCTTGGGGGTGGGGTCAGGGTGCCCAGCCCTCTTCCTCACCAGGTGTTGGAGATGTGACACCTGGCAGCACTGCCCTTCTCCTGGCCCTTCCCAGGCTCCATGCCCTGGCTCTCACTCTCCCTGGGTCCCTCTGTCCACTGTTAGGTCTGGCACCTCCCTACATCCCTATGCTTGAATCCCTGCAGGTGCACCCCAGCAGGTGCCCCAGCCTGCTCTGCGGGCTGGTTTAGGTTGGTGCCCCCCCAGCCTGATCCCCCTGGAGGCAGAGCCTGTGCCAGGGGGCACCTGGCAGCTGCAGCCCTGGTGGAGGGGGCTCTCCTCTCCCCACCTTTGGAGGACAGAGCGCATTGGGCTGGTGGCTTGGGCAGCAGGACCTCCCCTGCTTCCCAGAGCCGGTGGTTTCTCGTTGTTGTTGTTTATTTATAAGCAGTTGTAAATGTGCTCCTCGCTTTGGAGAATGACACGTGCCCCCATCTCACCCGTCCCCCCGTGCACGCCCAGCCCTGCTGCTGCCCAGGAGAACAGGGAGGGGGCTGGTGCAGGGGACCTGCTGGGGCAGCGAGCCCTGGGTGCCAGCGTCCCCCTCTCTCTGGGCTCCCTGTGCTGCTGCAGGGCTGACTTCTGGTATTTGCTGACAATAAAGGTTTTGAGAGATGTGTTGTGCAGCTCAGCTCCGGGTGGAGGCGGGGGAAGCTGTCCCCACCACACAGCATCCCTCTGGTCCCAGGACCCTGCTGCTATGGTCCTATCCCAGCTAGCTCTTCCTGGAGCCAGTCTGAGCCGCTCCAGCTGAGCCTGAGCTGCCCAGGCCCGAGCTCCTCCTGAGGAGCTGTTCCCTGTGCCGCGAGCACAACAGGCTTGTAGGAAGCTGTGCTGGCCATGCAGATGGGATGGGGTGGGGTGGGATGGGGTTCTTCCCGGCTTTGGGGAGTGGAAAACTAATGGACAGAAGTTAAAGAGCAGGTGACATTGTTCCCCCCAGCCTGGGCTTGCTGAGCAGGCACAGTGCCCGAGCGGGGCTGCCATTGGGAAAGCTCAGCCTGGCAGCAGCGGGGCAGGAATGCAGTGTGGGGGCATTGGCCACCCCCCAGCCCTTGGGAGCTGCCCTGTCCCCAGCCAGATACCAGCCCCGCTGCCAGGCCTGGTTTTAGACATGCAGCTATTCCCCCTAGGACCTGGGCGTCTGGAGAGTGAGGCCCGGAGCCTGGGGCTGCCAAGGCAAACACCGGCTCTGGGAACTGCTGCTGCGGCTCGTCCCTTCTGTCACGTTCCTGCAAGAACCCCGTTGGGCTGCCTGCTGGCCGTGCCCCCCTGGGGACCTCGGCATCCCACTGGCCCCGTCTGCTGGGGAAAGCAGAGACCTGGTGGCCCCTGCGATGTGTTGAATGCTTGGAGCAGCCCCATCCCTGCAGCTGCTCCGTTGCCATGCAGGAGAAGGGGGGTGGTTGCCAGCCGCAGCCCCTGGCCCTGCTCCTCGCCCAGGCACAGCTGGGAAATGCAGTGAGCACAACTGCAGAACAGGGACAGCAGGGAGCCTGCGGCTGCAGCGGCATTCCTGGGCTCAGGCAGCCGGCAGAGCAGTGGTTTTTCCCTGCTGGCAGCAATCCCAGCGGCATGAAGCCGTTTCCCAGGCACAGAGGGCCCGGCAGCACAGTTCCTGAGTCGGGAACTGGGCTCTGTGTGTTCATGTTTTGGTGGGGTTTCTATAGAGACTTGACCCCTGGGATGCTGTAGGGACAAGGCTGGGTTGTAAATCAGAGCAGCGTCGCTCTGCCGGCTCCTCCCCGGACCCGCAGCTGGGCCCTCACAGCCAGAATTTGCCAGGTTTGCCCCACAGAGCAGCAGCGGTGCTGAGGTGGGGGGTTCCCATTGCTCACCCAGGGCCCAGCACAGCTGCCAGCAAAGCCCTTGGCATGAATCCATCTCTCCTTGCAACTCTTATTTCCCATCATTAATTAACGAGCTTAATACACTCTTTGCTAGCCCGTGGCGATCCTCTGCAGGAGGGAGCTTCCCTGATGGACTGCACAGGCTGCTTTTCCTCCCCAGCACCCACCTGGCCCCATACTGTGCGCCCAGCCAGGCCAGCAATCCCAACAGGATCCCACCATGGGCACTGTCCTTGGCCCCTCGATGCGAGCCTCCAGTGGGATGCTCGCTGCAGCAGGGAGCCAAGCACACCTGGGACCTTACCTGAGACCCAGAGTGTGGCTGAGGGGAGATGGGCATGAGCTGATGCAGGGCTGCTGGGACCAGTTAAGCCAGTGGTGTTGAGACAGGGAAGGGGTGGCAGGGATGGGAGGGGATGCCCTGCTGTTCCTGGGCTAGTTCTGGGTGTGAGGGGATATGGGGAGGGCAGGTACAGCATCCCAGCTGCTGCCTGCTCCCAGGCGGGAGCCACCAAACACAAGATTTTATTTTGAGTTGGGGCTGGCTTTCCCCTCAACGCCTTTCTCTTTCTTTTTTTTTTTTCTTTTCCCTCCTTACATTTTCTTTTCCCCATGAGGGTTTTACTGAAGGAATGCAATGAAATCAAAAATAGACAAAATTCAGCTCTGCTGCACAGGGGAGTGCTGGGAAGCCTGCAAATATCACAGTGTCCTGCTACGCCAAAGGGCACAACCTGGCTGCTCAGGCTCTGGGTGGGCAGTGTTCACACACCCTCAGGTAGGTGAAGGGACTGGGCACCCCTCGTGACAGAAAGTGTCCCCAAGGTACAGCAGGTACCCACAAGGTGGGTGTTAAGAGCAGGAACCTGAAGGCTGTAAGAGGGCTTTGGGGTCCTATAAGGGATTATCTGTGTGTGCAGAGGAGCTAGGGCTGTCCCTGTACTGATGGGTCAGTGTGGGGACCAGGGCACAGACACAGGAGAAGGGCACTGTGCTCAAGCAGGGAATGCAGCTCTGGCCTCTAATCCTTGGTGCATTTTTGTATTTATTTTTGGGAGGCCTATGTGAGCTGAAAGTACTTCTTTACTTGAGGCTTGGAAAACATCCTTCCCCTCAGGGATGTCAAATATTTTATTTTGTTTTTCAGCTTGGACTTGCTAGTGGGATAAAAAGTCGGAGGGCTCTGGTGATTACAGACATGTTCTCCAGGGTACAGATGAAAATGGAGAACAAAGTGGATGCAGCTTTGCTTGGAAATCCCCCAAGCCCTGTGAATTTATCCTGGGCCACTTCACTTGCTGGCTCCCAGGTTTCCTGGGAGCCAGCAGAGCTCAACAGAGAACTCACCAGCTGGTCAAACTATTCTGAGGGCAGTCCAGGTGACGGGTGCCAGCTTGGGTGTCCCCAGGCTGCGGGAGGAGCAGGCTTGTCACCTACTGCTGCTTCTCAAGAGAAGGCTGAGGGTGCCTGTGCTGCCAGAAATGGGGCTGAACATCTTGTGCTGTCCTTTGTGACCCAGAAAAGGGATGGAAAGTGTACAAAGGCTGGTCCCAGAGAGGCACAGCAGGTTGCACACATGGAAAACACCAGGAAAGGACTTGGTAGGGGTAGGAATGATGAGGGCAGCCTGGGTACATCTGAGCCAGTCCATGCAGGGAAGGGAGATGTGACCATCACAGTGTGGAGGGGTCCTGAAATACAGGGAGATGGCAGGACAGGATGGCTCTGATATACTGGGGGCCAGAGCAGCACAGCTGGGCAGTGAAGCCAGACAGATTTAAAGCATTTGCTGGGAAGTCAATAAACAGGAGCCAAAAGGGATGAAGTGCTGGAAGATGTGATTTAAGATGGGATATTAAAAGTGACCCAGTAAGCACAGCTTGTTTCCACAAGGGCCAAGAGCCAGCTCAGATACTCCCTGAAGTCAGCAGAGGGGCTCTTCTTGGCTGGGCCGAGCTTTGGCTTGGTCCCAGAAGGAGGTTAAAGAACTGGGTGTAAATACTAGAGAGGGTGCAGGAGAGCAGGCAGGGATGAAGAAGAAGGAATGGCACAAAACCAAGCAGAGGAGGATTTGGGCTGTAAATCCCCCTGCCCCTGCAGTGCCCTGGGCTGTCACGCAGGGAGAGCTGCTGGTGCAGGCTCTGCCTGTGACACTGGCGAGGATGGTGCTGGCTCCCTGGCTGGTTGCTGCCTGGGGGCATCCATGAGGGAACACCCCAGGATGCAGGCTGAGCTCTGCATAAGCCTTTAGGTTTTCAGGTAGGATGAGCAGCTGGGAACCATCCTGGGGAGCTCAGGGGACTCCTGGAATGCCCTGGGGCAGACTGCTGGGGGAGGAGTACCTACACTGATGGGATGGAGGTGTGCAGGCTGCTTATGGCTGTGCAAACCCGTGACTCCTCCTCCTCTTCTCCTCTCTCCTGCTCGGTCCTAGCCCTCTGTCGTGCCTGGGTATGTCAGAACACAGTAGTCATATCCGTTTCACCTTCCTGCTCCACTGCCACGGCATGACCACGCTGAGCAGCGTGCTCACAGAGAGAGCAAACACTTCTGCACCCCTTTGCCTCACCTCTAGTGAATTTTTAACCGGGAATAAAAGGTGTGGCGTCAACAGCCTGGACCCAGCCCAGGGCAGGCGGTGCTGCCAGGGAGGCTGGGAGGTGATCCCTGGCACATATCCCCTGCAAGTAGCCTCTGAGCAGTGTCCACAGTCCCTGCCAGCCCCCAGCACCCACGTGCATCTCCCTGGCAGGCAGAGGCAATGCCTCCTGGGCACTGGGCAGCTTTCCAAAGCAGCAGACTTTGCTTCCTTGACAATCCCGGCTCCATTTGATAGCCACAATAGAAGCAGCCAGGCCACGCCAGGAAAATGTACCAAATCCTCCCCCAGCAGGATTTAGCCAGGAGGTTTCCTTGGGCTGCCGCTAATGGAAAGCTTGCAGAAAAGAGCAGATGGTAGCGGAGATTTTGGCCAGACTGTACTCAGGGAGACTGGGGGAGCCTGGATGAAATTGGAGGAGATTTTCCATGTCTTGGCGGGGTTGGAAAGGTGGACAAGGGCTACCACACCCTTCCGTTCCACAGATGGAAGTTCCAGCCGTGTCCCTGTTGTGTCCCCATGTGGGCAGCCCTGCGTGCTCCATCTGCACTGAGCCGGGAGCTGGCCCGCGGCTCTGAGTTTGTTATTGCTCGTGCAGTGTAACATTAACTGCGTGATGATAATTCACACGCTGGCTCTGAGGGTGAGAGCTGAGCTGACAAGGGGCTGCAGGGGCAGCCAGCTGCCTGAACTGGCCTGGAAGCATTTTTACATTTTCAGCTGGAAGCAGACGTGATCGCCGGTGCCCGCAGCAGGATGACTCTGCACTGTGTCCCCAAGGGCACTGAGCACAGATTTTGGCGTGGCAGCGAGCGTATTTCAGAACTTCATACCATTTGGGGCTTTACAGCACCAGTGGCAGTGTGCTGGTGGGTGTGCCAGAAACCCCCGGAGTGCCCCTTTCCAAGCCCCTTCCCCAAGCCCCCCACTCCTGGAAGGCCTTTCCTGCTGCCATCTCGTTCACAGTTTCTCCCAGCCAGTGGTCGCCTGTCAACTTTATGAAGACGTATCCCAGAGGTTTTCCTTAGGGTGTAGTTTGCCCTGACAGCCGCCTTCGTGCTGCTGTTTTCCTGTCTGTCTGGTAATGGGATTAGCCACGTGCAAATCCGGAGGTGATGGAAGGCGAGCGGGGGCAGAGCCCGCCAGCCCCTGTTGCAGCGCTCACCGAGCAGCTTCGCGGCGCTGCGGCACCGGCAGCTCGCGGGCCTTTTGATGGGATCACGCGCCCGGCAGCTCCCCCCAGCTTCTGCTGGGCTTGTTTTAAGCCATCCTATAATTTTCTTGTCAAATTAGAGTTCCATGCTGGGCTGTGTAGCGCATATTTTACGACAAATAGTCTTGGCTGAGAGGACCTTTGACTTGCACAAGTGCGGGCTGAAATATGGCCAGGGAGGGAGATTTTGCAGGACTTGCAGTTGTGAGAGCGCTGGGACAATGCTGGACCAGGGTGCCACTGACCCCTTGGGTCATGCCCTCACTGGTGCATCATCTCCCCTCTGTGCAGGGGTGCTGGGAGTCTGTGAGAACTGTGGGAGCCCCTGCGCCACTCCAGCAAGGGAGGGCAGGGTGGGGAGGCTGGAGCTGCTGCCTGGGCAGATGGGCTGGTCTGCTACATGGAAATAGCTGTTTTTTCTTGCTGTGTTAGCAAAACAAACCCAAATTGGCTTATGTCACTGCCCTGCCTACAAAAATGCCAGTGGCTTTTCCAGTTGTTACTGCAGTAGTCACCAGAGGCCAAGATGCTTGAAGGAGATATTTGGGCCGGCAGCTCTGGCACACCCAGGAGCTCTTGACTTGCATCCCTGTCCCAGGAGCCCAAGAAACTCTTGGGGGCTGCAAGGACCTTGCACAAAACATGACACAGATGGAGCTGGGGAGCCGGTGCTGGCTCTTGCCAAGGGAGGGGATAACCCTGGCCATAACAACACCACCCAAACAAACAAATGAGACAGCCCAGGTTTTCCGAGGGCTGTTGCCATGCCATCGGGGAGCGCCGGCGCCTGATGCTTCAGGATAGAGCCTCGCCCACAGATTCCTATCAGAGGGCATTGACAGCTGAGGCATGCTCAGTCTAATGGTTAAATTAGCTGGAACAAGGTCTGCAGATAAGATAAAGTCGTGGTTTGCTGAAGAGACTGCTCTTGGCACTGGCTGGGTTTTTTCCCTGTCAGGCTATGAACCTTGATTTGAAATGATGCTTTGGGTGGGACCTGGGGTTGCTGAAAATACCACCCCTGCCCTTCTCCTGCTGCTCCCTGGTGCTGTCTCTGCCCAGCACTGGAGCTGTCCACTGGATGACTTTGTCTGTATGTGTGGGCATGGCACCATGGGCAGTACCCCAATGAAGAGGGATGAGCTGGCTGCTGCTCACTGTGAATCCAAGAAGGCTCACACAGAGCTGCAGCTGGGTTTTGTGTCCTGGGGCGAACCTGGATGGCAGAAGGAGCAGTGACCCCAAATGTCAGCCTGCTGCACTGTTTCCAGCCAGCTTCCTCTAGCAGGGCCTCAGTGTATTCTCCATCACAGAGCACTGATTGTTTCGCACACCGGCATTCCAAGCGTTTATGGGCTCGCTCCCTGTAAAATGAGCAAGAAGCTGTATCCCGTGGGCTCCCGAGATGCTGCCATGCTCCAGGAGTGCCTGCAGCCCTTCCTCCCTCCCTGCTGGGGCCTTGTGGCAGATGGCTTTGCTGTACTGCCCCAGCCCTGTGCATGCCTGCTAATGAGGGGGACAGGAGCCGGGTCCCAGCCATGAGCAGGGTGCAGGCATGGCTCCCATGGGGTGTAGGATCCAGGGCTGTGTCCCACAGCAGCCTTCCCACTGACACTGGCTCGCTGGGATTCACATAGGTTTGCAGGGCACACCAACACCATGCTTAGGCTCACTCCTAGTGAAGCAGGCTGGGCCTAGCCCAAGGTCTGTGGATTCTGGTAGCCCAGCGGGGCCAGCTGGGATCATCAAGGAGCCACGAGGGGCCAGCAGGCACAGAGCACCATGTGGCTCAGTGGTGCTTTACTTTGTGAGAGTGGCCCTGGTTCTATGCCTGCTCTCTTGAGTGAACAGAACAATCTCCAGAAAGTCCAGGGGGACACAGAGAGGATGGGACCGCCAGGCTCTGCTTCAGCCGGGTCGCTCAGTGTGCGGTGCCATGCAGGGTCACCTGCTGCCCCAGCTGGGGTGGGAGCATTCCTGCTGCAGGACGAGCTGGGCTGAGTGGTCCATGGGGACTGGCCGCAGGGCTGGCCAGCTGGACGAGACTTGCAGGAGGGCAGTTTTCAGCTGCTGGCTGGCACAAAACCTACCTTAAAAGGGAGTGCAGCTGAAGGCGTCTGTCCGAGCCAGCCAGTGGCCCCAAAGCAGCCTGGCACCATGTAGGAGGGGAAGCAGGGCCACTAGAGAAGGGAGAGGACATGCCTTGTCCCCTATACCATCAGGGTGCCAGCTGCACCCCTGGTGGTGTGGGGAAGGGGTCCTGGCCCGGGTAACCCAGCTGGGTGCTCACCAATGCTGTGTCTGGGTATAGGGGGATGTGATGTGGCTGAAATCTGGGTGCCTGCATGTACTGGTGCCTCAGGGCAGGAAGAATGGGGAGGAGGCAGTGTGGAGGCCCTTGCAGGACAGTCTCCCCTCCCATACTGTAAGACACTGTCTCAGCATCTCAGCATGACTCACGCCTTAGCTGGGAGCTGATTCCGGTGACGTCGTGCCAGTGTGGGTGCTGCCCACCCTGCTGAGCCCAGCATTGCCCTTGGAGCAGGATGGTGCTCCCCAGCCTGCAGTGGGGCTGCCAACTGTGGGGTGAAAGACCGGGACCACTGGCAGCAGCAGGGAGCAGCAGCAGGGAGCAGCAGCAGCGGGATTATGCTGGGAAGGGAGGCTGCTGGAGCCAGGCTGATTCATAAAGCAGTCCCAGCATGAACGTCGCCTCTGGGCACAGCTTGCCGCCTGTCCTCCTGCACCCACGGGTGGGATCCGGTGTCAGCAGGGCCCTGTTTGTGCCGGTAAGGGATGCCTCGCATTTCGGAGGCAGTCGCTCGGCATCCTGGCGCTGGGTTTCACAAGCCCTCGTGACCTTTCCAGCACAGCAACGTGCCCTGGGGAGGATTGTTTCATACAAAACAGACCTTTGGATAGGCTTTTCATTTCCTTCACAGCCAAGCACAAAGGAACAACAAGTCCTCCCTCCTAATAAAATGACAAAGTCAGTGACACAGATGGGCTGGCTCTCCACAGTGAGTGCAGCCATGTCCCACACCCACACCATTCCCAATGTCCTGCAAGAGGGGGGTTACAGCCCTGCAGCTCCCTCCCGCTTCATCTCGCACCCCAAACTTCCCCGTGGGCAGGACACCCTGCCTGATGGTCGACTTTTACACTCCCTTGGGAGAAAACATGTCTGTGCTTGGAGCTTGGAGCCCAGGTGGCCAGCACCCCATCAATCTTTATCTGGGAGTGTGGTCAATTGACAGATGCCAATCGCACCTCTAGCCCAGCCCCCCCGCCCCCCGAGAGGGGCTCTCGGCCACCCACACAGCACAAGCGTGGGCAGAGAGCTGGCGTGCAGAGGGGACAGGGCTGTGTGGGGGCAGTGGAGGTTGGGGTGAAAAGGGTGTGGGGCTGCGGACTGCAAAGGGTGCAAGGGGTGCAGGGGGTGT
>VZRQ01000333.1:1364488-1375931 GCA_013397975.1 Machaerirhynchus nigripectus
GGGCGGGCGGGCAGTGACTTCGGCGGGGCCGCCGTGGAGCATCCCACAGCCGGTGCGAGCGGAGTCCCGAGCCCAGCTGAGCCGACACCATGCCCAAGTGTCCCCGCTGCCAGAAGGAGGTCTACTTCGGTAAGGGCTTCCTGCCCCTCCCCAGCCGCCCCCGCCGCGGGGGACCTGTCGGGCACCGATGCTGCCCTCTCCGGGCCGTGGGTCCTCCGGGCACCCGGGCTTCTGGGTGCCCCCATACTGCGCACCCCATCTCTGCAAATTCCTGGGGTATCCCGAAGTTGCTCACCCCTGCGCTGTGGATGATCCTATAGATCCCCGGGTGGATGATCCTATAGATCCACCCCCAAGGAGGTGCCTGGTTGCAGAGCGCGGGCTGCACTGGGCGCTCCCAGCACAGCACGGAAGCTCACCCCACTTCGTCCCCAGCACAGCCTGCGGCTCTGAGCCAGCTTGGAGCCCAAAGGCTCAGGTGGTAAAGGTCGCTGCTCTGAAAGCCTGGGCGGGTGAAGCAAGCACCTTCCCAATGACAAATCCTGCCCTCGAGCAAGTTCCTGGGTCAGTGGGTCACCCACACGTTGTTCTGTGTGGTTTAGCACAGCAGGATGACACCCTGGGGTGCTATTTTCAAGCCGCTGTTGCAGGGTAGGTGTGAGCCTTGTTGGGCTTCTGTCTGCTGCAGGGCTTCCTGCAGATATCTTCCCTCCAAACTGGGGCCCCAAAGCTCCTGCCCCTTCTGGGGCCATGGACCTGCTATCCTGTCTGAGGGTATTTGTGGGGTCTGAGCTTCTCACTCAGCTATCAGCTGCTGGAACAGGCGGTTTTCTCTGCCAGACCTCCCCGCTTGACTGGCATAGCTGAACTTGAGGGGGTTTGCTGGGAGCAGCTTACACACACTCCCTACCTTCTAATTTACTAGAAATGAGGGATCTGAAGCCCAGGTGCCATCACTGACTTCTCTCTCTGCTTTATTTCTGCTCTGCTTGGGCGTGTGCCCCAACTGTTTGCGCTCTGCCAGGAAGCTGGGGGCTCAAACGCAGGAGCTGCTCTCTGTCTGTTAGCAATGCCCACCCTGGGGAGCTGTGCCGGGGCTGGCGTGGGCGCTGCCCAGAGGGCTGCTGGGGCTGTGGTTCCTGTGGCTGGGAAACTTCACTTTGCCTTGAACTCAGAGCTTGCAGCCAGGCTTTGAGATGGGGTTTTGCCACAATACATTTTGTGGCTCCCTCCTGCAACTCAGGCTCCTGGGGCTCCTGGGGCTTGATATCAGGAGCCACCAAGGTGCTGGTGACAGTGTGTGCCTGTCCCTGTGGGTCTGTATCAATCGCGGTCGGGGTGAGCTGGGTTTGCCGTGCCCGCAGGTGCGGCCATGGAGGAGCTGGGATGGGACCATTTGACCAAGGAGGGGTTTGACCTTGCACTTATCACACTTGCACTTATTACGAAATGTCTCTGTTGATGCAGAGGCTGAGGAGGGTTCAAAAGCTGTTGGAGGACCAAGCTTGGCGCTTGATTTCTGTGCCAGCAGATTACCCGAAGCACTGGCAGAGGAGGCAGAGCAAGCCTGGCTCTGGGGCACTGTGAGGCTTTTGGAGCCTGGCGGTCCTGCTTGGGCGTGCCTCAGGCTACTTTGGGCCAAATTGTGTCTGTAGAGAGCAGGGGAGGGGAGGAGGTGGTGCTGAGAGGACTAGGGATGGTGTTTGCATGAATTTTGCCTTCGTGGCTGAGTGCTGTAATGAGCCTTAGCAGAGCTCCTGCCCAAGGGTTGGTGCAAATGCATGTGCAAGAGATGGGGAGGCTGTGCTCTTTCCAGAAACCCTGGGATAGGAGGGCTGTGCCACGGGCCAGGCTCGGGCTTCTGGGGGTGCCCAGGGGGAGGACACTGTTGCCCCTGCCAGGCTGCGGGCACAGGAGGCTCTTTGTGCCACTGGGGAATGGTAGCAGGGCTGCCTTGTGACATTTGGGCACTGCCCCCGCTCCCACCTCTGCAGTCACCAGCTTGCTTCGTGCACAGGCTGTTGTGGGCATATTTGGACTGCAAAGAAGAGGTGCTTCAGGCTGCCAAGGCTGCCCCAGGGCACGCACTACCCACACTGGCTTGGTCCCATTTGCAGGCATGGGGACAGTGTTCAGACCTGGCTCTGACACAATTCCTGCGGACAGCTCTGTTTGATCACTTAACAAATTCCCAGGAGCTCGGCTGCTAATACGAAGAGCACACATGTCTGCAGAAAATACCCTCCTCCCCCGCTGTGCTGCAATTAAAAGCCACCCTGTGTTCCCCCTGTCTCTATAAACATGTCCTGGCTCTGGGATGTTGTCCCTCCCATGGCTGCCTGAACCCCTGCCAGGCTCCAGCTCCGCTCTGGTTTGCCATGGTGCCAGCAGAACTGGAGCTGTGGCTGGAGGGGACTGGTTTGTGTTGGCAGGGTGTGGCAATGGCTTTGCCTCCCCAGTCCTTGCCAGCATCCCCTTTCACCCCTGCCAACTCTAGTGATTTCAAGGGCTCCAGCTCACTGGGGAGAAATTAATCCCCTTGCAGGCTGATATTGGAAGGGAGGTCCTCCGATCTTTGGAAGATGGGGTAGAAGTCAGTCCATCCTCATGGATGCAGCCATGCTCACCCTGGGCGTGGCACTGCTGCTGCGGATCCGTGTTCCTGGATGTGTATGGCACTGTGTGTACACAGCGAACACGTGGCTGTGAACACAGTGCCCTCTGTCCTGGGCAGATGGACCTGAGAAAATGCCCAAAAATGTCCTCCCTAGGGCTGATGGCAAGGCAGCCAATCTGCCAAAACAAACTTGTGCCTGTTCAGTGCCTCAACTAACCCACCTCCTTTCCATGGCAGCTGAGAAGGTGACATCTCTGGGGAAGGACTGGCACCGGCCCTGCTTGAGATGTGAGAAGTGTAACAAGACCCTGACGTCTGGAGGCCATTCAGAGGTGAGGTTTGCTGCCCAGGAGGTCCCTGTCCCCTGCAACTGAGGGGTGGGACAGGCAGAGGTGGAGCTGAAGGATGGTGGGGCTGATGCTCTTTCTCTCTCCCTGCAGCACGATGGCAAACCCTATTGCAACCACCCCTGCTACGCTGCCTTGTTTGGGCCCAAAGGTAGGGTGCCTGTGGTGGGGTTGTGGAGGGAGTGAGGGGGCTCAGGGCTCCTGTCTCTTGGCAAGTTGCAGCCCCCTGTGCTCACCATCCCACGGCAATGCTGACCCAGCTCCATCTCTTCCAGGGTTCGGCCGGGGAGGAGCTGAGAGCCACACGTTCAAATAAACCTCAGGTTGGTCCTTCCCTCAGAGCTTTCCTCCAAGGGCTGGCTGGGGCTGTCCTCCCTCAGGCCAGCGGGGAAGGCAGGCCTGCCACAGTGTCTCTCTGGGCTGGCTGTGACTCCCAGCCCTTGCTCCGGGGCTCAGGAGCTGGCTGCCAGCTGCTCCTCTCCACCAGTCCCAGCTGACTGGCAGCACCCGCTTAGCTCCAGCAGTGGATGCCAAAGGCAATTACTGCTTTGTGGCCTGTTGGCAAAAACAGGATCTGTCCTGGAGCACTGTTGTCCCTGGGATGTCTCTGCTCCCAGCTCAGCCTGACTTCATCCGCTCCTCTTTTCCATCCCTCTCCAGGTCTGATGTCCAGGGTTCCCAGCACAACCTGAAGACAGCGCAAACACACCGCAACAGACATGCATTTTTGTTTTTAATTCACCCTGTACTAGACTAGCACGTTCAAAGCAATAAGTAACCAAGGCTGGGCTGGTGTGGAGAGAGGCTCTGCTCCAGATGGAGTGCTGCCAGGGTGGGGATGTTGGGTTGCCCTGCCAGGTAGGAAATTTGGCTGATAGTGCTGAAGGCTGCCTGGAGAGGAGACCACGCCCTTCCAGCCAAAACCTAGCTCTGCTTCGGGCATCCAGCTCTCATGGCTGGGCCCACGGTTGTATTCTCAGTCTTTAATAAAGTAAAAGATGCTTCCCTCCTGTAGCAGCTGTGCTCTCTGTAACGGGAGTCCCATGGGACTCACTTGTGAAGCGCCTGCCACTTGCTTGAGGCCCCTGTGGCCTTTGGACTGAGTCCCACAGTGTGTGATGGCCCCACGTGCCCTCAGCTGGGGCAGAGAGGTGTCTTGCTGGGAGACGGTTGACTGTCACATCAGGATAACCTGGTATTTTGCTGCTTTTGCTCTGAGCAGCCACACGAAAAGGCCAAGGGAAGCGGGAGGTTTCTGCCCAGGCAGAGCCAGCCTCCCTCGGCAGGGAAAGCAGAGCTGTGCTGTTAGAAAGCAAGAGCTGGCTCACACGAGCTTTGCTCTTTCGTGTTTCAATGTTTTTGCCCTACTGGAAAAACGGCACTGACAGATGTCAAAGATGTCGACTTGAGGGATGTTTCTAAAATGGTTTCTTAACCATGAATATTACTCATATTCAGAGATATCTCATCACCCACTGGGATATTTTTGTCTACAGTTTATGCGTGCATTTCCTTAGAGACTGCTCTGCATTCTACTGTCACGTCAGCCTTCCTGGGACTTGGCCAAAACCCTCAGGGGTCAGAAATACATGTCCAGTGTCAAAATCCTTGGTGTCAGAAGCAGCCTGATCTGATAAGCATCTTAAAACTTCCAATTAAAACTTGCTTATTGCTACAAGGCGCTGCCTCACCTCCCACCCCGATAGCACAACAAACACAGGCGTCTGTGTCAAAGGCAAACCCTGGCTATTGCTGTTTGGCTGTCATCAGACTTCCCAGCCAGCCAGGGCTCGTAGGGACCTCCTGCTCCCACTGCTGCCTTTGCCAGCAGCCTCCTGTGGGTGCCAGCACCCATGGACCCGTGGCTCCTGGCCATCCACACCCGGTCCTTCTCTGCACGGCCGCTGGCGCCCAGCCTGCCTCTGGGGCACTGGGACAAGGCTTTCCCCTGCCAGCTGAGCTTCAAAGCAAACTAGTGATATAATCTCAGCAGCCTTGAGCGTGCCAGTGAGATAGTGTTTTCCCTCAAGCATTTACAGTAATGGCAAACACAAGCCTTGTCATCCTTGGGATTTCCAAAAGTGTGTCCAGCTGGGAAAAGGACCTGTGAATTGGGCTCAGGGTCCCTCCCAGCAGAGCCCTGCCCTAAATTTTCAGAAGCAGCTTATTCCAAGTACAAGGGGCCAGGCCAGCAGTGATGAGGAGGGAACCAGTGAGGGGTATAGAAAAGCAGGGGCTGCACATGGAGAGGCTGGGGCGATCCAGCCCTTCAAATGCCAGCCCTTTTCATTGGCAGTGACTGCAGCTGGGGCAGGAGGCAGTGTGCTGCTGTTTGCTGTGTGCTGCTGTTTAGTCTGCTATTTGCCGTGTGTGCTGCCCAGGGCTGCCTTTTGCTTCAGTCCCTGGCCATGGATTTGGAGTGTACTTGTGGTGGCTCGGGACGTTTCTCCCTGTCCTGGGTGCGTGGAGGGATGTAGGAACTGAGCTGTGCCAGGTCTGTGCGGCTGCAGCTAAGCCTGATCCTGCAGGTGCCTCACTCTGTGCTGCATAGGGGTATGTATGTGCATGTTAAAAATTAGGGGTCCCTCAAGCATAGTCTGAGGACAAGCCCCTGGGTACTGATTCCCAAAATCTCCTTCTTAGAGTCCTGTTTTTCTGCTTGCCCCGCAGTAAGAGCTCCCACTGAGATGGCTTTAAGCCCCAGGACTTGCAGTTGGGATATTCCCCGCCAAGAGCTGTGCTTGTACAAGCCACACTCCCTGCCTGATTCAGCCTTGATGCTATGAGGTTGGGCAGTTCAGGCACAGGTCACATCCGCAAGGAGCCTTGGTCAAAGAAAATATATGATAAATTGATTTTTTAAAAACTTGCTTTGGTCTTTGGAGAGGAAGCAGAAACAGCTGTATCTCATTTGTATAGGAAATCCACACCCGAGCCAGGCCTCCCCTGGATGCTCAGCAAGACTCGGCAGCGGCCGGCGCGCCGGGGAGGTGGGCTGACAGCAGGCACAATCTTTTCTCCATTTGAACAGTAAATCTCTGTGGCCTGGAGTATGACTGCATAGACAGGCAGCAGTGTGGTTTCCAGTGCATCTCATCTGTGATGCTTTCGGTTCTGAGCCTTGGCAGGAGCTTGGGACAGGCAGCGACAGTCCCTTCCCTCCCAGTGTGGTGATGCCCTGGCTGTGCTGCTCCTGCAGCAGGGAGAGCAAGATGCTCAGGGCAAATCCCAGCTTCTTCCCGTCTGGGACAGCAAAAGTTGTTGGGTGATTTACATCATGATTTACAGCACAAAGATTCCTTGCTTTAGTGACCTGAAACACCACCGTTGGTGACCCTGAAGAAAGGGGCTGTGTTTTCTCTGCCATTATTTCCTAAGCTTGGGCTGAGATCAGTCTGTGGGTTGTGGAGTGATAGTTGCTATAAACACTTCATCACTGTGACAAAAAACAAACAACATCACAGTTCCTCTGGCAACTGAGTGTGGGCGAGCCCCACGGCCCTGGGTAGGGAAGCAGAAGAGGTTTTGGCAAAGACAGAAAACAGGATGGGTTTAGAAACTTAACTGCTGCTGCTCCCCATCCTGGCTTTGTGACTTTCTGTACAGAAGAGAAAAGGAGAGGGGGGCAGAAAGGGGGCTGGGGGGCCCTTCAGCCGTAGGGGCACAGTGCAGGCAGGAGTGACCAGTTTGGGTCATCTGAGCCTGCAACCTTCTCTCAGCACAGATTGACAGACCTTAACCTGAAGCAGGGGACAGCAGCTGGCAAGGGGGTAGTTTAGGCTGGAAGCCTTACAGCAGGGTTCTCCTTAGGGTCATCCTTAGGGAAGGCAGCAGGCTCGGCCCCTGGACAGGGCTGTGTTCTGGCAGCGTGGCCGCAGGCTTCAGGTCCATCTGGACTAACACGTGCTGGGTGCCTGGTTCAATGCTACCTCGCTGGGACACCAACAGGGCCACTCACCCTCTCCTGCCAGCGCTGATGGGGACATTGATGTGACACTTCTAGTACTTCCCTTGAGGTGGTTTTGTGTCTCATCTGTGCAGCTTCTGGCTCGGGGAGAGTGGCACAGGGGCTGTGGCTGCAGGGGGTTCCTGCTCTTTGCTGTGCAGGGCCCATGGGGATGAAGCCGGTCTGTAGCTGGGTGGTATCCAGCACACCATGGCTTCGGGTATTTTTAAGGCTGGTTCGTGTTAAGCTCAAAGAGCTCCGATATCTTTTAGGTTAAAAAAGGATCTGCCCATCTCCTAACACCTCAGAAGTCTGCCTTCTTATCCAGACTGTGTGGTAAGAGGGAGCATGCAGCTGATGTCAGGCAGCAGGATCTGCAGATCTCTGCGAGATCCTGTGGTGAGATGGGACTTCCTGTCAAGTGCTGCAAAGCAGTGGTTTGGGGAACCCCCATCTTGCCAGCGAAAACAGCTCTGCAGAGAGGTAAGAAAAGGAGGGTCAAGCCTAGTTCCAGGAACAACATCTCCAGCAAACACTGACGATACTGAAGGTGGAGGGACTCTTATGGGTATGGGTAACAAAGAGAGGCACAATGAGAAGTGAATGGGACCATGAACTGAGGTACTGGAAACTGAGGTCTAGCTAGGGAGCAGGGAGAGGAGGGCACAGGCTGTTCTGCTTTCACCCCGTTCCTGGTGCTGGTGATCCAGTGCTGGAGAGGAGCTGGGTGCAGAAAGCCCTGGGGGTGTTTGCCAGGTCCTGGGTAGCTTGCCCAAGCAAGGAGCGGAAGCAGAAAAGTTGACATCAGGCGCCTAGAGCTGAATTTTACTTTCACACCTCTTGTATTATTTTCAACGGAACAGGGAGAGTTTCCAAGAGGGAATGGTGCAAGAACTTCCCACCGAAGCCTCTGTTTTCTTTTGGTGAGTTTTCTGTTAAAGGCCCTGGGGGAAGTGGTCAGAGGGAGTTTCCCTCTGTGCAGAGGAACTTGGCTATTAATGTAAAAAGGGTGAAACTCCTAAGAGAGTTGCTGAGACCTCAGATCTCTTTTCTAATCATTCCCAATTCACTTATCATACTGAAAGCCCTGCATCAGAGGGCCTGAAACACCAACGCCTTTCTTAAGCATCCAGCTGCTGGGAGCTGACCTTGAATTTTGTCCACACACAGCCTACAGCCCACACACAGGCCTACTGCTGGCTAACTGCCTGTGTCCAGGAAGACCTGCACTCTAGCGTTCGTGGAGTCATTACAGCATTGCTGCAGCCCATCCATGCAGGCAACCTGTGTTCACAGCCCCTGTGCTTGCTCGGCTCCTTTCTGCCAGCATCACGGCCATGCTGCCAGGTCACTCTTTTTCCCACTCTGGTTTACCTGATGTCCCAGTGAGGGAAGAGCAAGTGTGTACAATAGAGCTGGGTTGGGAGCAGGGAAGGAGCTGGAAATGTTTACAGTAGAAAGTGGTGCAGCCTGCCTGACCTGCTCAGGGTGTGAAACGCTCCGGCCACTCAAGGCCTCCCTTGAGCAGGCAGGGAGGGAAGCTGTGCTCTGCTCTGATGGCTGCTCAGCAGGCACCACACTGCAGGAAGGAGAGGGGAAGGAGAGAAGTGAGGAACTCCAGCCACCCGAGCTGGCAGTGGAGCGTGGGAAGCACTGATGCCTGGCCTGGGGGCCTGGCCAGGAGACAGGCTGGCTCCCACCCACGCCTTCATGGGGATAAAAGCATTGAGAAAAAAAACTCAAACCCAAAAGACCAAAGGAGTTGTTTTTCCAGGAGAAAAGCTCACACCTTCCCCTTGGCAGCGCCGGGCTGAGGTGACATCAGGAAGCCTTACTGCCGCCGGAGCGGGCAGGGATGGCTACTATCGCATACAATCAGCATGAGGCAATGGGACAGGGCTGCCGTCATCATCTCTGGCAACCCAGCGCACACAGCAGGGCCGTGTGTGGTGGCGAGTTGCCATGGCACGGGTGCAAACAGGCGCCCTTGGCCCCACTGAGTCACCCGGCGCGGAAATGACCGCAGCTGACAGACCGCGTGGAAAATGGGCGGCTGTGGGGCACCACACGAGCCCGGGAACCCAGAGAGGGCAAAGTCCAGTGGCCTCTCCCAGGTAAAGCACCCCTGGCCCTTCAGTACGTGCCCAGACTTTCCCTTCCCATTGTGGTCTCCACTGCCATGCTTGCCCCGAATCTGCCTCAGTGCCTGGGACCCAGGGGACCAGCTGATAAGAGGTCTGTCCTGTTTCCTCTTTCCATAGAGAGGGTCCTGAAGGCTTCCAATCTCCACAATGACATCAGGGTTGTGTGCTGAAGTCAGCCAGCCATTGCTCGTTTCCATCTGCCAGTCCTTACGGGACTGATGCTTGGGAGAGGGGAGGTGAGGGTGGCCTGGATGCAGCAGGGCAGGGGCTCTGCTTGCCAGTGGGGTGCCATCACCATTCCTGCTGGGACAGCACACTGGGGGCTGTCACACCGTCACCTCCTTTGTCTGTCCATCGCACACGGTCCATTTCTGCAGCAGGAAACCATCGCCTTCCCACTGGCTTCTCCCACCCTGGGAAAACCGCCCAGGCAGCCGGCAGAGCAGATAAGTGGGGCCTCTCACGCCGGGACTGAGAACCTGCTGTGCTGTGCTGTGCTGTGCTGTGCCGTGCTGTGCTGTGCCGTGCCACAGAGGCTGGGATGATCTGCCTGGTGTCCAACTTGCCCGTGGCTGAGTGCCAGCCCTCCACAGTGCCAGGTGCCCTGTGTCAGCTGTGCCCACGGGGCTGCGTGCTGGGGAGCCACGGGGCAAGGGACCAGGGGATGCTGGCCACGAGGGCAGCCAGCCCTTGCTGGGGTGCCACGGGGCTGGTTTGGCCAGCGGGGTGGAGAGGTGGCGTGGGGGCTCTCAGTATGCTGGGATGGTGTGAATCCCAGCTGCTGCTCCCATGCTGAGTAGTGATTGCTGGCCTGGGGGTTGGTGTGCTGGCGGGGGGACAGGAGCCCAGAGGAGGGGTGATGGACAGAAGCACTCACTGTGCGTGCACTGGGTGATGCAGGAGAGCCCTTGTCTCGGCAGCTGCCCTGGGGAGGAAAGGCCTAGACAGAGGAATGTGTGTGGGGACAGGGATAGCTTTGAGCAGGGTTTATGGAGTGGTCAAGAAAACACAGGAAATTGGCTCCAGCTGAAGGTCCTCCTGCCTGGAGACTGCAGCAGGGACGGGAAAACAGACAAGCGATGTGTCATGGAGGGACCAGACAGCGCCCGATAGCAGCAAGGTATGGAAAGCCAAGAAGGATGCCAAAGACAGCAGAGGATTGTCCAGGTTCGATAAGGCTCTGGGCAATAAAAAAGGACTTTATGGGCTGTTGGAAACCAAAGGCAAGGAACCATGTGGAAATGCCAGGCCTGTTAGGAAGGAGAGCAAAGAAGTGGATACAGATTGCTGAGCTAGAACTGGACGAGGGATAAGGAAAATGCTTTCCAGGCCATTAGTAAAGGAGGATGTGAGACAACAGCTGCTAGAGAAGATATTTTAAAAATCCTTAAGCCTGGATAACTCACACCCAGGGGTCCTTTCAGGGCTGGCTGGAACAGGAGCCAGGATCCACAGGACTGGGAGAGCTCTAAAGCAGTGCTCAGCATTGGAAAGGGCTGCATTCCCCAGCACAGGGGTGGGAGGCAGGAGAGGAACAACCAGAGGGAAAGAGTGCACACACAGTTCACATTGGCTGGAGGTCTCTTTGGACCATTGCAATTTCTCTCCTCATTGCAAGCAGCCATTTGGCTGCAAGAGGCTGTTCTGTAGCAGGAAGGAATTCCACATGTTGTTTCATGTTGTTCAGATGCTGGAAAAAAAAAAGTAAAGGCATCACACTAGATCCATAGTGAGCACATTAAATGGGCTATGAACTGGGGAACTGGCCAAGAAACCATCAGTGGAGGCTTCCAGCAGGTCTCATGTCCAGCCGCAGGCAGCGTCCTCGCAGCGCTGGCGGAGCAGACCGGTGTCCCTGGCACAGACCAGTTGTGCTCCCCCTGTAAATCCGCAGCAGGAATCCACCTCTATGCCAGGTTTTGGTTCTGCAAATCCTGGCCAGGGGTGGACTTCTCTCAGGAACTCAGGCTTCTCCCAAACAGGAGATCCATTTCTCCCTCATGGGCCCCCAAGGATTAATCCCTGGGATTGCTTCATTTAAGGTGTTATATGCCCGGGGACCCGAGCTGGCCACGTCACAGCCTGCTAAGCAAGAGGCATGCAGGAGTATCTGCAAACCTGTTGCTCTCAAACCCTGTGCTCTCCCATCGTGCGAGAAGCTGTTCTGATTGAAGCAGAGCTGCTTTTGGAAGAGCCGAAGCCGGGTTTTGCACCAGGTCTGTCCACCAGGAAGGGTGGGGGAAGCTGGCAGGGCTTGCCCGGGTGTTTTTCGCCGGGGCAGGAGGCGCGTCCATGGCTCAGGGCACGTGTGAGCAGTGGGAGGTGACCTGTGTGGCGCGTCCCGCTCACCTGCGGGTCACTGCCCAGGCGAGGCCGGGAGCGCTCTCTG
>VZRQ01000333.1:1376757-1428140 GCA_013397975.1 Machaerirhynchus nigripectus
GACACCCTGCGCCGCGCCAGGTTCGACCGGCCGCAGGCGGTGAGCGCCGGCCGCTCCGCCCGAAGACCCCCGCCCGCGCCGCGTCCTGCGGGCACAGGCACAGGGCAGCGGGGAGCGAGCCCCGAGTGGGGCTGGGCCCGGGGACGGGGTCTGGATGGCAGTGCGAGGGGCCCTGAGCCTTGGGACAGGCACCTGCGTGTGGGGCTTCGGTGTGGTCCGGCTTCGGTGTGGTCCCACTGCGGTGTGGGCCCAGCTGACACGTGTTAGGGAACGCTCAGCAAACTCGCTGCTCTGGGAAGGGCTTTGTCTTACTGTGGTTTTAACTTAAGGCTTGGTATTTCACCCTGGTCTGCAACACCTTTTCAGTGTCACCTGAGGTTTGCTGCCCTTTACTGTGCTCCATCTTGGCTCCTGCCCCTTTGCCTCAGAGGCCTTCAGCTCGCACACAGGGTACCTCCCTTCCTCAGCTATTTTAAGGATTTTACGAGTGTTGACTGAAATTCCAGCTGTAAGAATCACTATTTGAGTTTGTCAGCATGCTGTCCTTGTGTGGCCAAGAAATGATACCCAGTTCCAGCTCATTCTGTGCTGCCTCTTGTTTGTGAGTTTCTGACACTGTCATGGCCAGATCTTCCCAGTGTGTTCAAGTGGTAGTTTGGCTACGGGTGAGTTGTGCCATACGTGGTTGTGTCAGAGCAGATTTTGGAAGCCATGCTCCTGTACACGTGTCTCACAGTAGAAGTGCTGGGCCTTTCTGTACAGNGCCCGGCCCGCCCCCGACACCCTGCGCCGCGCCAGGTTCGACCGGCCGCAGGCGGTGAGCGCCGGCCGCTCCGCCCGGAGACCCCCGCCCGCGCCGCGTCCTGCGGGCACAGGCACAGGGCAGCGGGGAGCGAGCCCCGAGTGGGGCTGGGCCCGGGGACGGGGTCTGGATGGCAGTGCGAGGGGCCCTGAGCCTTGGGACAGGCACCTGCGTGCGGGGCTTCGGTGTGGTCCCACTGCGGTGTGGGCCCAGCTGACACGTGTTAGGGAACGCTCAGCAAACTCGCTGCTCTGGGAAGGGCTTTGTCTTACTGTGGTTTTAACTTAAGGCTTGGTATTTCACCCTGGTCTGCAACACCTTTTCAGTGTCACCTGAGGTTTGCTGCCCTTTACTGTGCTCCATCTTGGCTCCTGCCCCTTTGCCTCAGAGGCCTTCAGCTCGCACACAGGGTACCTCCCTTCCTCAGCTATTTTAAGGATTTTACGAGTGTTGACTGAAATTCCAGCTGTAAGAATCACTATTTGAGTTTGTCAGCATGCTGTCCTTGTGTGGCCAAGAAATGATACCCAGTTCCAGCTCATTCTGTGCTGCCTCTTGTTTGTGAGTTTCTGACACTGTCATGGCCAGACCTTCCCAGTGTGTTCAAGTGGTAGTTTGGCTACGGGTGAGTTGTGCCATACGTGGTTGTGTCAGAGCAGATTTTGGAAGCCATGCTCCTGTACACGTGTCTCACAGTAGAAGTGCTGGGCCTTTCTGTACAGCCAGCATTAGCCCTGTTCTTTCTTAGTGCTCCTTTCTGTAGGTTCTGTGTTCATGAGACACCTAATAAATGAACCTGCCTGATCAGATGGTGCTGGCTGGATGCAGGTGTGCTGTTCCATGTATGATGTTCAGATATGGGCTTAATTGCCTAATTAAGACTAAATAATGTGGCAAATACTTTGCGTGCTGATCTCCCCTTCTGCCCCTGTCTTTTGCAGAGCCTGGATTTCTGGAGGCTGCTCTACGTGCTTCTGAAACAGATCCACGGGGGCAGGTGGACAGAGTCTGATGCCATAGGTAATGTGGTCAGTCCGTCTGACTGCAATTTCCAGCTGTCCTAGGGAAGGACTGGGACTGGTTTTGTAGCACTTTCTCTTTGGCTCTTTGCTCCCTGTCATCAGTGCTCCATTTTGAATACCTGTGCCACCAATCTACTGGGCATCAAGTTTACTGATGAGTAAATGTACTGTGAGGCAAGTTTGCTTCTCTTCGACGTGCTTTGTCCTGGAAACTGGGATGTTTCCACAGGCTCTGGCATCCCTTTGACATTTTATTGCAGGTAAATCTCTGCAATGATTTTATGCATTCTCAGTATCTGCAAAGATAGTTACAGAAGTAGATTTGGTTTTCCTTTGATTCTTTTCCCATTCCACGCATGATTCTGTTGGTAGTTTTCTATCCAGTCCTGTGTCAGAGCCATGAATTGCAACATGAGACCCACAAAGGCAGTGTTTTGGATTGAAGTGCTCGATGGAACAAGAAATAGAGTGTGTGTGATTGTTCTAGGGCGACTGTGAATAATATCTTTATGGACAGGGCCACTACTCCAGTGGGGAGCCGAATGCACGTTGGCTTCTCACAATAGCAGAAGACTATTTACTTCTTAAATGTATGTTATTCCAAGTACAACACTAGTCCCCATCTTCTCTTGAAACATGTCTGTCTAGGGCCTTTTCATTGAGAATTCAATAAAACATCCATCTAGGGCCTTTGCATTATATGAGAAGTGTATTGTGATGAATCAAGGTCTCCTCATACCAAAACCACTTGAAATGCACTTTTGCCCTTGAAAGCAAACCACCCTAAACAGCACTGTATAAAACCCCTGAATAGCTGGGAGTGTGGTGGCTCTGTAAATGAAATTTAAAAAGGTTAAAAAGTGTGGAATGCAGAGCAAAACCAGCATAGTTTTGCTGGTAGCTCAGCAGGAAGTCCCATTGCTCACAGGACTTCTGTTTTTCATTTGGCTGTTTTTATTTTTCCACTCATCTGCAATCTGCTGGGTATGGCAAGTCTACTTATTGACTGTCTCCCACAGCAGTGTAGATGTGGTCCTGCACATGTGCATTATTGGATCCTGGCTGCTCCCATACTAATTGCCTGTAGCATTTGGGGACAGAATTTCCTAGTGCATGTGGCAGGTTGCTGGTTCTAGAGAGAGCAAACACAGCCTCCACTGCTGCATTGTGAGGTAGCAATGTGTGGTTCTGCTCAGAACTGCTCTGCTGATTTCTGAGAAACCTTTTTAGTCACAACTTGGTGATTAAAGCTGAAATTCAGGCTGGGGAGCTGTACTGTTTTTCAAATGACACTAATTACTTTTGCTTGGCAAGTGAATGAGTTGTCTGCTGTGAACACAATCAATATTTTACTGCTTTTCTCTGCCCCAGCTCTGGTCTCCTGTGTATTTAATGCAAATGAAATAAGCCTTGGGCATAGGCACTAAATAACTTTCTCAGGTTTGTGTAGGATCCTGTTATACAGTAGAGAATTGAAACAGATTCCTCTAATCCAAGTCTAGTGCCTTAGTCCACAGATCAAGCTTCCCTTTTCTTTGCTCTTTTTGTATAACCTCCTAATTACCTTGGTTAAAACAAGGAGAGCAGCAGTTGCCAGATCCCAGAGGAAGGCTGTGAGGACTCCTTTGGTGTAAGGGTTACTGTGTGTATAGAAATGGCTTTCTGGAAAAGAGAAGCCATTCTCTAGTGGCCTTAGGTCTTTTATTTTTCCAAAGGAAACACTGGTCTTTGGCTGGTTCAGGAATCCCACTGAAGCCTGCCAGTCAGTGGTTAGAAAATTCTGCAACTGGCTCCTGGTTTCTCGTTCTGGGAAATTTTTTTCTTCACACAGTGAAAAACACGTACTGTAAACTTAGGTGTAAACTTCCTGTAAACTCCAGCCCCTTAAACATGTCACAGCAGTGGGTCTCTGGACAGCAGAGAGTCAGAGTAAGCTGTGTGGTAGTACTCCAGGCATAACCTTGCAGATGAAACCATGATTAATGGTTTCATGTTGCTTGTTCTTCATAGAGGCTGATGAACTTGATTAACGGCAGCCACGCCAGGTAGCAGTGCAATATGCATTTTGATAGTTGGAGGAAACATTTCTTTTCTGGAATTGCTGCTCAGTTTTTATACCATGGGAAGGAGGTCTGGAGCTGCGATATATTTTTGTTTGTTTGACAAATGTAGCAGAAAATGTTGTTCTGAAGCAGTAGTTTCCCATAATACCACTACCTATGCAGGTGTTTCTTGTCTGAGTGCATGAAGTAATGTATCTGTGTCTGTTCTTGTACTTGGTTTATAGTTCCTTTCCATTTTAGCCTGCCAGGATAGTCCATAGCCCTTGTTTGAATATCATGTTGGAAATCATGGAAAATATTTGTCAGGACTCACAGTGGAAGAGCACAGCCTTGAGTATAGTTTTAAGTGAGCTGAACCCTGAGGTTCCTCCCCAGCTTGGTCTTACTTGCTGAATATACTTTTGTAAATAATATATGTGAAGAAGGGGATTAGTTGGAAGGCCTGTGTAGGTCGTTCTCTATAAACTGCCTAATCCTAATGCCATAAGAAGATGGCAAAGAGGTGTCTAAGTGACTAGTGTTATCTTCTGAGTGCTGTTTTTTCCTTTCTCTCAGTTGCACGTTGTGGAGGGATCCATCTTGGTCCTGGGTGCTTACATAATCTTTACTGCCATTTATCACTGTTGTCTTTTAAGGAGAGCACTCCAGAGGTGAGGAAATTTAAGTGACTTCTCTAAGGTCATGGGAAGGCTCTTTGAGGCCCAGTTCCAGATCCATGCTTTGACTGCCCACTCCCAGTTCCTGCCTGATACACCAGTTGTGCCCTCTCCTGTGAGGGCAGTGTGTTGCAGAGAGAGACATGAAAGAGGGGGAGGTAAAGGACCAGAACAACAGGAATTCAGGTGATGAATTGCCTTGGTGGATCTGGCCCGAGTGATATATCAGAGCAGGGAAATGGTGATAAAAGAAAAAAAAGACACCTGAAATGCTCTCCTTTCCTCCACTTTGATATGTGATTTTTTGAGGAGCTCCTTGAACTGCAGATGGCAGCATGTGATGCTTGTTTGCTTTGAAAAAGGAGGAAAGCATGCACTGATCATCCTTCCTTTTGGAGTACTTCTGCCTTTACCTGTTATGGCAGTTCCTTTCTTGACAAATGCACACAAAAAAAGGAAAGGACAGCATGAAAACCCTGCTCATGTAAGAATGTTCAAGAGTGATCAAAATAAAATCTATAATATCTCCTTGCTCCTCTTGTGCTTGAGGGATTGGAGTGCACATCTACAGCAGGATTTTTAGCAAGCCATAGGCATTTCTGCCACCCTAACATGGGGAAGGGAAGCTGTTTGTTTCATTCACAGGTTCTGTGGAAAGAGCAAATGGAGTGGTTTAGGTCTTTTGCTTTGTAAGAATGCCTAAACTGCATCAAACTGTAGATTCCTCTAGCTCCACCCAGCTGTGACAGCTGTCAAAGTGAATGCCCAAGGGAAAGAAAAGAGCAAGTCTGGAAGGATGCTTTCATGAGGTGGGGGAATATTCCTTCAGCCTCTAGTAGTTTACATCTCAGACTTTGCAATCCAGAGAGGATATAGTTGTGTTTCATAAGTTTCCATGAACTCCAGTTCTGTAAATCCAGTTCCTCCTTGAACTTGTGTGACTCTTAAGAGTCCACAGTGTCCCACAGAGAGCAATTTCAGAATTTTGGTATATGTGTGAAGAGCATCTCTTTTATCGTGTTTTGACTCACATGCTTGCTAACTTAGGTGGCTCACAGTTCTTGTATTCCATGTTGTGCAAACAAATTATCCACTCTTCACCCACTGCACAGCACTCATGATTTTGAAGAGTTTTGTCATATCCATTCTTGCTCATCTTCTTGGCCTACTTCATCGCTTCTTACAATGCAGCTGTTCTGTACTTGTGATTGTACTTGTCCTTTCTCTTTATTTCTTTCCGAATCTTCCATAGCCTTTATGGGAGTGAAGAACTAAGGGTCACAGTGGGTATTTGCGTTCTGTTCAGTGTCCTTTCTAGGTTTTTCACATCGACTTTGCTTTTGGCTGCATTGTGATACTGAACCAATTGTGATACTGTCATTAAAAACCTTATCATCTGAGATTGTGTTCCACAGTCCACTGATCAGTTCCAGGCCCATTCTTATGTCAGTAAAGTCAGGAACATTTCTTTCTTTGAGCGCATAATTTCTCATTTTTTTCTAAAAATACTTTTATCTGTCATTTTAAAGCCTGGGCTCAAGGTTCTGCAGTCCTTCATGATCTGCCTGCATTCTTTACTACTAATATCACATCAGCACCAAGTTTTCTGTCACTGTCACATTGTCTAAGTGTCATTTTTAGTTGTTTGAACAGCAGCTGTTTAGCACAGAGCCCTCATGTGAAACCACTATTTGTTCCTGCCCTCTGGTTCTTGTCTGCTGGGCACTTGTCATTGATTCAAGGGCTTTTCCTCTCTCTCCACTGCAGTGCCTTGGTTTCTTTGTGCAAGTTGAATCCCACTGAGAAGTCTAAATGTCTTGCTTTGGTTGACTCTTCCTTAATCAGTTCTTTCTTGTTGCCTTTGGAGAACTCCAGAAACTTTTTGAGCAGGTCTTCCTTTTACAACTGCTGGTTCTTAGCCAGTGTGTGTTGTTTTCATTGTCCTCCTAATTATGTTCTTTATTCTATTTTTGACTTAGTACAGAGCCAAGGCTTACTGGGCAGAACCTTTTTAATAATAACTTTCTCTGTGTTTCCTCAGTATTTTACAGTCCTGCAGTGCCTGTCTTGTAGCTGTCAGGTAACATTTGCTGGTGTGAAGGAATATGGATCAGAGCATTCCTGAGAATCTAATAGCTCATGTGCTGTGCTGCATTATCTCTGCTCTCTGGTGCTCAGAGATTTGCAGCAGGCTGTGAAACTCCTATCTCTAAATTCCAGTTTAGTTCAGGAGTAAAGTGATTCAGAGTGTTTACTAATTCATAGCATGCTTGGTGACTCATAAAAAATGAATAGGTGAATTGGAGTCCTGTTGTAGTGGGGCTGGCTAGTTACCTTTGTTGCCTTTGTTAATTTCCAAGAGGCCATTACTTGTCTTAATCCCAACTTTGAATTTCTTCTTTCCCCTGAACAGTAGTTCCTGTAATCAGAATGGGGCAGCATAAAGAAGGCTTTTACCCTCTACCTCCTGTCCTTCACCAGCTGTTGATAAAGACTGAGTCCCCACTGTCTTCCTGAGGCTGGATTAAGAATATTACCCTCAGAGGAGGCAGCAGTTTCTGGAACTGAGTGGATAAATGCGTTGTGTGCAGTGTGTTATTCTCAATTGTTCTCTTTTCAGATACCCAGATCAGGTTTGTGAAGTCAGCGCTGTGGTACCATGGCTATGACAGGCCACAGCTCCATCGGCTCCCCGCCGACGGCTCCGCGGGAAGTCGGGAGCTGCTGCTGGCGTTTTCCTGGCTGCTGCACAGACTGGGCCTCTTGGAGCAGCTTCTGGCTCGGAACAGAGTAAAGACTGGGGATGAAACCTCTGTGTGCATGGTGAGCGTGGTTGTGTCCTTCCACCCTACCCCGTCCGGTTCTGTGACAGCAGCTGTGTTATCACCAGTGTGTGGTGGGTGGTGTCGTGGTACCTTGACAGATAAATGACTTCAGCTTTAAAAAAGGCTTACAGGGGCCAGCATCTGTTTTCTTGCCCTTCTCTAAGCTTTCTGTGTGCAGGTCATCTGGGTTCTTTATCAAACTCCCACCCCTGCCTGAATGCCCTGATTTCTATTTCCAGTATAGGTGAGACCGCTGTGAAGGAGTGCGTGTTTTCAATCTCTCTGCCTCTGAATTTTGAGCTCCCAGACTGTACCCTGAGTGGTTCTGCAGGGCAGGGAAACAGGTTAGCAGTGAGTGCTGCGTGTGCTGGCACGGGGTAGAGCAAGTAAGGGTGAGGCAAATAATACTTTTTACAAACAACAAGATCTCAAATGGCAGGTACTGCTCTTGAGGTAACTAATGACCTTGTAACCTCTTTGAAAACACAGTGGAGTATGTTGTTTTTTCCATCAGTAAAAAGCTCTTAGTACATAGAAAGTCTGTTCTGAAGTAACCGTCTTCTAGTCAGACACTAATTACTGGTCAGTCTGGTTCAAAATGACAGGCTCACAGAATTTTTTAGTTTTTTGGCAAAGGACACTGTAGGTCAGAAACCCTACCTGCTGATAATCTTGTGATGTCTAAGGCCTGTGGTCTTTCATGACCCCATATGTGTTTTTCCCCTAGGCTGTAGGCTGCCTGGTTTTGTAGAGCCTTTTTAGGGGACGGCAAAGCAGGAGAGCAAAAGTTTGGAAAGCTGCAATATAAAAGCGGTGTCTTCAGAAGGAAAACACTTGTACAAATGGAAGACAGTTCAAAGGAAAGAACCCTCTTTGTAACAACGTTATAAGTAGTATTTTGAGGAAAGGGACCACTCTTGCTGCACTACAATTATTTGCTGCACAGAAGAGGGAGCACAAGAGGCTGAGCTGTGAGTGGCAGTGCTATCTACGTATGTGAAGGGTGCCTTGAGATTTCAGAAAAAACATACTGCTGGAGAACTTTTTACTTCAAACTTCTCTTTTACCTTTTACTTGTCTTTCATCTGTGGTGGCAGGTTTTTTTTGTGTCCTTAATTTCTGTTACAAAACAGTGACAAGTGAAATGTGACATGAATTCAGGAAATGGGGCAGCACCTGTGTTATTTTCTCTGAAGGCTTGAAGTTTTGCATTTCCCAAAAAGGGAGGAAAGAACTATGGTAATACAATGTTATCTCTTATGGCCACACATACTGGTGTGTCTTTCTCTGCAGTTCTCACCTGCTGTACTTGTGTTTCTCAAAAAGCATGGAATGCATATTAAATTATTTTTATTCAATAACTGTCCAAAACAGTGTTGGGAAAGGTTTAAGAGCCTGAAATCTTTTTTTCAATAGACCAGACAAAACTGGAAGTTGGAGTTAGCTGGTGTATGTAAAGCTCATTGTATTAATGGAAACATTTCTTGTATGGTGTTCATCCAGCAGTTTTCATGCTCCAATAAAAATTGATCTTTGCAAGGCAAAAAGAAAGAATGGAGTTACAGCATAACTAGTGGGTTTTGTGATTCTCCATCACAAGAAAGTTAAAGCAAATGGAATTTTGAGGCAGAGGTCTTATCTTTTATTTGATCAACTAAGCACTGCAAAACCAATAAATTCAACCTTTAAGAGCCAACCAAATGAAGATCTAGGAATGCACTGGCAAGGATGCAAGGAGGCAGTGTTGGGTGAGGAGGAGATAGGTGGGTCACACACCTCAGTTTGGTCAGTAAATCAGCTCCTTGTAAAGCGCTCATGAAAGCCTGTTGTTTGTTTCATAAAACTGTCACAGTTTCGTTGTTGTTAGATACTGTTATTTTCTGGCTGTTGTTACTTTGTGAGATAACCATGTGGCAAAGCCTGCTCATCAGCCAGACAGTGTTCAGCAGTGGAGCCCCAATATCTTAGTATGAGAGGGGGAAGGTGAGGTTGTCACTTTGCTACCTGACATCTTGTAAGTTAACACACCAGAGATGTAGTTATCTGCAGTCTTAGCTCTCTTCTATGTAAGTAAAGTGAAGGGAAATGTAAGAGAAGAGGAAAAAACCTTCACTTGAGAAAGATCTGTCTCAAAAAATAGAAGAAAGAAAAGGAAATGCTCTTTAAAACAACTAAAATGAAATTCTTGGTTGAGAACTTGAAAAATCTTCCACTGTATGGAATCTTTAATGATTACAAACAACTGAAAATATTTTTCTGAAGTGAAAATGTTGCGAAACAAAAATCCATGAAATAGTATTTGGTTCTATGCATGGCTGAGATCTCCGCCAAAATGAGCAAAGCATGAAAGCCAGTACTTGCTGGAAAAGCACATCTGTTGGTCTGCCTCTGAGAATAAACTTGGAGAGAATCCTTATCCTTTGTCATTTAAAAGAAAAGGAGTCTCAATAACCGTAGGCATAGCTGTAGTTCAAACTGATATTCATGTGGTGTGCTTTTAAAATTTTGTCTGAAATCCACAAAAATGAACTGGGTCTGTTGTGTGAGAAGTGAGAATCGAGCTAATCCCTAAATTAAGTGTGCAATCATGTTCTGACTATTCTTTCAGCCTAAGTTTGAAACAAAGCCTAAAGCCTGCTAAATTGCTGATAATGCGCCAAATACCCAACATATCAAGGGCCAATTAAATTAATTAATTTCATTTCAGATTACCACACTCTGGCCTTTTTTTCCTCTGCAGTTCCTTAGCAACACAGTTTTCTTTCCCTGCAAATTGAACACTTCCATCAGTTCTAAAGGATTTTAGAGGTACAAGGGTATTCATGACACATGATGGACAAGGAGCTCAAGCTCTTCACGGAATTCTTAATCTTAAGTTCCTGAGCTGGGGAAAGCTTCCACAAGCTTACTTCTACATGCACTTAGATCTTCAGAATCAAAAGTTAAGTGATTCCTGAAATTATAAACTCAAAGATGATGAAAGGTGATAAGAGGTGATGCTTAGCGTGGCTAATGTCATCAAAACTCACTGTGAGGTGGGTGTTGGTAAGGGTAGGCTAGGGGTTAGTGGCTTGGGGTGGTTCTATGGGTTGACTGCTTTTGTGTGTTAGGTAAGAGATTCATTCAGGGCACCTCTTCTCGTGGCCTCCAGCTCGTATTTTTTGGAAGGGCAGTGCTGCAGTCTCTTGCACAGGATCCTGGTGCCTTTGGCAGGTTGCCGTGGCGAGCAGGACTGAGGGATCCTTCTAGCATGTGACCTGGAAGGGGAAACAGTTAAAGGAGCAAACCGTGTTGCTCTGCAGGCAGGAGGAGCAGGAGAAGGAGGAGGGGATCCATGATCCATGATAAACTCTAGAAGTAGTTGAAGTTTGTTCTCCGAATTTATTGTTCTCATCTGTCAGCAGGTTGGTGACTCCAGAGGCAGTTAGTGAAAGTTCAAACCTTGCATGGGCCAACTCTTCAGAAGTAATCACTAACTCTGTTAGATCTATAAAGATTTAAGTACAGTCTGAACTGGAGGCTCACATTGATTTACCAAAGTGTCTGCTTGGGAATTCTCGCCTGTTAATTGCTTTAAAGCACTGGGCCTGTAATTGATGGACATGGTTTTCAAAGGCTTTTGACATCCCTCGTGGATTTCCATTTCAGATATGCACTGTTGTGATGTCTGTCTCAACATCTGTTGTTTTGGTGACCTGTACAGGCAGCTTCTTCTCAAGTGCTGTTCATTGATGCCTATTCACACATGACAAATCCTAGTGAACGAGACACAGCTGAAAACCTGTAGGTGAAACCCTCTCCTTCACTGAACTTGTGAGGCACACCTGGAGGGTTCTCATTCTTTCTGAGAAGCAGATAATTGATATAAACTTGCCCCTTTAGCACATTCAGTATTTGACTAATTTGTATTTACCTTGCTTTTCAAATTTTAGTGATACCATCTCAGCTTTCTGCAAATCTGTGATGGTTTGGGCAGGTAATAGCAGTACTCTGTGAGCACATATTCTTTCGGTTTCCAGGCAGGAATACTGCCTGTACTGCTTTTATTTCTACAGCTGAAATTAGTCTGTGTGCCCTGTAATTTCATTATGTGTGGAGGCTGTTGAGCTTTTTAAATGGGTGTAGTGATGTTATATCCCTCATGATCATCAGGAGATGTTGTACAAACACTGGTTCTTGTTTCCACTAATTCCCTCTGTCTGCTTCTGGCCCTCTGAGTGAAATTGGATGCCCCTCCCCTTTTGTGAATTTATAGTAATCAACAAATAGAGCTATTATGTCTCTTGTACTTGGAATTCATGCGTGTGTCTCTGGCATGCCAAAGTGAACTCCGTTTAATTACTTCTGGTGAGCAAAAATTAGGATAAACATGCCTTCTGACTCTTAGGTTTGCAATTTGTCTAATCTTTTGTTTGTCACGGTCTAGTTTGGCTCACTCGCTATTTCCAGTATAGTGTAAGGCTTATGCTTGGTCTAATCTTGTTGTTGGATTGCCTTTCTTTTACAGAAAACTTGACAGTCACTGCTGTTCCATAAACCATGTTATTAGAGGAAAGTGTTAAAGTAGCAGCCAAGCTCGATGTTCCCCCCAGCAGAAAAGCAGGAAACCTTTGGCACTAGTTTCAGTGAAAAGAAGTTTTCTGCATTTTTTTCCCCGTCTTCATCTATTCCAGTGAGGATAGAGGAGGGAATTTTATTAACCTTATTGATTCTGACTCAGAAGCGTAATTACTTTCCAGATCTTTATGGGCTATATTAGTCTGTCAGCTTTCATTTTTTGATTTTCCTCCCTTATTCCCTGAGCTTACACTTCTATTCTCTTTGTCCTCCTGTCTTCCTAGTAACTCTCACCATTTATGTTTTTGCCCTTTTCCTGCTATTACTGCTGCTGGATTCAGTAGCTGCTAAGGAACTTTTTTTTTTTTTAAAGCAATCTGTGAAACCTGAACAGAGGGTGCAGGATGCCTGAAGTTTCTCCTGCAGAATTTTCTTCACCTCAGTGTGGCTGACAAGTCTGTTGTAGCGTACTTTGAACTTGTCATGGTACCTTCTTCCCGTTCTGTACTGGAGGATGTGTAGTTACCAACATTTGTCTTTGCTTGACACAGTGAATGCACAATTAAGAGGTGTGGTTTTTTTTTTCCAGACAGCATGTCAAAGTAAAACACTCTAAAAGACAAGTCTGAACTGATCAGAAAGGCTTATAATTTATTGAATCTGCTGTGTCTCTGGTAATGTCTGAATTGCAAAATCTGTTGAACCTGACGTGTTCAAGACAATGAAGCTTGAAGCTGATGTGTTCTGGATGGGGTTCAGCAACAGGCACTGGAGTCACTTGAGCTGTGTGAGGAGATGATGATGACTGGCGTGCTAGTAGGAAGGTTCACCGTGGTCATTCCGGTACTGTGCTGAAATCCAACATAGGCGGCTCCTTCCTTGGCAGTTGGGGAAACAGAGAGATTTTAAGATGTTTCAGTGCCTCTCCTGCCCTCCAGTGACGGGGAGCAGCCAGTACCTTTGGTATCTCCTGATTATCTCTGCAGCCTTTTGATTTAAATGTGAACATCCTCTGCTTTTGGTGTCCCACTGTAAGCGACCTGGCTTTAACTCACATGGAAGGATCCTTTGAAATAAAGCACTTTTCCCTCAGGAGGGCTTTTCATGTGTGAAGAGGGGCATGGCAGGCTCCTACCCATGGCAGAGCTCTGCCTCCTTTCTCCTGGAGGGCAGGTGCTGTTTCCCCTGTTTTCCTCCACAGCAGGTGTGCTGTTGCTGTAGGGAGCTGCATCTTTATCCAGGGCTGCCTCTCTTGCCACAGTGGAGCAAATGGCCGTGGGCAAGGAGAACTGCAGCTGCAGGCAGAGGAAAAACAGTGCAAGGCACTATCTGGGTATTGCATTTCATGAGCTCTGCAGAACGCTGTGCTGTCCCAATTAAAGTCTACCCCGTCACGTGTTGGTCTTAGTATATTTAGTTTCCATGTTTTGTCTGAATATGTAACGCACTGAGCATTGGGATTTTAATGTTCTTCTAAAGCCTTGCAGCTCCAAAGATTAGGCAGCGCTGCCGAGCTCTTTCAGAGGCATAGTGCTTTTGCTGTATTGCAGAGCTCTTAAATAACCTTCCAAATGAGTGAGGAGGGATGGGATAAAGGACTGACTTGCTCTAGTGCCTCAGGCCTGTGGCTACTGCCAGATAGGCTTGTTTGAACAAGGCAGGCATGGGTAAGAGCTGTGTTCACATTTTCTCTCTTCCCTCAGCACCTTCTCTTTTTCACTCTTTGCCAAGAGTAAGCTCTTGGGAGTGCTGTTGTGAGTAGTAGTTTTTACAAATAGCATTGAAACTTAAAAGCTAAAAGGCCTTGCAGAAATACAGGACTTCACATTTTTTTATTTTAATGGCTGAATGCGAAATGAGCGTAACTTCGATGTTGTGAGCACTTTTGTGTGTGGTAAACTTCTGTGCAAATATCTGGAGATTTAATTGGTCTGTGCACCATGTGGGAGTAGGTCTTTACACCATCTATCTTTCCCTGCATAAATCTAATCTGGATCCTGCCTTGTCTAGGAGGAAATCCAATTAGTGTTGTTTATGGTGCTATTAATGAAAATAGTGCTGTCCCTTTCGCATTCATCTGTTCGGATTGTTCCTTTTCACATTTTCCCCTCCTGCAGATAGATATATGGCTGTATTAATTAAGAAAGCATGTCTGATACTGTTATTTCTGGCTATGGTGTTTAATTTGAAGAAAAAAATTATGTTCTGTTTAAAGATGTGTAATTACAGAAGTTAACATATGTTATGTCACATCAAAACCATTGTCTGAATTATGAGCGGTTCGGAATGAGCGCTCAGTAAAAGCTGCAGAAGCACTTTATTGGCTTGATTTATGTGATTGCTTTGCCTTTCCTGAGCCCTGCAGTCAGGAGGATCTAAATGTGCTCCTACGCACCTTTGTGATACCAGGCTGTGTGCTCAGGGTAGTTCAGATCTGAGTGGTAAGTGAGTAAATATTTTCCGTCCAGACCCAGAGTAACTCCAGTGCAGGTGAGGAGTGGGCTGGGAATGTGCATTGGAGGTTTCAGCTGGCAGTTGCTTTGTATTGCTCTGCTCAAGGACTAGTGTCAGGGAGTTGACCTAGTGCATCTATCCGTGGGTTAAACATCTTATCCATGTTCCAGCAGGCTTGTTTCTCCATGGGTAGTGTGAGCAGCAAATTGTTTGCTGGTCGTCCAGATGTGGAAGCAGAGAGCTGGTGCTTGGAGGGAATTGGAAGAGGCCTGGGAAAAGCCACAGCTTGCTGGGGATGTGCTGGAAGTGGCTGGGGTCTGTCCTGGACCGACAGGTGGCAGCTCATAGTCAGAAAAGAGCATCTCTGGGGGAGCCAGCCCTGCCATCGCCTTGTTTTACAGCAGTGCAGGCAGCACTTTTCTTTTCCATTGCCTGTGCAGGGCACAGCAAATTTATTAAGGTAAGAATTTATAAGCCTTAAAGATTCCTGTGTCAGTAGGAATAGTATAGAAAGTCTAGATGAAGTTGCACAGCAGAGGGTTTCCTCTGCAGTCCTGCTTATGTTGTATCCCCAGATCAGTGAGGAATTTTGCATTAAATCAGTTTTTGGAGTTTGTGTAATTCAAGGTGTATGAACAGAGCACGATTAACTCCATACCAAGTCACTAAAATCCTCAAATAGAGCAAGTGGTTGAAAAAATGCTCCCTTCTCACGTCTGCAAACACACTGATGCCTGTGTTTTTCTTTGATGAAGTATTTATATGATGAAGTACTTGTTTAATTTATCTCCATCCACTGTTGGTACACCTGCTCTCTGATTTCTGATAACATGGGATTGCTTTGTATTTCAAACCAAAAAGAACAGCTTCATCTCTGCTGTTGAAGTTGAAACTTCTTAATCTTTAATTGCTCTCTGAGCACATTTGCATGCAAGTTGTTTCCTCAGATGTATGGAATGTGACTGAAAATTGATATAGCACCACATCTTTTTCCACACCCTCCTTTCTCCTCTTTCTCCTATTCTTTTCCTCTGACTACTTTCATATCTGATGGCTTTTTTCAGATCACTGTATTTCATGACTCTGGCTTGTCTGCTCAGAACAATTCTGCCAGGAGGACTTCGGCAGTGTTGGGTTTTTTTAAATGCACTTGCTGCATTGTCTAACCACAAGTCCATTCCCACTTCTTGGGAATGATCTGGCACCTGTTTTTATAATTTGACTTGAAACTGCATGGGATGGAATGTTTAGGGCAAAACTTGTGTGTTAAAGACTGAATTCTAGGCTGCCTTGCAAAAATTGTTAAATACATGCTTTTGGGACTAATAATGTTTAGGTCTGACTAAGCCAGAGGTGTATTTATGAGCCTGGGGTAGGTTTTGTAGCTTGTGAGCTACCTTGGTTGGGATTGTGATGGGTGGTGTCCTGGAATGTGCATTTGTTATGGGGCTTAGCTGTTTATTTTTCCTGGATCTCTTACCACAGGAGAGCTGGTTCTGCTGAGGTGTGGGCAGGGTGATAGTTCAGAAGCTGGCTTAGAGAGAGCTCTTGTAAATACATGCTTGTCACTTTGATCAGGCTTGTACTTCCTTTTCTTAGGCTTGCCAATAAGTGGATACTGAAAAGTTCTAACAGCAGTACTTGGAGCTTTCAGGATAGAAAGCTCCTTTAGGGCAAGTTATGGTGGGAGTGGAATTGAGTGGCTTCATTCTGTCTTCTACGTAATCAGTCTTCTTCAGCTACACTGATCAGGGGTGCTCTGGCAGGTCCACATCACCCAGTTTGACAAGGCCAGCTATCACCAGTAATGGGAAAAAAACCTCAGCAGGGTGAGGAGGGCATTGATAGCTGTTCATGTGGCTTTCTGCTGCGAGGCTGTGGCACCGTTCCTGCAGCTGATCCAAGCGCACCCCTTCTCTGAAACGGAATCAAAGAGAAACAGTAATTGCAGCAAGCAGTTTGCAAGCAAAGTGCTCCTCTGGTAAGTGGCTATGCAGTGATCTCTTCCAAAGCTGGCATGGAGCATTCCAAGTGTGGGAAGGCCGTTGAGGTCTCTGGGTAGTTGCCTTGGCTGCTCTCTTTATGAACTGGACTAAAAAATAGGCACTTCTGTATCTCAGAATGAATGTAGGTGTGTAACTGGATTGCTGCATAGGTTAGATAAATTCACAATGATGTGTGAAGCAAAGCCTGTAGCTTGGGCTGGTATTTTAGTGATTTTTCCACTGGAAGAGCAGTAAATAGTCTTAGATTGTAAAGATGGGACTGGAAATTGAGGTCACAGTATAATATGCAAGACCTTTTTTTTTTACCTTGTTTACTTTATGCCAGGCTAAGTATTTCATAGCAAAAGTAAATTTTTTGTGCAGTTTGTGAAATAAATAATGGAGAGGTCCTGTTAAAAATGCATTGGCTGGCTTCCTTATTTTAATATTAATAAGGCAGGTTGCTACAATAAAATTAGCTCTGCATGGTGTTTGTCACTGTACTGCCAAAGCAATCGAGTCTAATGCCATTCCTTCCTGAAATAAATCCCCAGGAGAGCAGTATTTGTGCTGTTCTCAAACCTCTAACCAGGGAAGTTGGAGTAGAATTGTAAATTATGGACAATGAAGATTTTAATCTGGGATTCCCAAGTCTGTCTTTGGCCTTGTGGCTTTCTAGCTGCTTATGTGAGGTGTTTTAATGTCCTTTACACATGGGTTTTCTCTGCTGTAGTGACTAATACCCAGCTGCTTGGCTTATCATGCTAATGGACAGCTTGGTAATCATATCTGTATGGTTTCCTGATCCAGAAACCATCCTGTTTGGGGCAAAACAGTGTGACCTGTGGAGGTGCTTAGCTCGGACTGCAGTGTCCTAGGACACAGTTCTTGGTTTAGGAGCCTGAGGACGAAGGAGCAGAGGAAAAAGAGGGACGTTGTAGTTGGCACAAGCTCTTTTTGTTGTTGTTGTTGTTCTTTTAATTTTTTTTTCAATTTTTTTGTTATTGTGCCTTTAAAAGGAGAAGCCCTTTACCAGCCCTGCACCTCTGTGATTTATAGCATGTGTTTATCTGAGCCACAGAGCAAAGGGAACAAACCTGTAATATTGATACATTTTGGTATGTGACCAGAACAGCATTTTTGTGCTTATAAATAATAGGAACACTCATTGTAATAGAGGCCCTGTCAGCTGGAGATATTTAGGTTAAAACAAGTGTTAGGGGGTTATTTGATCATGGTTGTAGACACACTTCTGTTGAAATCTGCATTTAAGGCAAAATTAAATCTCTTCATTTTACAGTTTGCATTGTTAGTTCAGGATCCAAATTGGAACTACATTCAAGCTTTGCCTGCCAACTGGATCTTTTTAAGATTTTACTGAACGTGGAAATCTGTGAAGCAGGGAAGCACATATGTTTAAATACCATCAAGGTCTATGGGTCCAAATATCTGCCTAAGTGTTTTCTTGAAAACAGTCATGTTTCGAGTAGGCTTTTTAAATTTCCACTTAGAAGAAATGTCTTGAGAGTCTAAGAACTGGGAGACACTTCCTTTCAGAATGGCAAACATCCATTCTGAATAACCAGGTCTTTGCAGTTCTGTGTTATTTCTACTTCTTATGACATGTTGTAGTAAAAACGTTTGGAATGATGAGTTGTGTTTATTGTATGTAATTTCTATAGAGTGCATGAAATGGAAAGCTTTACTTTAAATGGTGTTACTGGCATCAGAAGTAAAACTACCCATGTCTTCTTCCCCTTTTTAATTTGCAATCTGCAGGTGTCCTAGCTGAAAACGAAGAGATCTGTTTGTACATGTGAATGATCTCTTTGTGCAACGGGCTGGGGGAGGTGGAATTTGCCATGTTCCTCGGCAAAGAGATACGACAGAAATGTGCTGCAGAAATTTCCTGCAGAAGGTGTTGGTTGTTGTTGGTTTTTTATTTGCAGCAGAAGGAAAATGGGACAAGATGAACAAAGGGGAACTCTTTGCTTCTCTCTTCTTCCTTCCAAATTGCTCTAGGAAAAGGCAAAACAAGCAAGACAGATGCTACAACTGTAGCTGGAAGTGCCTCTGTGGAGTCCTGGCCATTGCCAGCTCCATGATTTTTTCTTTTCCTCTATCCTGCCAGCCAGGAAATGCTGGGTGGAGAAAAGAAAATAGCTGGGTATGCACAGGCCCACAATTTTGTCCCTATAAAAGTTATTGATTTACAAAATAGGGTCTCAGGAAGACACTGCAGGAGCTAAATCTGTTTTTTATGTTCTTTGACATATTAGAATCTAGTGAAAATACGATTTTTCCCATCTGGGTAAAGAACATGCTTGCTCTCTCAGGAACACTGTGTCTTCCTGGGTACGGAAAATGAAAGATGGGAGAGGAGACAGCTCACCACGTCAGAGCTGAGAAGCTGATATTTATTCCACACTTCTCTACTTGTTTAGGCTTTACCAGTCCTATGTTCTAATTTCTCTGTACTGCTGGAATTGACTTCATTTTAGGGCAATTTTCTGCCTCTTTGGCCTATATATATCTTGTATGTTTGCTACTGAATGACTCGAAAATGTTGAAAAATTTAAATTAAATTTTACTTGAAACCAGTTTGGAATTCTTCTGTGCTTACAGTGTGAAGATGATCTGCCTACCAGGCAGGAGGGTACAACTGAAGCGGGACCCGAAGGTGGGCTGGAAGGCGGAGTGGATGTTCGATACCTTCAGTGGTTAAACGGGAGGCTGAGGTTCCAGTGGTGCAGTTTGCACGCTCAGCACCAAGAGCAATGCAAACTTTTGCACAAGGTAAATGATTCTTCTAACTCACTATGACATAGTTTATTATTTAAAAGCCTTGTCAGCTAGAGCTAAATGTACAAATTATTCTTGTTTGCTAGTTCTGCATTTTCTGTAGATAAGAGTGAATTACTCTGAATATAAGCACCTCTGTCTTTCCCCAGTGTGGCAGAACCATGAGAAGATGTAGCATCTACAGTGTTTGTAAGGTTGTAATTGTATAAAAGTCTCTTTTGCAGGTTGGCACATCAGTCACTTCTGCAACCATAGGCTGCTGCCATTTTTCTCAGAAAATGCCCGGTAGAAACAAGACAGAGCATTCTGGTTCCCCAGACAAGAAGCAGCGATGCAGAACTATGAGTTCACTGGAAATGGGGATTAAAAATGTTAAACATAAATATTGAAAGTAATAGCAAAATAAAATGCAAAATCTCTGTACAAAGTACTATGGGACATCTCAGCAGAAGCCAAAATCTACCTGCTTTTAAATCAGGAATCAGTAATGGTCTCTACACTGCTAAGATTCCAGTTCTGTTCCCATTTATGAATGTTTAGATGCCTGTCTAATCACAGTTGTATATGGAAGCATTCTGTCTTTTTAGGATGGAACCAGCCTTCAGTCTCAAAGTCAACAGTGATGGTGACTCCAGATACAAATTAAAAAATATAGTTCTAAAGATAGTCCTAAGAGTTACTAAGTAGTGTTTTACCTAGGTCTCCTTTCTCCATTTATATCTCTTTGGATAACTTAAATGGAGCCAGCTGTTACTGTACTCCAAACCTTCACAGAAAACCTTTTTTGGGGACTAAAAAACGGTTGGGGAAACTTCTTCTCAAAGTACACATCAGAAAGTTGTCAGAATCACCTTCACCTTTGAATGAAGATGCCTTCTTGGTTTTAATCCTGTGTCTGACAGAGCAGTGCTAAAAACTATAATGAGGTTACATTTTGTTCTTTCCATGAACTGATTTCTAGGGAAGATGTCTGATTGGCAGCCCGAGGGAAGAAGGATCAGGTGCTGTGTGTGCAGCATCTAAAATAACCTTTTGCTTCTCACTGACCACTGCTGATGTGCTTCCCTGATCTGGGAACAAAGGTAGCAATTCCCTCTGAGTGCCCGTGCAGTCCTTGGCTTTTTGCACTGTGATTGCAGACTGTGATGGGACTGGGAGAGGTGAATCTCAAATGAAATGATTGGCATCTTCTCCCCCTGATAAACTACCTCTATTTAAGGTGTGCTGGTTTTTCTAGTAGGTGAGGCAAATGCCTCCATAACTCATCATCAGTGCTCTGATTTATGTGAGACTTGACAGTAACAAATCATTAGGCAGCTCCAGTGCCTCAGCTTGCAGTTAATGAGGCCAAGGAAGAATTAAGAGCAGGTCAAACCTGGGAGCTCGAGTACAAACAGAGATATTCTGTCCCGATGACAACGGTCCAGATGAGGCACTGAAGTAGTGAAGAGATGTGCTGATCGGGCAACATGCTAAACTTGTTGGCAGGGGAGATGAGAGATGATGACCCTCCTGTGGAAGCTGTACTTTGAAATAAACTTGGACTTTTTTTTCCCTTTGTGGCTATCTAAGGCAAAATGTTCTCTAAAATTCAGACCGTCAGACAACTACAAGAGACAGGTTAGTTATGCTGCAGGTCCCTGGACCATGATCTCCAGAATCTGGAGGAATAAGCAGGAGGGAGAATGTTTCTCTGTTCATCCAGTTTCCCAAAGCTGCCATTACTGCCTTCTCCAGCAGTCATTGCTGGGCTGAACTGAAGGCAGCAGAGGTGCTGGTGATGATTCTCACAGTCAGGGCTGCCACCATGGGGGCACACAAAGGAGGATGGAACTGGGCCCAGCTCCTCCATATGTGAACCCACACTGATATCATGCGTGCAGCTGTGGGAGTTCTGTTCAGAGCTGTAATAAAGTGCAGTGCTCTGATTTATATTTTAGTCTGAATTAAAAGCAGGAGAATAGAAAGGTAAAAGTGACTTTGGAAGGACTTCATTACAGTGCCACATTAATGTTAGCATTTACGGTAACACAAAATATAACATACTTACACAATTTAACAGCTGTATAAACAATAATTGATACTTCCTGACTCTTCATAGAAAAATTGCTTTTACTACTGTGTTAATTTCAAAACTTTTAAACTATTCTGTGTGTTAGAAGACTGAACTGACCCAGTATGACCTCTATATGAGCTGCTGCTTTTCTCTAACAAACCACAAACACAGTATGCAAAAGGCTAATGAGTGTTATGCTTTTTAATTATGCTGACAGATTTACAGAGGGCTTTCTCTTCAAAATGATAATTACGGCTTTTACTCGCTCTGTTTAATAACTTACCAGGTTATGTGTCTCAGCTGTGGAACAATTTTATTTACTGCTGATCAGGTGCTATAATTTTTGTCAACTAGTGACGACACTTCCACAGATCTCATTCTGTGACTCACACAGGGTCTAAAATATAATTTTCTCTCTCTGGGCCTTTCTGAGAAGAACACAACACAGTTGGAAAATATGTTCTTACTCAGAAGATGACTGCTCTTCCACTCTGTATTTTTTAGTATGGGTATTGCTGGGTCCTCTATCTACTCTGTCCTGCCTGCAGCCCCCTAAGGTTGATGGGATGAAGTTCTGCAGTACCCAAGAGAGGGAAGCCCCCCTGGAGCTACAGCTGGTTCTGTGCTGGGAATTGCTTGTTAGGTGGCCTGCCTGGCTGCTCCTCTTTGCTGGCTGTTCTGATGAGCTGCTTTTCAGTGACTTCAGCTCCCAGAAGGCACGCTGAAGCTTACAGAAGCACACATGTCCTGCTGTAGGAGGAAGACTTCCTGAGGGAAATCTTAACCTCTCTGTTTCTGAGGAATTTTGTAGCCTAAGGCTACGAGCTGTTGAATAACATTGTAATGGCTGCTCAACATGGACAGGTTGGCTGACTTTGAAAGTATAATGTAGTAATACCATTATAATTCCCTCAAAATTCTCAGTGGTGCATATTTACCTGATATGCCTTCAAATATATGGGAACATGGAGAATAAATTACTGTGTTTAGGCTCGTCTCTTGCTTCCTTCTACTCTCATCCTTCCTCTTGCTGTCAAATGCCAGAAGACTATCTGTCTGCCCAGGTTTTGATCCCTCTTGAATTCATAAGAGAGAGCAGTTGTTTTTATTTCTCTTTGAGTTACCACTTTGCCTCAGAAATTGTGAGTGAGAAGCCTTGCATAGTTTCAGCAAAACAGGTAGGAACCTGTATAGTTTAAAACTGACATTTTTGGGGAGCTCTGTTAAATGCACTATGCCACAATCAGCATGTTATAACAGTGGAACAGGTGACTTTCTGCAAACTGATGGATTTCCTGGGGGTATTTTCAGCTATCTTCCATCCCTAAGTAGTGGAGGGTTAGATCAGGTTCAGAGATGAGGTTTTTTTTTAACTAGGTGAATATCTGATTATGGGCTGTGTGTGTGGGTTAGTAAGAATAAAATGATACTAAATGGAATTCTCAATGGTAGAAGAAGAGTTTAACATAATTGGAATTATCAGATCATGATAAAGCAACAGTAATCGTTTTAATATGATTGGAAACTAAGAGCAAGAGTTGTATTGTCAGTAAGAATGTGGAGCAGCACTGGGAATTACCACCTATGAATGGAGTGGTTTCTTGTGCTCCCTCTAAATAAACAATATAAAATAAGATGGGATGAGTGGATTGAATGGGTTGTATCTATGTATCTGATGTAGTAAGAGTAAAGGGACAAGGACAAACTCTTGATCTCTGAGTAACAGAGGGCAGGGACTGGTGCTGGGTAATTACCTCATTGTCAGTAATTTATGAGTGAGCTAAACCGCAATTGTTAGATGCATCTGTACCTTGACATGAAAAATCTACCATGTTGCTTTGGGAATTACTGCCTTGTTTATATATTTTTTGTTGATTTGGTTTGAAAATTGCTTTTTTTCCTGAGGTGAATTTGCCATTAGATCTGAGAAGCACATTCTTTAATGCAGTAGAATTTTTTTCCCTCTCATGCAGATGTGTGTGAACTACAAGCAAGCCCTCTTTTCATCCTCTCCTAGGTGAATTAGGCACCCTGCAGGGAGAGCAGCTTGTCTGAGCTCAAGGGCGTGTAGGAATTGGTACTGGGAACTCCCCAGAAGTGGTGCTAAGTGTGGGGGGCTGTGCCTGTGCTGTCTTGCAAAGGTTAAGCGTGAGGTTAGATCAGGCCTGCCTCCACGCTGGGGTATTCCAGTGCCAAGAGGCAACAGCTGTGCATGTTCTGCCTCTCACCCTCTCACCTGCTACTTCTACCTTGGTGCTCTTTTCCTCTTTAAGCCTTGCTTTATCTTCTGTGTATCCCGGTTTTCTGTAAGAGATAGCAAAAATACAAATACTGGATTATTCCAGTATCCATCTAGTTTGCTCTCAGGGGGAACACCTTATTCCTCTGTTATTACAGCTTTAGTGTATTTTTTTTTGGCTTTGGCCAGGGATGCTGCTGCCACCTGCTTTGGAAAAGGGGCTGAAATTCACTGCTGCTGCTGGGGGCCCAAAGGTTTGGCAGCCAGAGTTACGCAAGAATGCAGCAGGGAGACGAGTGGCAAGTGGAAAGGAAGAACATTGTGTGGGGAGGTGCTCTTTTATTTTTAAACTCGCATAGCTCTGCACATGTGACAGATGGTTGTCACCAGCAGTGAGTTTTGGGAAAGGAACGCTAAAATATTCTGAAGTTTCACGGAAGGGTTGATAATTACCCAGTGCCTGTCAACTTTAAAATAGTTGTCAATACCCAAGTGTGTGATAAAGTTCGTATTAGAATAAAGGAAGAAAAGCAGGAAACATTCTGTGTCTTCTGGCAGAAATATTAATGAAATATGAGTGATTGTCTGACAAATGTGCACTGCTATCTTGTTTGGCAGCTGCAGTTATTACAGTAACAAAGGGATCAGCTCTGAATAGGAGGAATTGCTTTTTATTGTTCCCTTGACTAACTTGGGAGGCTTCTTCATCAAGTAATTGATGATACTATCACCAGTGCAGCTGGGACAAGGTCTTGGTAAGCAAAAGCCAACAGTATAAAGCAGCAAAAGGGAACCTTACTGTAACTAGGTAGCATTTTCTACTTTAAAGAAAGAAAGAAAAATTATTCTGAGAGTATACTTCAGCTCTGTTAGGACTGGTGCTGTTGTGTAAATAGTTTCTCCTTTCGTGCCATGCACAAGACCATGTGTACTGTAAGGGAAAAGACTTTTAAGACAGGACGAAAAGAGAAACCTTCAGTTTTTCTGTGGCAGCAGTGGTTGCAATTCTTGCATGTGGTTCTGGCAGCACTATCAGGTGGACCATTTTGTGAGATGATTGTGGTGTCTGTTCATCCTTCCCATTCTGGCTGCTTTAAAAAGAGCTGTTGTATTGGTGGTAGTAGTTACACTTGTACATGTCCATTGGCAATAGGTTTGTAACCACTGGTCACATCACCATTCCAATCCACGCAGCTGTTGGATGGTAGCTAATGATATTAATGATCTGGTCCTTGCACTGACAAATATCTTTTAAATTAATCTGTTTCAGATCCATTTATTCACAAGTGGCTCCCACATGGACCAGATCCTTGGACATTTTTCTGTCACAGAAACAGATCTTGTTAGACAGCCAGAGAAGTACAAGCAGGTAATGCTTCTCCTGTAATTCTTGGATGCTCAGTATGCTTTACACAAACACTGTGAAGACTGTATCCTTATAATATTTTTTAACTTAGTTTCCAACAGAAATAAGGGCTTATATATTGAATTTTCAGTTTCTTCGCTTATTTGTATTCACCAATTCTGGTTTGATAGAACATAAACCCAAAGGTATTAGTTTAAGTTTTATAAAACCTGATAGACAAGGAGTGGGAAGAGACCTGACTGAAAGTGCCACTGGAGAAAAGGCTTGTAGAATAAAACACTCTACATATGTTGTCTGGCTTGCTGTTGTCTCCTGGCAGTAACCACACCTGGGCCAGTCAGGCACAGTGTCTGCCTGTGGCCTTGCCTGAGCAAGACAGAACCTCATAGGACAACATCATTTTTCCCAGTGTTCTGTTTTACCCTGAAGTATAAATTCCTACTGCTCTCAATTACTCAGTTATCATAGACAGTTCATTATTTGAAGTAGTTTAATTCACTTCTTTTAATACAGTATAATACATTTGTTTTAAAACATCAGTTTCTAAAAGTTCATTCTGTGCGAAGCTGAAATGAGATGGAAATTTCAAGCTCATCCCCAACAAAGTCAATATTTGGCAAATTTCTGCAGTCTGTCCAGACCTGTTTGCTCAAAGAAGATACTCTTTCTGCTGCTTGCTTAAGAATGAAAGTGGGCATTGTAAATATTGCGCACAAAGAAATTCAGGAAAGTAGATTTGAAGGTGGGAGGAAAGTTTTATGTTCAAAGCCCCTAAAGTAAAGTGCACGTTAATCTTTCATTGCTGAGTGTTTCTTGGATGAACAGTTCACATCCAGCCTCTTGGTAAGATTCATCTGTTTAGAACATTTTCCTGGAAAACTCTTGTTTTTCTGGAGTAAATGGTTTCAAGTTAGCTTGAGATTTCTTTTTCACTTGTGCTTTGCAGTCCCCCTTCTGTGGTTTGCTCAGCAGCTCAGAACACACAGCAGCACACTGCTCTGAAGTGTCTAGTCTTCCAGACCCTGGCAAATGTCTGTAAAGGTCTGGCAGGCTGGTATTAGAAACTTCCAGGCTATGCAGAAGGATTTCGCAACTATGTTTATCCCAAAGCCTTACCCTGAGTATGTCACTGATCTGTTACAGTAAAACCTAATGATACTCTTGGTATTTGATGTCTTTGTTAATGAATCATTCCAGGAGTTTTTCCTTGCATTCTGCTCCTTTCCTGGATGCCTGCTCCAGGTGTTCTGTTCAGGGGAGGCTCAGGATAAAATGGAAAGATTTTTTCTGTATTGTAAGCATTGGGGCTCGGTAGAATGCTGTAGTCAAGAAGGTTTAGTGCGCAGCTGTGTTGTTTAGTTAAAATCAGTGAAGTCTTCCTTCCACCTTTCCCAGGCTTAAACAGCAAACACAGGAAGCCAAACCAGGGTGATGACTGAGAGGCAGGGTGACAGAAGATGTTTTCTTTAAATAAACTACAAGTGGCCACAGTCTATCTCCAGTTTCTGGGCTCTGACAGGTGCAATCCCAAACAGGCTCCAGCTCCAGTGCATGTGTGATGGAAATTCCTTTCTTATGTCGCTTACTGCTTGGACTGATCCAAAATTGGAATTATTTGTCAGTATAATCAGCTGTGAAATTCTTAACCTCTTAAATCTCTCAAACCTATTCAAGAAAGGAGTTCTAAGCTGCTCTCTTGTGCCTGATTCTAAAATAAACAGGAGAAATTGCAGGAAATCATCACAACACCTAAGTATACCCGTTTTTGAGAGCCTTATAATTTTTAGGGTCACAATTTGAACATTCTTTGTAGATTTTGTCTACCCTTACCCTTATTTCCCAAAAGCAGCTTCTGGAAGTAAGTATGTATGAAGAGCCTGGTACAACAAGGTGGTATGGACTTGAAAAGGCATTGTTGTTTTGAGTGTCACTTCTCCAGATGGATCTAATACTCAACATGCAAAGTGATGCTGCTTTGGAAAGTGTAATAAAAAGCCTCTAATTTTCAAATATATTGCTAAGATTAAGTAAATTATGCATATTTGAATAGCTTGGTTTTCAAATATTGGTGCAGATGGCAGCACTCTGCCAAATGTTTTATCCAAAAACTGTGAAATTGTTTTTTTTCTTTTCAAGTAAATGAGACATTTCTCTTAATGGTACCTCAAATAAGGACCTCCTGCATGGATCAATAAAAAGAGCAAGCATGTCAACATGCTTTATTGTAATGCACCCCTCTTGGTGGATGGTGTTATGAATTCCTTCTCATCTTGGGCATCCTTCAAAGCACAGCAATGCAAAGTGGATCGAAGCATCAGAAATTTGCTGTCACAGATGGGACTTGGGCTCTTCTTGTTTCAGCCTCGAGTTCATTTTCATCAAAAATACCCTGTGAGATAAGTTGCTCTACTTGCATCAAAACAAGAGATGTTTAGTCTGACAGGAAAAGTGTGATAGGATACAGATAGCTGTGAAGTCAAGCTTTACTTTATGAAATGTGAAAGTCACGCTGCTCCTTTTCTGTAGAAGATGCACATTAACTTATTTAAAATGTTCTTTCCTTGGATTTTTGACTATAAAACACTTTTAGTGCTTTTATGCACAGGAATTTTACTGGACATTATTATTCTTCTATCATCATAAATGTCTTTGTCAGATTCACAGGGCTGGAAGTTTTCCAAACCTAATGGTTTTAATTATGTTTTTCTCTAGTGAGGCATGATCAAAACTCCAACTTTTCCTGCAGTTTGGCTGTGGTTATATCTATGTGTGTGGCTGTGAGGTGCAGGTCACCCCGCTGTTTAGCTCCTGTGCTGCCTGAGGGTGTCAGTGAAGGGGAGATGGTGTTTATTTCAGCTGGAGTTCAGTTTCCAGTGGAAGCACATCCTCAGTCAGTGGGGATGGTTCTGGAGCTGTGTGCCTGAGGCCCTGCTAGAGCACACAAATTTGGGACAGCTACAGGAAGCTTTGGGGGGGTCGTTGTGTCTTTTCTTGAAAATCTCTTGCACTTAGTGTCCTAGAACATAGTCTAGAGCATCTTGTCTTGTGTTTTGATGCATTTTCCAAGCTGCTGGGTACTGCTCTATTTTTAAATGGTTCCCCTCATCAGTTGGGGTAAGGTGGGGGGCTGCTGCTATTTGCCAGCCTGAAATATCTCCAGGGCAGGAGTGGAGTTCTGGTCTCTGGCACTGCAGCTGATATAGCTGGGCAGCATACTTGGGAGAGCGTGCAGATGATGTGGCTCAGGGTAAGCAACATCTGCCCCAAACTTTCCAGGGCAGTAATCCTTTCCAAGGATGCGGCCTCATTCCTCTTTCTTGTCTATCAAGTCCACTTATCTTAATTCTGCACAGCAGTGTTGCTAGTTCTGAAGTTTACCTTGGGCTCAAAAAAGTGTATGTTGCACTTGAGTCATTAAATTAACTTTGTCATCAAATTGTTACCATACAGAGATCAATGAACTTTAAATCAAAGCACCCAAGTCCTTCAGTTTCCTCTGTCTCTTCATATACTGCTTTGTATGTGGAATTCAATCTTAGTAGAGATTAAAAGTTGAAACTCAGGTCATTGGTGCAATGCTGGCAGTGCTGGAGTGATCGTTGAAATTGTAATGAGTAAAGATGACACCTTTAAATGCCAGTAAATAAATTTACTGAGTGTGACAGCAAATAAATAATGCAGCTGTCTGCCAGATGGACATGCAATGAAATTTATAGAACTTGGATGTGAATAGCTAATAATTTTGTTTCAGAAATTTATGAAGAATGTTTATGTTTGTTGATCATTAACACGTTTTAAGGGTGATTTATTTGGCTTAAGAAACTAAGGTTCTTGGTAGCAAGTAAATAGGAGCAAACAAATAGTCTGTCTGACTTTGCATACATAATATATGGTCAATTCCATGCCCATAAAAAATTCAAGTGAGCTTTAGCCCTCCAAGCAGCAGGGATTGGGTAGGACAGGATAGGATGGTACAGCACTGATCTGCTTCTGGACTGATGTTTTATCAGGAAAGGACACCAATGTAAAGTACCCGTGTTGCTTCCTTCAGTCAGGTGGGATCCATAATTTCTTATTGTGTCATTCAAGGGGTAACTGATCAAGATGTAAGGTAAGCTGATAGTGAACCCTAAATCTTATGGCAGTTTCCATTTACAACATCTGTCCCAGATGGCTGTTACAGATGGGTGACACAACAGGTTTATTCTCTGTGAGTAATAGCCCATGGCTTGATTTCATGCAAAGCACTAAAGAGCTGCTGTTCTTTCCAGAACCAAGTGCATTCCGATTGGAAGCATTAAGAACTGATAGACTTGGAATTTTCAGAAATGCTGAATGTTCATTTACCAGTTACTTTTCATGAAAGTAGAGTCTTCACTTGGCGTCATGGGCTTGTGCACTTGCATAAAGTGCCCTGATCTGCTGAAGTTTTTATCTGCAAAGAGAAACCAGTGATTTCAGTGCATCCAAGGGACAGCACCACCTCCTGGAATGTGTGCGGGGGCAGAGCTGCAAAAGTGAGGTCTGTCAGCTAATGCAAGTTATTTATCTGGCTGCTGAATAATTACTGTGCTATTGCATTATCTCCAGAAATGTATCCCAGGTTGTTCACCCTCTTGGATGAAAATGGAATAACTATGGCAGGGTATTTCCAGCTGCTGTGTCCCAGGCTATATTTGGTGTCCTTGTGTTGGTTGTTTGGGACTTCCTGGAATGTTCCCGGTGGTGACAGGCGCTGCAGGCAGGCGCTAAATGAAAATAAACAGTTAAACCCCTCTGATAAGCTTGACACCGTGTCACACTATTGATTTGACACAGACCTGTGCTAGTATTTCTGTAATCAACCCTGTTGCAGTCTTGTATGGTGAGGTGAAGGATATGTAACCTTATTTGAATTTCAAAGAGCCTGTTAGGGAGCCATCCGATATTTTATGATGTCCTTCCATCTGTTCTACAAGAAGCAGTTGAAGCAACATATTTCTCAGAGTGTAGATACCAATGGAAAAAAATGCCATTCATCCTGTAGTCCATGATGCTGCTGGGTAGAAGATTTAAGTCAGGAAACGAAGGCTTCTACTGCATGTAAATTCCAGAAAAAAGATTTGGTATTTAGTGAAAAAATGACCTTCAGCTTCGAGGACAAACTGCCTTCATTGGTATAAACTGTCATAGATTCATAATCTTTTGTGGTGCTCTGGCAACTAATTCTGTTTGATCTGGCCCTTAGCTTTTTATATGTTTATTGTTTCATTCCCCTGGTAAAAGCCATGGTTCTGTCGTGTCTGTCATGGAACAGGATCAGTATTTCGTGTTGTAACTACTGTTCTAATTAAAGGCAGCTTTGCCTGTTTGTCATTGTGTTTTACTTTCCTGGAAGAAAAAAAATACTTGAAATTTCTCAAGTGGATCCTGCATAAAAAATAATACAGCCTAAGAGTAACTGCACTGGGGCTTCTGAGTGTTTGTGAAAACATGGGGTTTTCCTGTTTTGGTTTTCTTCTTGTGCCTGTTCTGCCCAAACTCCTTCCTTGGCCAGTCCTGATGTCACAGAAATCTTCATGGAGTTTCATTTCACCAGGAGTTGTGCCACGCTCTGTGTGAGCTCTTCACAGAAAGAACCAGTTTTCAAGGTGGAGAGAGACTGTGTTGCTGCAAATGAGATTGTAAAGGTGGAGAACAATCTTCCCCAAAGGAGCACGAAGATCTGTGACAATTCTTGGAGCAGTAGCAGAGAAGAGACAGCTGAGCCCTGGAGAATCTAAACACAGTGAGATTTTAAACTTACTCTGCACGCTGCCAGAATTAACTTAGTTTGAATCAGTAGTGGCTCCTGCCCATTTACCAGAGCTGTTCCAGGGCTTCAGATAACCAGAATATTTGGATTTTGGCATTGTTAAATTTTCAGAACAACAAGTAAACTGATAGGTTCTGTAGCAAAAACATTTTTTTAAAAATTTTCTTTTACAACTTTTTTAAGGTACAGGTTTTACTAGTCCAATGCATCAAAACTTTTACCTGTTTTTACACAAGTTTGTTTTTCCTTGGTGATTGGTGCTGGCTGCATGTTAAATAAGTTCTTTAATGATGAAATGAAATTAAGTTCTAGAGCTGCTGACCTTTAATAAATTTCAAGGTTCACCAAAGAACTGTATGTTAGGCCTATGGACACACATGTTTTGAAAAGGTCAATTATGACAAGTTTTTTGAATTAGCATAATTATGCTCACCACAACACTTGGAATAAAAATAGCAAATGCTTTGCCCTTTTAAAGTATTTTCCTCTCTTCCTGTCTTTTAACTTGATTTTACTAAACCATTCCAATATTCATTGCAGAACACAGGGAATGTGGACTGTGTTAGGAGCTGCAGAGTGGGAGCTGAAGCAGGACTCTGGAAGGGCATAGGATGGATAGTGAAGAACTTTTTTGCTCTGGCTCTTGTTCAGTGAAGTCAGGAGCTGGGAGAGACCCATGGAAAAGAGGGCTGAATGAGGGCATTGTGGAAGCAAGGTAGCTCTGATGTGAAAGAATTCAGATTACATGGGTGAAAAGAAACTGATTGAGCACGAGGGGCTGAATACACACAGGAAGGTCGAGGTTGGCTCAGGACAACTACCTGAACCATCCCTACAAGTTGTTGAGCTATGCTGGGTAGATGTATCCATGAAGTGCTTTACAGTAACTTTTAAATTTCCTGAAAATCATGTCTTGGAAGTCTCAGTTAAGGCATCCAAAAGCAATGGAAGCATTTTACTTACATCTCCTTGTTTTCATTTCCCATTTGCAGCAGACAGCAATGCTATTATCTCGTCTCTCATGGGTCATTAGGGAAGATAACTTGTTTATCTTCAAGATAAAAATTCTGCCTTTAGAATGGGATTTGAATGATGTGTGACAAATAAGGCTTTGGCTTCCCTCTGAAGAACAAACAGAATAATACGCGGTTTGAAAGGAAAAGGAATAGCATGTGGAGTGAGCACCAGCCAGTCTGTGCCTTTGGTGAGACAGATTATGAAGGGAAACATTTTGGTTGCATAATTCTAGACCTTTTACATGTGGGAGGGTCAAATTAGTGTTGTTCAGGCAGCTTGAATTCTGGCACTTTTTAACTTTGAATGCTACAGTTTCCAACTTTAGCATTTATCCTGCTGGGTTGTGCATTAGAGGTGTAAAGCACGCTTACTGCCACGTGCTCTGAACAGCACTGCCCGTGGAAGGCAATGCTTTTTCCCCCCTGTTAAATGACTTAATGTTTTGTGTTGTTCTTCCAACCACAGGTACTTTAGACATTTTACATGCATGGTAGTCAGGTTGGTGAGAAATAACATGGGAGCTGGCATTAATATTGCAGAGGAGAGCAGATCTGATGATGTACTGCATTATGTATGGGGCTCCAGCACCTAAATGCAGGAGGCCTGGAGGCTTACACAAGAAAGCTTGAGGGAGCTGAATGATCCAGAGTATTCAAATTGTGATGGTGGTTGTTCAGAGGAGGAGTGGAGGTTGTAAGGAGGGGTTTAATATGGAGGTCACCTGCCGGCTAAAATGAAATATACCCTTAATGCTGCTCTATGATGAGCAGGGTCAGGAGTGTATTGGCAACCCTTTTCTGAGCTGACTTTCTGACCCTGTCGGAGATTCCTGGACTGCTGCTTTCTCCTTGGTGCCTTGGCATCTCTAAGCTGAATGATGGAGCAAGAATGGGCTTTAAATCTCCCTTGGTTATGTTGGTTGAAAGGTTTATTCTTTCTCTCTAGCTGTCTCTAGTTTGGTGTTTTGGTGGTGTATTGTCAGGAGCATGCTGTGGTGCTGTGCATGGCAAAATTGCTGTGCTAGGTTAGGTAGAGTTTCAGAGCCTCCAGGGCGGATGAGCTCTGTTGGAAATCCACATTTACATATGCATGAGGATGCTCAACACAATCCATTTAAGTGTTGTGGTCTTCTCAGTGGGACTGCCTTGATCACCTTTAGAATTCAGAATACTTACTTCTCGTTGCTTTTCAGAGAGAAGGCTGTGTTGGTTTGAAGCTTGGGGCATTGAAGGTTGTTGGAATTGGAAAAAGCTCTTGTGTATTTTGTTCCTTTTGGCTGACATACTCACTGGAACAGCAGTGGGTACTGTCTTACAAAAGGGGTGATTTGGTGGTTGTTATGTATTTCCTGTAGACTAGGAGAGTGGCTACTGAGAAAACAATTTAAAACAGAAATCCAAAAAACTCTGGGAAATTCAGATACAATTTTTCTTCCTGACATTTCCTCACAAGGCAAGAATAAGTGCTAAGAAAGCAAAGGAGCTGTCAGTGACAGCATGTGCTGCCCACCCTGTGCTACATGGCAGGAACAAAGAATGTTATTCCTGCCTTTTTTAATGATTCATTTTGCAGGAGGAGAGGGTAGGCTGCCATGTCATTTTCCTTCCGAAATGCTGTAGGCAAATGGTTTTCAGTTCAATTCCTGACGTTTATCACATAAAACATGGCTTGCTGTAGGAGTTATTAAAACCTCTTGGAAACAGTGGATCCAGGTACTCATTTGCAAAAATGAGGCAGAACAGATTCAACCCTTGTCATCCGTGTAAAATCAGGAAGAATTACAGAGGTCAAATGGCTTCAAAGCTGCTTTTCGACAGTGTCTGCTTGTAGCCAAGTTCCTGATCCTTCTTAAGAAAGTGGAAATCTGTGGTCTGCTGTGCACTGTGAAAGCAAGAGCAGTCAAATTGTGTGAGATAATGTGTATTGGGAGTTTCTAAGGCAGATTCAAGTCAGTTTTAGAAGGCAAGGCTGAAAAAAAGTTTAATATAAATGACTTGCCTTTGAATACTCTGTGTGGTCTCCTCTTGGGGCAGGCAGTGGACCAGCTGTTTTGGGTGAGGAATTCCTCTCCTGACTTCCCTGTACATCCCTGTTGTGCTGCTGCTGGAGGTTTTACTCGCCCTCCAGAAGCAGTGGGGCTTGGTTTCCAGATCCTGTCTGGAAGATGGACAAGCACCATCCAGAGCCATGAAGTAGGTGGAGGTCAGAGTGGAAGTTTAGGCTTGATGACAGGAGAAAGGATACCCATGGGAGAGTTAATTTAGGGAGGTTGGAGAGGCTAGAAATATGAATGACTCTTCCTCATGCTGTAGAAAGAAAGAAACCTCTGCTTTGAATCTCAAAAGGTGAATATGATCAAAACAATTCTCCTTCCCTGCAACTGGCTGTGGCATCAGATGGTTTCTGCTCCTCTGATGCCTGCTGTTCCCAGCTGATTCAGTTCCACCTGCTCTGGGACAGGCACTTCCCGTCTCCGCAGTCCCCTCGGATCCTGCTGCTGGTTCTCTTTCAAAGCAGTGTGGAGTATCCCATCCCAAGAGGAGGCAGAGACACGCAATTAAAGAGCTTTGAGAAAGGCAGGTAGGCACAGAGCATGTGCCTGTGTTTGTGTATCACTAGAGGAAAATCCTGACATCCTTACAGCCAAGTTGGTTAGAGGTGGGCTGGACAAGTGAGCAGTGGTGCAAGCGGAAAATTGTTTGGGCCACTGAGCTCAAATTGGTTGTTACTGGTGTCCCTCTGGGATCAGCTCTTGGTCCAGTACTCTTTAACAGGACCTGGGGGTCAGGTGGGCAGTAAGTTGCTCAGGAGACAGCAGTGTGCCCAGGCAGCAAAGGCTGACTGCATCCCAGGCACAGTTAGCTGGAATGCTGTGAGGGCAAAGGGAGGCTCCTGTCCCTCTACCAAGTACTCGTGAGCCTGAGTGCTTGGTGTCCTTGTCCCAGCACACCAGGAGCAAATCCAGTAAGGCCACTGAGGTGGTCAGAGCTGGAGCATGGACCAAGCCTTCTCAGAGATGCACTGGGACAGGAGAAGGGGCAGCAGGCACAAGTTAGAACACGAGAAAGTCTGGCCAGGTAAAACAGGAAAAAATTGCCATGAATTGATCAAACTCTGGAACCAGATACTGGAGAAAGGGTGGCTTCTGTGTTGTTGATGTTCAGGACTTGCTGGGCAGAGCCCTGAATACCTTGCTTAGAGCAGGAGATTGGATTAGAGACCTCCAGAGGTTCCTTCCCACCTAGGTGGTTCAGCAGTGTTAGCACGAGACCAGCTCCTTCAGCTCACAGGCACTAGCTTGTCACCAGCCATGAATCATTTAGTTGTTGAACTTTCTACCCAATATCACTTTCCCAGTGCCCCTTCTTGGAAAGGATGCTCTGCTTTGTTTTATTACTCCAGACAGGTTTAGTGCTAAAATATTTCTTTAGATATTTTTTTAAGCAAGGTGGCCTCTGGCTGCAGTTAGTGTCCAGTTGGAGGGAGCTGGCAGCATTATATAGCAACACTAAAGCAAATCATTCTACCTCATAGCATTATTACCTTGATCTGAAAATTTCCCCAGGCTGCAATTTGTCACTAATATTGCTTTCAGCTAAACTTATCCATACAAAAAAAAAAAAGCAGTTAATAGAGCTGCAGTTCTGTAGTTGCCATCATGATTTTTTTGGGGATGAGTTATTGCTTAGTGCATTTTACTGACCAAGCTTATAGAGTTCTTGGACCTTGAAAAATGATGCAGTGGTTTATCATGGACTCCATAAATTGCTGGACTATGTAGCAGCAATATGTTAGTCTCCTACACCATAAGAAAGGAAGGTGTCTCTGAAACACAGTCTATACATACTGCACTGATATGAACTCTTGGCTGTGATTGCCAGCGGCAGAACTGATGGAATGATACTGAGCTTCACTGCTGCTTTTGTGCTTTTGCTTGTTTTATGCCATACTTAACATAATTTGAATGCTGTGACAGTGACAATGACAGTGATATACTATAATATAATTCCACCTGAGACAATGCAGCTGGAATTAATAAGCTGGAGAGACAAGGCTGAGGTATTTTGTCATCAGTTGGCGTTTGATTTACTTTTTTTTCCTTGGTGGAAGTGCCAGCAAACCCAGTGGGGGAACAAGCTGTCCAGCTCAGGTGATGCTTTGGGTCAGCACAGGGAGGACAGGCAGGCACTGTATGTGGTTCCATACAGTGCTACAGCAAAGGCTGTACCAGCATCGTATCTGATGCCTGGAAGCTGAAGGTGGAATTGCTACTTACTAGCTGAAGCTGGTGTGGTGAGAGGTGTGTCTTGTATCCACCTCAAAATCCCCTGGTAATGCTGTGCTGCCTCTTAACTTTCTGTCAGAGGAGACCTCAGAGTGAGTGGCTTACTTGCTGTTAGTTTTTGATGGTGGAGTCAGAAAGGGTCTTGCTGGTGCAGCCTGCTGGATCTTAACTGGGGTATTGGACCCTGAAGGAACAAATTAAATATCAGGAAAAAAGTTTGGGTGAGGAGTTTTAAGACTCCTGACTCATCTCTTGAATTGTGCCTTGAAGCTGACAGTAGCCACTAGATAGTGCAGAGCTGCTTGTGGAGTCTTCACTGTTGTTGTTTTCATGCCAAAGAGAAATGAGTTATCAGCTTCTGACAGAAAAGGGACACCAGGCTTCTCACTCTTCTGCCAAAGTACAGCTATTGATGAAGGCTGATCCCAAAGTGCCCCAGAACTATGATGATATCCCTAACTGGGACCTTGTGTTCTCCTGCCTCCACCTGTGAATCAAAACATACTTAACCCATCCAGAAAGTCAAGCAAGACAGGACCACTGCATTCTCCAGCCACATTGCTCGTTAAAGAGGTAGACTGCAGTTAAATTCATATATTGCAATGGCTTTGGCCACAACTGAAATGTTGCTGGAAAGCTGAACTGAACTGTTTTTCTGGATGTGAGAATGCAGCTCAGATTGTGAGGAGACTGGTAGAGCTGTTTTTATAGCCTTGTAAAATTAAACTTTGTGTGCAATTGGCCCATAATGTTAACTCAGCTCTACTGGCAGGTGTTTTTGTTTTTTTAAATAGCCAAGGAAATAGAGTTATAAAATCAGCTGTTACTCATGTTTAGCAAGAGATTTTGGATTTGTGGATCTTTTTAAATGCTTGTTGCTTAATTTAAAGGAGTATGAAAGAGACTAGCAAGAGAAATTAATTGACATGAGAAACTATAGCAGACTTTAAATTAGTAGTTTCTCTAGTCGGTAACACATTTTAAAATGTGTGAAAATACCTGCATGCACAAATAGTCTATGATGGCTTGGCAAAGAGCTAGGCTGGCAGAAGCTGTAACTCCTATCAAATTGCAAGCTTAGACTAACCACATATTGAATAAAATTTTAAATTAATTGTTTAACTAAGATGAACATCTGTGATAATTCTGTGTGCTGTTGGGTCCCTGATGGCAGAAGCCATTCATCTTCGTTTCTTTTTCTGTCTTTGGGCAAGAGCTCAATTTTATTTAACATTTATATTTGTTGGTGCTTAGAGGTTGGGTTTGTGTTGCTGTGGGTGCTGTACGAGCCAGTCCTCATCATGATGTCCATCTGGAGGTGTCCTGGGAGTGCAGGTGGAGCTGTGCACCTCTGTCCTGTCTCCCTTGAAGCACAGCTGGGGAGGTCTGGATGTCACTGCTCATCCAGTCCTGGGGTAAGGACCACCTGGTCCTTACAGAAGGCAAAGCAGGTGGCAGAGACCTGGCAGGTGCTGGTGGGAAGGTCAGGACACACATGGAACAGGTGCATGGAAAACAAGGCACATGCACACATAGGGATGCTCCTCCTATAACCACAACTTCTTGGTGTAGTTACACCCCGCGTGGAAACACACAGAACCCAGGATGCTGGAGCTGTTCAGAAGTGTGGCATCAATTCTGAATTCAGAACAGTTAAACAAATTAGAAACTGCTTGTTCTTGTTGATTTCTATGTGTGTTTCTGTGGCCTGTAAAAAATACAGGGAAATGGGTGAGTATGTGGGGGAAGGGGGAAGGAAAAAAAAAGAGTATGATAATGCTTTGTTCTGTGTACAGAAAGTCTGAATAAAAGCAGAAGAATAATGGTCTTTTTTTGACATCAGCTGCATGGGGGTTTTGGTTGGCAGTACAATAATAACAGCTGTCAGGCAGTACTGTGATACAATTTGATGCTTTTCTTTGAAATCCTCTAGCTGAGATTTCTCTACAGTAAATTGTGATTTTTGGTGTCTACTGGATGTGCTTTAACTGAGCTAAAAGTACTTGGTACTGCCTGAATATTTGGCTCTCCAGGTATGCCAGGTTAGGCACCCAAAATCATTGGTACCTTTAGGGGAAGAAAATGTGTACCTTTTTCATTCTTACATATATTGATCCTGGCTGTTGAAGTATAAAACTTCAGTCTTCTTTTTCCTGATATTTTTTCCGTGTTTTAACACATGCTGTTTCCATAGGGAAAATGCCAAGCAGTCCATTCATTGACCTGTTTCTCTGCAAATGAATGCCATTAATAAATCCCAGTTCATTGCCTATCAATGTGAAAGCTGTAACACAATTTTTAGCTGCCAAATGCCTCATTCTGTTTGTTTTAAATTTAATTTTCTTTCAGTTGCATTTTAAACAGCTGTTTTCTGAATCCCTCCACAAATAGCAATTATGTTTTATAATGATAATCTTTGTCATTTAAGTTTTTAACTAGTGGTTTGATTTCCTGCTCTCAGCAGTGTAAAACTGAGATAGCTCAATTGGAGTTTGAGCTGTGGTGGCATAAAACTGGCGTTGGTGGGTGGAAAAGTGACATATTTTGGTTTAGGTGTTGGAGTTTTTGCACATATCCAAGCATCTGGAATTATACTCCTGCACCCAAAACTGCTGTGTTTTGTATTTTATGTATTGTGTCTTTGGCAAAAGATTCAAGCCTTGCTTTCCCTTACAGCACAACCCCCCCCTCCCAACATTACAATTGCAGAAGAGGTGATGCTCAGCAGACACAGAAATACTATTTTCTGGAGCCAGAGGTCTTTTCCTATCCCTGCTGGTGTGTTGGTCAAGGCCCCTGTGGGATCCATAGCTGGTGCTGGAAGAAGTGCTCATCCACTTCTGTCCTCTAAGAGCCTTTCAGATCCACTGCCTTATGATGGTTGGGCTGCAGTGCTTCTCCTGCTCTGTCTTGGCTCTCAGTGATATTTCACAGGCAGAGAAATTAGAGGTCTTTATTTGCCTTGTGGCTAGAGGCTGTTTATTGTTCCTTGGTTTTTGCTCTTCAGCTGCTTGTATTTCACACTACTCCAGCGTGACTTTCTAGTTTTCAGGCCTATTTATTTTTGCTTTAGCCTCCAAGGGATGTGTAGCAATGTCTAAAACCAGCTTTCCTTCTGGAAAAATCACAATGTGGAACTGAAACTTGGAGCACTGAGTGTGTCCACCTACAGTGTTGTTTGTTTGTCCCAGCCTGAGATGGTTGTGATACTGAGATTTTCTCTGGGGTTTTTTGCTGGAGGGGGTCTCAAAGCTTAGCCCTGCCAAAGGCAATTTGAGCAGTGTGTGCTGTTTTAAACCAAATGCCATCCACCTAACAGCCTGCCTGCTGAGAGGCTCTCATTTGTCCAGATTTGCATGTTTCTTCAGTTAAGGGAGTTTTCTATTGGTAGAGGAGAAGATGTGTTGGATTTTTTTTTGTTTCATTTGATGCTTAGTTAGGTCTCTAAAGCCTTAATCCCAGTTATGGTTTACTTCTGGTAGCGTAAATTGTGTAACTTTCATGAATGTTTACCCCTTTTCTTTGCATTTTTTTAGAGTGAACTTCTCCACTTAGCTTCTCTCCTGTGGCTCTGAGATATTCAGAACTAGAATTCAGATTACCCCAATGCACATTGAATAAAGCCATTTCCTATTAAACAAATACAATTATCGAATAGTCTTGATAATTTCCCCGTATAAACTTTCCTCCTAAGCCAACCCTGTCTCAAGCCTTGAGTAATTCTCCAGAGATGTTGGCATTTGAAGCGAGGTTTGCAGGGCTCAGGAGCCCAATGCAAGTTTTCTGTGTACAGACATATATGAATGGTGATGAATTAGCAGGGTTTTGTCTCTGAGCCAAGAAACAGAATTTATTGCTGAAAGACCATTTTTTGTCTGTCTAACAATAAAATGATTTTCTGAACATTTAGGCAGAGCAATTTTTGATTAAAAATAGTTTTGCCAGTGCTATGGTAGTTGAATTATGAGCTGTGGGCATCGGAGATTAAATACTTGTTGCGGGGAGCTTTCTGGAACTGAGCCTGTGAAAAGGGTGCATTATGCTGCAAATTTATTAAATATTGATTTCCGTAACAGTCTACAGGCACTAATGATTTTTGTAATATGGTGGTAAATAATATGAAAGAGATTAATATCTCTACAGGAAAAGTAATTACAAATATGTTTAAACAACATATGAGTTATACTTGTGGGTCCTGAGGAAGATTCAGCTTTGGCCTCTTGCTGCGTATCACAGAAAGGATGGGGTTGGAAAGGACCACTGGAGGCCACCTGGTCCAACCTCCCTGCTCAAGGAGAGTCCCGTGGAGCACGTTACTCAGGGCTGCGTCCAGATGGCTTTTGAATATCTCCAGGGAAGTATCCAAAACCACCTAGGTCATCTTGTCACCTCGGACTTTTGCAGCTGAAGCTCCCACAGTTTCCTGGGGTCTGTGATCTGCGTTGGGTGCTGGGTGTTTGACTTGGGAGGTCACAACCACGTGCCGGAGGAAGCAAGGCATGCTCTTTACAGAGCTGGCATTCTTCTGCATCACACTGACGTTTCCTGGCAGCCTGCTCTGAGGCAGCTCAGTTAGGCACAGTTTACCCTCTATAGCAAAGCTGTTGCTTGCACCAGGGGTGGTTTCTTTACAATGGCTTAAAGAAGTTGTTACTGCAAAGTGTTTGCTCTCAGCAGTCATTATGGAATTGCCTCGCCACAGAGATTAGCAATTTGAATTTGTCATTACTTTTTCAGTCAGTGTAAATATTTTAGAGCAATAACTCCCTCCAAAAGAATGAAGGAAATGGATTTTGTTGTCTTGTGTAGAGCGAAACACAATTTTCAGGCATTATCCTTAAGGATCACTTAGATACCCACGTGAGGCACATTTTTGACTTGCTGCTTCACTTTGTTCATGAAACAAAATTGATGCTCTTCTACAGACTTCAGTCTTTAAATTTCGTTAGGAGGCATGACAGTATCAGCTCCTTAGTTCATTGAAAATGGGCAGGCAGCATTAGTTACAGCTTGGGAATTGGTTTTACATTTTGAGAGATTCATGTAGCAGCAGAAGTGGAACTGCTCATGGCTTATGTGTGAACTCTCGTTGGCAGTACATGAACAAGAAAAGGTTCTGTGTTGGGGGGGGAATGCAGAGGTACAGTTTGGGCTTTGGTTTCTGAAATACCAGCTCTGGTGTGACTGTGATGTGTGACCTAAGAAAACATGCACTGTTGTGACCTCAAAGTCACAAAAAGCAGAGTTTGTTGAAGAACGCGAAATGCTTTTGAGGAGCTTGCGCAAAGGATGAGGCTGGGGGAAGGAAGCTGCCTGACACCTTCATTCCTAAGTGCAGGCATGTCTGAGTGAAAACCTGTCGCCCCTGGGTCATGTGGGGACTGTCCTTGTGACCAAATTCAAGGCACATGGACATACAATCCACTGTCCCTTCCCAGCCTTGAACGTTTATTTGTTTTTATGATTTTTGCTAAGGTATCTCAAGGATATTTGCAGTACATTAGTTTTTATTGTGTTCTGCTTTATTCTTCATGCCGCAGTAACATCAAAGCCTTGCAAGGCCCGTAGAAAGGATGGCAGAGGATATTGGCATTCAGGAGCAGTGCCAAAAGTCCCTCAGGGCAGAAACTCAAATATTGGCTATTGCGGGCTTGTCTCAGGCTGCCACGGTGTATTCCAGCTATGCTGGAAACTGTCCTCCTAGGATGACTGAGGTCATCCCATTACTGATTTATGGCTGAAGCAATCCAGCACACAGTTGCTGGCCTGATATTTCTGAGGGTGTTAATACCTTAGTGAAAGGTGAGGATGCTGTAAGCAGGTGAGTCAGATGAATGCTTTCACACAAGCTGTTCAAGTTTTGTGTAACTAATGAAGCAGTTAAAAAAATAAAAAAGGGCAACAAAAGCCCCCAACTGCAGAAGATCCCAAAGGATTTGAGATTAAGAGACTGCTGAGGAAGCTTTGATTGTTGTTAAGGTCAGTTAACTCCAGCAGATCCTTCAGAGGTTTGGTGAAGTTTCAGAACCATATCCTTTCAGTTGTGCTGTGAAAGCAAGTGGCATATGGCGCTTCTAACATTTCTAGTGAGAATAAAGATGACGACTGTGTTTTTATTAAGATCACTCTTTTTTTGAAGGCTCAGAATGAAAAACTCCCCATTCCAACTTTCAGCCCTCTTTAGCTGTAATAAGACATGTTCATACTGCAGTCACATGCAGCTCATGACCACATTACAAAGCTACTTTAAAGTCAAGTAACTTTGCTGTTGCCTGAATATTTAATCAACTTTTTGGCTGGGTTTTATTGCAAGCCTCAGCTTCCATAATGCAAGCCATTTGCGCTGTAGATGTACCTATGGGAAAAAAAAAAGCAAGAAAAGAAAAAAGGAGACAGAAACCCATTCTTCCACCTTTTATATCCCAGCTGAGCTTGAAACTAGCAGAGTCGTTAAGCATAATGCCAAGTGTCTGGTGTATGAGCAAATGTGTAATAATTGTATTTTGGATCCAGCAGTGTTTTAGAGCAAACTGCTTATAATTTCCAGCAGTTACTCTTGCAAAGTAGTTTCCTTTCTTTGGTTCCTTTATCTTCAAGTAATACCTGCATAATAAAATTGCTAAGTCAACTCATGCTTTGCAGTTACTTAAATTATGTTATGTACTAAGTAACTAAAGCAAACAAAGCTAGCAGAAGATAGTTGTCTGTGTAAGGTGGAATTAGCTGGTACTGGTCTGGTCCTTATCATTCTCCTCAAGGCCCTACACACTTCATCTTAAGAAGTTGCCTTTGGTATCAGATTGGTGTTAAAATTGTTCACTTCAAATATATGGTCAGAACCAAAATTGTTACAGCTGGTGACCTCTGATTTATAGCAAATTTGTTCGTCTTATCATTCTTGACAGGAACTGTTTTTTTTTTACTGCTGTATCAATATTTAGTCTTGGAATGTCTCCTCCAGCATATATGTATGTGCATACATGTGCATCATGTATATATTTGTGAAAAAATTATAATTTGCCTGGCTATAATGCAGCATTTCTCCTTTGAGTGCTCTCAGGCAAAGGGAGGGATTCCTCATGCAGCAGATCAGACAGTTTATGAAATACATAACATTTTAGAGCGAGCTCTTCCATGCTATTTCAGAGTGAAGGGGTGGGGAAAAATACTTTTGGAGAAACAGCTTTTTTTGGTAGTCAAGAAGCACAGAAGATTTGAAGCTGGTTATTCACCTAAGCATATATCAGAACTATGTCTCTTTGATACCTCAAAACAATGCAAAAACTCAAATTTATGTGTAGGAAAGCTGATGAAATTTGTACATTTGGTGTGAGGGATAAATCAGTGATGCTGGGAGAAGTGTTTTACTTTGCGTTTCCCCATCTGTTTTTACAATGTTCTTGTAAAGCCACCCAGTGTTGTCCCATGTACCACACACACTCATTTTGTACTTCAGGCCAAGCATACATTTCATGTAGTTCTCAAGTGACCAACGTTACCTGATTTCCTTTCCTTTGTCTCCTTTCCTGTAGCTATTACAGCTCCTGGAGTGTGAAACAATGCAGCTGGAAGCCTTTCTGGAGTGGAAGCAACTGGAACCAGTTTACTGGCAATGGATGGTAATGAATCAAACTGATTTTGAAGGGTGCAACTTTCTTGACTTTAGTATAGCTGACTACTTCCAAAGGCCCTTAAGTCCCACAAAATTAAATGTTGCAAACCAACTGTTCAACAGCACTTGAGAAAAAGGGAAAAGAAAGTCTTGGTAAAGTAAGGAATGTTTTCCTTGTTCTCTTTCATTCCTGTTTTCCTCAGTAGGACTCACCCAGCTGAGTTGAGGAATTGCAGGGCAGAACGGCAGAATTTCATGTAGTTAACACAAATGAAAAGGTCTGATCTTCATCTTCTTAATAGTTTTTAAACATAACAGTTGCACATTTTTGTAAAATTAAATGGCTTTTCAAAAGAGGGCCTCTAAGCTTTATTGCAGTCTTGAGAACAACTAAATTTGCAGGCAGCTGATATTGAAAACAACTTCATTTTTTCCCAGACAAATAGTGTGTTGACATTGCTGATTTCCCCTTGAACTGTGTTGAATGATCATAAGAAAATCAATAACCCTTTCTCTGTGCATCTTAGGATTTCTCAAGTGAGTGCAAACAACGCCATCCATCTCACTTCTCTCTGTGACTTTTGCCCATTCAGTGTTGCTGAAATAATTCTTTAGCACACCACATTAGCTGTATGAGCTTACAAAATTTTGAGAGTTGGTGAGCTGACTGCTAATTGCCCATGTGCCTTCCTCTACACTAAAAGCAAGGCAAAGGGCAGTGTGAAATTATCTCACCTGTCTAGAAGGGAACTTCCAATTGCCATTAGTTCTCTAATGGTTTTTGCTTTACATGTTTACCCTCTTATGGTTTTTTTGGAAAGCATCAGCATTAGCACAGTCCTGGCTCCCATAGATAAAATACAACTGCAATTATTTCTGTGTATCCACCAAAACATTTGCCTTTGACATGCTGAAGAATGTGGAGAGTGTTAGCCTGCTTTCTGGAGTTAAGTCCTAAGTACATACTTGAAAAAACCCAACTGACCAGCACATCTTTTTAAACTATTCAGTGTGCTGGATGGTGAATTTGCCTTTTTCTTTCACTGCTGCTGGTGGTTGTTCCTGGATGCAGCAGGATGTATGGGAATGAGATGTGCTTTGAAAAGACAGTAGTTTTCTCTTTCTACCAAACTTGTGTTTTGCATTGCTGATCTGATGGATGGGATGGTTCTTGCAGAGCTGCTGCCAGCTCTTCCTGATGGTGGTGGGCAGGAACACAACAGAGCATGACATCACTGCAGGAACTGAAATGACTGCAGTAATCACAGAATATCCTGAATTGGACGGGATCCACAAGGATCACTGAGTCCAACTCCTGGCCGCGCACAAGATAGCCCAAAAATCCCACCGTGTGCCTGAGAACGTTGTCCAAACATTAATGTTACTTTACACTTCTGTCATTTAATGCATTTCAAAATAAGGCATAAACAGAAGAACCCCCAACCTCCCAAAACCCCCCACCCCTTTGCTTTATTTCCATGCAGTTGGTTATCCTGTCAATGTCCCCACCATGTCTGCCCTCTCATGAGCTGGGCCGTGGGCCAGCAGGAGCTGCTGCCCTCAGTGCTTTGTGCCAATTCCCAATGCCAGAGCTTGCCTAGAAAGGAGGTTTTGCAGGATGCCCTCTGCCATTCTTAGCTGTCTTATGAAGCTTTTTCTTGCATGAGCCTAAGAATCTCCTGCTGTGAATTAAGCCAGAGTTTTTAACCTACCTTCTGAGAAAAGAGAGAAAGAGAAAAAAATAAAATTTCCCATCCTCTTTATAGCAATCTTTTATATAAGTGAAGGCTGTTAGCATGTCACTGCCTTCCCAGTCCCTGTTTCTAGGTTAAGCAAAAGTTTTGATGTCTTTATGTGTCCTTGTAGACCATTCATTCGAGCTTTTGATGTTTGTTGCTGCTCTCATCTGGGATTTTCCCTCCCATTTGTCTGTGTTTAACTTCAAGTGCCTCACCTGTATGTCAGCATTACAGTCAGCACTCTTCTATCACGGAGACTTGTGTTTATACTTTGTGACATGGTGCTTGACTTTAACAGTGTGACATTGGTGACTTCTGGCTCTCTGACGTCTCATCCAGCAGCGTTGCTGCTGTGCCAGTAATTATCCACTTGGTTTTTCCTTGCTCATGTATAGACCACGCTGCTCAACTGCTGAATTTCCTGCCAGTGTTCTTAAATTACTTCTTCAATTGCTAAAGATAATTTTGAATGCAAATTATGTCCTTAAAAGAGATTATGACCTCTCCTATTGAATGTCTTCTTGATAACAGTATGGAAATAAATATTTAATACTCTTTGAGCGAGGTCTTTAGTTATGCTGTGCTATTCTGGCTTGAAAACTGTGTGTTTCTGCACAGTCTGTGCACCAGAGTGTATAGATGGACTCTGAATGTTTTGTTTAAATGATTTTGTGTTTTTTTTCCCTTGAGCATTTGAAATAGCAGTTGCTATCTCAGAAGACAGCTTCACAATTAATTATCAAACCAGCTAGATGGTCATGGTCAAGCAGAGCTGCCAGCTCCTGACCAGCCTGGAGCAGGGATCTCTGGATGTTCCTCAACTTGTGGGGTTTTCCATGGGCACAAGGGATCCTGTGGGTGTGAGAGCAGGTGGGGCTCTCCTGAACAGTGTAAGCATGTACCTTCCTCCTGGTCATCACTTTGTTACAGAAAGCCATAGAAGTGCATCCAACCTCAGAATTTGAGAGGAAGGGCATACCTAGAGCTGCTGCAGTGCTGATCACCTCCATCTCATGAGTGTTACTTTATGCTTTAGTGCAGTGGAGAGTAGCTGACTGTGCAGTGCTTTCTAAAATAAGCTGGGTTAGCAACATTAAGTTTTCTGTTAACTTGGAAATATGTTATAGTGAACTGAGGGGGTTCTCTCTTAAAATAACTCTGAAATTGTGGAGCAACCGTATATTGAGATGGCAGCAGTGAATTCCTAGCTATGAATTACCAGGAGGATGGGGGGAACCATTTTAGCTCCTGCTGAAAAGTAACTTTTATTGATTTTTGTTTAGGAAACTGTGTTGGATAATATGGCTGAAGAGGGAAATATGTGTGAGTCCCAGGATGCTCATGTAGATAAAAGAAGGCTGCCAGAGGTGACCTCCTGCTGCCCCTGGGCTGACAAGCTGACTGGGCAAATGGACAGATTATCCAGAGAACTAACGGCTCTCCAAGACCAGCTGCAGCAGCTCGTAACTCAGCGAAAGGCTGCGTGGTGGGACAAGGTAAGGCTTTGGGTGCTGTTCATGACCACTGGAGATTTTTAGGATCCTGCATTTTTCAGCTCTCTCTCTATGGCCCATCCTGGGGCAGCCTCCCTGCTGCTGCTGTGTGTCAGCCTTGCTGCAGTCACGGTGTCAGATCTGCAGTTCCTTGTCTGTTTATGCCCACAGCATGCCAAGTGCTCTTTCAAACACAAAGTAGGCATCTGTCCCGGAGAGGCAGCGTGCTGAAACAAAACAAGTGTTCTTTTGGAAGGGAAGGTTTCAAAAGATAGGCGGTGCAGAGGAGAGGAGAAAAGAGAAAGAGGAGGAAATCATGGCAGCCCCCAGAGGGGATGGATGCAGCAGGCTGAAAGCAGCAGTAATGGTTATAGTGAGAAAATAAAAGTATTTGCATGGAAAGAGGCCAGAGCTTGTCATCTTTCATTGAATTAGGAGTCTTTGAAATGTCTGATGGGGGAAGGAATAAGAGGAATTTGAAACCTGTGAAGTGAGGGAAGAGACTGAGCACCGAGAAGATTTGATGGAAGAACAGACTGGCTGTGGGAGGCTAGCTGTGGAGGAAAGCAGGTGATATGAAGGAAGTGTGCATGGTATTTGCTGTATAAGGATGGGGAGACACTGGGAAGCACCGGAGCACGTGGTGGGGCATAAATAAATGAGATGTTAATGTAGATGTAGAAGGTGAATCTGAGTATCAACATACTGGCATAAGGAGAACAATGAAGATGCAGGCATAAAAAACTAGTGATTCTTTCCAGGCATCAAGTGGAGAGAAGGTTACCAGAGAATCTATGATACCTGTGGATGGAGAAAAAGTGAAAGAAACAGTTGGGACAGACAGTGCAGTAACAAAATTCCTGTAACACCACTTTGTGTCTGTGTTAACTCAGGAGAGGGTTTTTTTTGCCCAGGGTATTTGATGGTTTTTCTTTTCAGGGCAGAGGGGAGTGTGTGGTTTTAGACTGGAGTGTTAGTAGGCAGGATTGTAGATCAGCTGACAAAATGGAAAATGGCAGGTTGTCATCTTAAAAAGCATTTGCCCAAAAGTTCAAAAGGCATCTGGCATGGAAAAACTGTGTGGAGAGCTAATTGCTCTCTTCCACCTTAAGCATAAGGAAATAATTAGCATCAGCTGGATAAGGAAGGCACAAGGAGCTGCTGCTTCACACAGAGTACAAAAGTTCTTCCCACAGGGCACTGTGGATATAAGCAGCATACGTGGATTTGAAATCTGTGGTACACATTCTTGGAAGTTGAAATCCATCAAAGACTATAAAATATGCAGATACAAATTACAACCTTATGAGTTAGTAGGAGAACAAATCATTGCGGGCTGGGGGAATATTCTGAGGAAGTACCTCCATGTATTTACGTTTGTCTTACACTCTTCTCTAGGCACTTACTGTTGATCACTCTCAGCGGTGGGGTACTGGACTAGGCAGATCTCTAGAATCATCAGATTTGGTTGTTCCTGGGGCAAAATGGACATGACTGTTGTGGGACAACTCAGACCTTGAGTTCTAAAAATAAAATTTCCAGTGCGTGATTTCTAAAGCAAGATATGCTCTGACTTCTCTCACATGTAACAATATATATGCTGTTAAGTATGATGTTAGGTATTCTATACTATCACACTGATTTTTTTTTTTAATACTTACATTTGGGGATTAAGTCCAAAAAGATTTAACTGATGATTCTTCCTCGAAATAGATGCACTGATTGGATTTGAATAATGGTTGGTCATGTTCCAGTGTTTCCGAGATTCTCTGGACGTCATACGAGTTTGTGACTGTGATAAATGGAGTGCATCTTAAGTGTGTTGTTAAAAGGCTGGTTTACCACAAATGCCTTCTCTTCTACATATGCCCTGAAACAGAATTGTTTTGTAATGCTACATGACAGCATTTTTTGGAATGCTTGGGGTCAGATGACTCTCCATCAATCCTCTTTATATCAAGCCTTGCTTTGCATAGTGTTTCTGCTTGCGTGATGCTTTCTTCCTGTGGTCTGTCTTTTTTTGCCACAGCCAGGACGCTTGCTGAATGCAGGCTCCTCTATCAATTGTATGCTTCTGACCCCTTCTTTTCCCTGGAGAAATAAGCTTATCAAATCTTTCCTTCTATATTATATTTTTAATCAAACAAAGAGAAGATACAAGGGTAGCTGAAGTCATTATCGCTAACTTTGTATCTTGCAGTACTGAGACATCTGGAAATTATCTTGGCTTTTACAGGCATGCCCAGCTGAGGGACAGCACAGTTTATTACAGCTCTTATGTCCACTACCTTGTATTTCACAAAGAACCTGATAATCCGCAGAGTGTTTGTGTCTGTTGTTGCCAGCAGGCCTGATGTCTGTGCCAGGCAACTGGGTAGAAACTGTTCTGAACAGCAAAATTGAGGGCACATGATGAAATGTGTTACACTGGGGAAGAGACAGCGCAGTTCCTGTGGAGAGGAATCATGACTGAAATCTGTTGGAGCTCTCTGAAGAGACCAGCGAGCCTGTGGGCAGGGGCAGCTGGATTGGTGCTGCTTAATCCCATTTGCAAGTGGTGTTTGATGAAGGCCCTGAAAAGAGTCTCAGCAAAAATAAACTGCCCACGTGACTGTCCTCCCTCTTCCCCCTGAGCAAGCAGCAGAGCAGGAAGCTGGGAGGAGGCAGCTGGGATGGGTTTGTGGAGGTGGTCACTGGTGGAGCCTCCTGGGCCTGGGAGCCGCCCTCAGCTCTGGGAAAGTGGCTGCATGGCGAGGTGCCCACATGGAGAGAGGAGATTGAATCCCTAAAAGCATGTGAAGGACAACAGCAAGGGATTATTGAGGGTCCGTGTGCTGAGCGGTGAGGTGGTAAAACATCAGATAAAACTGCGTGGAGATAAATCCAGGCTAACACATCTGAAGGGAGCATCGTAATTTTACGTGTGTTTCTTCGGATTGTCATGGCATGTGAATGAGCTCTGTGGAAAGGTCAGCGGTCAGAAATAGTAAACTGGATTCTAAAAGTGTTAGGGAAGCAGAAAAAAGCAAAACTTAAAATATTCCCATCTGTTTCTGGAATACGATGTGCAGTGCTAGTCCCATTCATAAATCTAAAAAAAAGTGTTTGAGCTGGAAAGGAACAGGGAGGGGATGCAGTGATGACCCAAATTGTGAAAGGGTTTCTCTGAGGAAACTTACTGGGCTCCTTGTGTAAGAAGAGGAGAGAATGAAGAGGGGTGTCACAACGGAGCAGGAGGAAGCATTTTTTACTGTTCTTCTGATGCTCCTTGGTTTTCATGATGGGTCAACCTAGAGGAAATTACTTGACTTGCTCTAAGACTGTGGATTGGGCTTGAAAACCTGTTGAAGGGTCTTTCATTTAGGAAAGCCTGCAGTTGATTCATTTATTTATTTTGGACTGTGTAGAGGTATTTCAGATGTGTTAAAGTCATTGCTATGCCACGATGCCTGGTTTGCACCACTAAACATAACTACTTATGATTCACTATGTGGTCTCAGGGGCAGTGAATCTATTTGTTGCAAGTTTAATCATTTCCACACTGTGATTCTGGTAGTTAAAACTATCAATCTTAAGTCTCTTAAAATAAGAGAATTATTTTGCTTATTTTCCTTAATTTCATTTTTCATTTCCTTATTTTCTTTTGTTTGTTTCTGCCTTCCCCCAGCTGTTTCTTTGGTTATGTGCTTGCAATGACCCTGAAACCATCTCACCTTTCAGGGACATTCACTAGAAGACATTTGAATGTTGCCGTGGGATTTGGGTGATTTGTGAAACCCTGATTAATAGGACATTTTAACTGATACCCATCTCTAGGCAGCAATGTGTTCAGTATCTTGGAGGAGAAAAGGCATATGACAGAGGTGTGATCTGAATATGGGGCTTTCTTTCTGTTAGCTTTGCTCTTTTCTGTGCAGTACTGGGCAAATAATCATTTCTTTGGTGACATTTTGGGGATCTGGAAATGATCAAAAAGGGGAGGGAAATGGTTAAGCTTTAAGAACATTTCTCCTCTTGGAAACAAACTTAACTGTAAAAGATGAAATCTCCTAATCCCACAAGAGAACTTGTTTGTTTGCTTTTTCCTTTCTGAATATTTTGTTACCTGCTCCTCTATTAGAGGGAAGGATTTGATTTCAGTCTGTGTTAAAACATTTGGCATCCACAAGCTGGAATGCAGAGTGTTTGACTCCAAATGGTAATCGTTTCAGTTTTCATCATATAAATGCTTGTACCATTGTGAGCTTTTGTTGAAACTTGGGATATTGTATCCTGGGACCCTCTGTGTTCTCTTAAATTTAAAAGCAAGCCAGACTCCTTTGAGATGGTGATGTGATGGGATGGAGCTTGCTCATGCGTACATCTCTGAGGCACAGACCAGAAAGGCTTAGAGACATTAATCTGAGCTGGAACATGCTCTTTCCACACAACAATTCTCCCCAGAAATACTGGTGGCTCTGCTTGTGTGCTTGGCTGGTGGTGTGTCTGAGTACCCAGGCGAGGCTGTAATCCCTGGCCCATACCAGACCTCCTTAATCACAGTGGGAGAGCACTGAAACCTACATTTTGTCTTTGTTTCTGTATTTTTCTCCTAATCCATCTCCTCCCCCCCCCCC
>VZRQ01000333.1:1428147-1502703 GCA_013397975.1 Machaerirhynchus nigripectus
CCCCCCATTCAGTAATCCCTAACCGTCCCAAACCCTTGCACCTGTCCCCTGGGTAGGGATGGGAGGATGCAGGGCTGCCCCATGTCAGAAGAAATGCCATTTGAATTCATAGTGTGTTGGGGAGGGGCTGTACGGGACAGGGATGTTTTGTTTTCTCTTTCTGGGGACAGGGGTGGCAGGAATGGCCTGGGGCACCCAATCAGGTGAAGGTGGTGGGAACTGAAACACAGGCACTTCCACTCCATCCCAAGAGTTCTGTGATTCACTTAAACATTTTGCCACTGCCAGCTCATCAGAGCACACTGCTACAGACCTTGTAGAGTCTAAAAAGAGAGATCTTTCTCCTAAGGTTCTTACATTTATAAAAGACTAAATGGTTTTTGATTCATTTTGATTTAAGTCTTCAAAATCTGAAGTAGGGGAGCAGCTCCAGAAGCTGATGCTGGAACATAGTCCTATGTCCTTCTGGTTGTGGTTGAGTTTCTTTGTTTTTCTTACCAAGACTGAGTTGAATTTTACCTACTTAGATAAACGCACTTCCAAAGTTTTTCTGTATGCCTCATCATGATTGGAGAGGGGGGTGAGGAGCTGTGGGTCGCTAGTAGCCACTGCTAGGAAAATGCAAAGTCTTGTTGCTTTCTGCAGCATGGGAAGGGTGAGGAGCATTGGTGGGGCTGGGCTGGCTCCCGGTGGGCTGAGTTCCTTCCTGCACTGGTGCAGGGCTGGGTTGTGTTTCTGCTGCCTTAAACCAGGGATTTGTGGCAAAGAGAGTACTGAGCTCTCACTGAAGGACTCTCTGAGGCTTGTCAAAACCACCTTTTTTTTCTTTTTTTTTTGTGAGCACACTGTTCCCATTTAATCTTTGCTGTTGCTGCTGTTTATTGTAGTTCCCTGGGCTTTTTGCTAATATGAAGACGTTAGTGTAGCAAGCAGTTAATTACGCGTGCTGTCTGGGGTGGAGGAAGTGGAGGAGTGGTAGGGAATGGTTCAGTGCTAGTGTATTTCCTCACTCAGCACATTCCCTTTCCTGGTCCCAGAACACTTCTGTGTTCCACTTTGTATTTGCAAACCTCCATCTGGAGCACCGAGCAGCTGTCAGTGGAGCTCCTCATGCGAAAAGACATTGAAGAACTAGCAAGACCACAAGAGCAGCTTTTGGAAGTGCATGGTTGGCTGGGCCCAGATGTTTGGGAAGGGGGAGGAAACCCACAGAGATCAACCAAAACATCCATCAGAGGGAGCAGTGGAGGACATGAACAGGAGGATGGCAAGGAGGGACAAGTCTACTGGCTCTTATGTGCAGTTCTTATTTAGTTAAATGTAGGATTAAATTTGCTGCTGATGAAATTGCCATGGCTCTAGCAGATTTAGGCTATTAGAAAACGTGAATCTGCTGTAAACAGGAGGAAGTAAATCCTGATCTTTATATTCACTCTTTGCTCTTGTATTTTCTTGCATTGGTTTATTTCTCACTCATCAATATTCCTAGTAGGAGATCTGAGGCTGCTTGTTTCTGGTAAGGGCCTGTAGAGATCCAAGTGATTGTTCATGGAAGGCAATGTGCTCTCTCTTGTGATGGAAGGAGAAAAGGAATCATGCCTGTCCGTCTAGTTCTCCTTTTGACAGCTGGATCTAAAATCTGCTTTAGACCTGAAGTCCCAAGTTACCCTGGTTTAGGGCTGGTGTGCATGGGGAAAGTTGCTACACATAAGCAGAGCTGGGAGATTTTTTGAAAGACTCTTGCTTGCTTCTGAGAACTCTGTGTAGGCTGGCCAGACTTGAATAGTCAGTGTTAAGCTTGCAGCATACAAAGGATTGGAAGGATAAGTATTTATTCTTCGTTTGCAGATGCAACTTGCTGTGCAGATTGCTGAATGAGTGCCGAGCTGTGTGAGACACAGAGGCACTCTGTGTACCAGTGGCTAAATCAGCAAACTGATTTCAAACACACACAAAAACTGTAACTGAAAATAAATTACCTAGCCTGACATTTTTCATGGGGCTTATGTACGCTAAAAGACTCCAGCTCCTTAGGGAGGAGAGGAACATTAAAAACTTGAGTGCCGTCTCCTGTTCTGTGTGCAGAACTCTGGGGTTTAAGTAAGCGTGGGTGAAAGTTTTTCTTGCTTCCCAGAAGATGTTGCTTTGCCAAAATGTTTGCTCAGGTGACAGGATCAGGTAAAGTATAATAAATAACCAGTGTTAATATTTTACTTGCATTACTTACGAAGATGTTGGATACTGACCAAGGCAATGAAACATGTAATAAATGCAGCTGGAGAATTATACTCCAATAAATTTTAGATGAGCTTTATTTAACGATAAAGTGTAAAAAACCCCCATTGCAATGAGAGAATGTGTTTTGTAGCCACTGTAAATGTTTTAGTGCATTTTTAAGAAATAAGTGTAGCACTTAGATTCTCGCAGTTAAAGCACACAATAAGACAAGGATGAAGACTAGGAATGTCTGCAGGGCTCAGATGCACGAGATATGGAAGCACAGGTCCCAGCACCACTATCTTTTGAAAAGCTTGGAGGCTGATGGGTGGGATTTGAGGTACCAGAAACCGCAAGAGGATTAATTTCCCCTTGGCTTTGCCTCTGTCGTAGTTATTTGTAGGCTCAGCACACAGGCAATGCTTTTATCAGTCGTGTGCTTTTGTACTGATATTTGGAGGGGTATTTGTATTTTTCTGGTAAAGACGCTGCTGGATTTTGTCTTGCAAGGGGTGAGCCACTACAACACACCTTGTCCTCCACAAGGGCAGCACCTTGGGGTCATAGCTAATTCTGGCTGACAGAGGCCATGTTAAACACCACAGCCAGAGGCTGTTTTTAGATAGCTCTACCTGAAACACTATTTAGTGTGTTTTACTGAACCTTTCAGGGGGGGTTTTGGGGACAGTAACTTCCAGGACGTACCTGGCTTGCTTTGCAGCTCCAGGCAGTGTGTGGGGATGGGTTCCCCCTCTGCCAGCAGGACCTGGGGTCATTGAGTACTTTGCAGCACTGCTTGGGGTTTTTTTTTGGTGAGTTGACAGAGGTGCTTTTAGAAGGATTCTTTGCATTCCCATATGGATTCAAAGCTTAACTTTGTTTCCCTTTTTCCTGAAACCTTGGCCTTGTTCTCTCACTTGTCTGCCTAAAATCAACGGCACTTGATCATAAGAGAAAAAAGTATCCACCTTGTTTCTGTCTTTGTCCCCTGTGCTCCTGGAAGAGTTGACATAAAAGTAAACCTGTAATTTAGTGCTGTCATATATCTTCTCTCCAGCCAGAAATGTATCTAAATAAAGCTTTAGTACACTTCTGAGCTCCGAACTCAGCATTTTTCTTCATTTTACTGGCTCTCTCTAAGCCCTGAGAGCTGTTTGATTGTCTCCCTTTGCAGGCTGGCTGTAGGGCCTGGCCTTTAACTGCTGCAAGAGTCACAAGGGCCATCCAAGCAGCCACGTCCACCCACAGCTGCTACTCACCCCCAGATTGTGAGATAATAGACACTGCTGAATGCATTTGAAGAGTAGTGGCTTTAGAAAATGTCTGCACAGAAACTCTGAAAATGTTTCCTGTAGAAAATCTCCACCTGGGAGTCAAAGTTCATTTTCCTCGTGCCATAGTTGTGGAGGGGCTGTGTTGCTTTAATGCTCTGGATGCACGACTCCTGCCTTGCCCAAAAGCAGGGCGAGGAGCTGCAGGGCTGGGTGCTGGGGGATTCTGCAGTGCTCATACAAAGCACTGGACAATGTCCTGGAAGGGACAGGGGAGTATTTCCTAACTGGAAACAAAACCAGTTTGGGGGTGAAGAAATTCCCTATAAGTCATGGGGTGTTTTTTTGTTGTTGTTGTTGTCTTTTTCTTTGTAATTCTTGGATAAGAAAAAACCTGTTTCTGAAAATTTTTATGACTAGGTAGTAGTACCTTTCTCTCATCTCTGTGTTTTAGGAGTGGTTTATATCAACATTCCTTTTGTTGGCTGTGTATACAAGGACCCCATTGCTTGAATTTCAAGTTTCACATCCTATTCTCTCGAAGCAGGATAATATAGAGAAGTGCAAGGCACAAGCAGCACTCTTTCTGAAGTGGCTGCTTTCATGTTGCACTGTGATAAAAGTATTCTAAAAGCAAAGTGGGACCCTCCAAGCCTCTGCAGGCCACTTAGATCTGAGATGATCTATCATCAGTGTTTGTCTCCGCTGCCCAAGATAAAAGTTTGGTAGAACAAATTGAAAAGTAAGTGAGCAATTTATTATCCAAAGCAATACTTGTCTGTTGCCTTCCTTTGTAATTTGTAGTTGTCAGGGTCTTTTTCGGAGTAACACTGCAGCCTTTTTGCAAGTGTCTAAATTACTTACACTGACATATTCTGGTTTTCATATCATATATTTTCAGTATGTGCCTATTCCTACTTTAATTTCTGGGATCTTCTAATTCAATTCAAGGATTTGGGAAAGTCTAGAGATAAAACTGTAGTTTAAAAGAAATGCATTATGAAAGGCTGGAATGGTAGAATGGAACTTTTAAAATTACTGTAAAATGCTCTAGATTTCTAATTTGGAAAAGAAAATAGGGTTTTTTTTCTCTTATTTTCTGTGGTGTGGCTTCAGATTTGTGTGGCATATGGGACTTTCACAAGTCTGGATTGTGTCTCAATGTAGTTGCTGGTAAAGAGTCTGCAAGTTTGATGATTCTGCATGGAGCTGTCCCACGTCCTCAGAGCAGAGACGGTCCCGAGTGACAGGCCTGCATATCTTGGGGAGCAGCTGAAGAGGTTCAGGTGAGCTCCTGGCTCCAGAGCACAGGGATTCTGGTCAGCTTGGATGCTCTTGCTGAAGTTTCATGTCTGCTCTTTTCGTGCTGGCATCCTCTTCAGGTGAACAGAGGTGGTGCAGAATTTTCTTTGAAGACCATTTATTATTTTAAGATCTGTCCTTGTCTGGATCTGCAGAGTTGCTGCAGTAGTATAACTACATTTTCGACTCCTATTTGTTTGTTTCTTTGAGTTCAGTTGTTCTCCTCAGAACTTAACCACTAGGAAGCATATTACATATGCCAAAAAATCAGAAACAGAGAGTACAGAAAATAGTATGGAACAGAATCATGGACTCATAGAATCATTTAGATTGAAAAAACCTGCTAAGATCATGGAGTCAAGTCCAGCATTGCCAAATCCACCACTAAACTATATCACTTAGTGCCACAACTACATGTCTTTTAAATTCCTTGGGGATTGTGACTCAGCCCCTTCCCTGGGCAGCCTGTTCCAGTGTTTGACAGCCCTTTCTGTGAAGAAATTTTTCCTGATATCCGACCTAGACCTCCCCTGGCACAACTTGAGGCCATTTCCTCTTGTCCTATTGCTTGTTACCTGGGAGAAGAGGCCGATCCCCAGCCAGCTACAACCTCCTTTTGGGGAGTTTTAGAGAGTGCTAAGGTTTCCCCTGAGCAAGGATACTTTTTTATAGCTCTGTCGAGGAGGGATGGATGTTTGCCTCAGGTAAGTCCTTTAGGGATCCATCCCAAGGGCTGTCCTTGGAGGAGCTGCCTCTGTGCCTCTCTTCAGGGGTGGGATGCAGTGCAGCTCCATGGCAGGAGGAGAGCTGGGTGCAGCCCTGACCCTGAGCAGCTCTGTCACATGGGCTCACTGTGCAGCTCTCACAGAGTTCAGCTGCTCTCAGGCCTAAGAGGATTAATTTCCCCTTGGCTTTGCCTCTGTCGTAGTTATTTGTAGGCTCAGCACACAGGCAATGCTTTTATCAGTCGTGTGCTTTTGTACTGATATTTGGAGGGGTATTTGTATTTTTCTGGTAAAGAGCCTGAAAAATGTTAACGTTGTTCTCTCCTCTTTTCTTCATCCTGTATCCTTTTCCTTTATCTTAAGCTAAATTGACTTCTCTGACTCCCATCAATGAATTTAGAGACATGAGTCTTAAGTACAGACCCATTGGATTATCTTAAAGAAAAAACAAAGTAAAAAGCTCCCCAAACAAACCAAGCAAACGCAAGGAAAATCTGTTATCCATTCCAACAAGATCAGGTCACGCCTCGTTATGAAATTATCTGAGTCAAATGCTTTAATTAGCATCTGCCTTTCCCTTACTGTGCTTCCTCACCATCTTTCCATTGGAGAGAACAGTGTGGATGCTGATCTGAAGGCTCAGGAAGCGCTTTGCAGTATCTGATGTTTAATTGAAGCAGGGAGCAGCAGTGCCCTGCCAGGCTGTGGCAGCTCCTCTCCTCGGATGCAGCTATGTGTGTTCTGGGTACTAAAACTGTATTTTTAGTTATAACATCTATTCCTAGCTAAGATAGGTAACCAGCTTCTCCCCCGCTTTCCTGTCAGTTTGTTTTGGAATGACAATAGGTGCACCAGGAGCATTCTGATGTTGAATGTCTTGCTTTAAAATGCATAAGATTGGAGATGCCTACATTCCTCCCTAATTGCAGGAAATTGCAGATCCCGGCAAAATTTGGAATGCAGCTGCTTGGATAATTACATCTTCTGTCAGTTGCTATAGCTCAGCTTTACAGCCCTTCTAAAATATCTTCATAGTTTATGGGACAAATAATGCCCCCGTTAATACTACTTTGGGATAACCCCTTTCATTTATTCACCATTAGTTCCGAAGGCTTGAGATTTTTGCTCGTGGTGAACAATTTTAACAGATGTTAAAAATTAGTGATTATATTAAGGTGGAATTTTGCTTTAGTTGCTGTAATTATTGTTAAGCCAAAATATTTAAGTTTCTTCCTGTTGCTGGGGCTGGGCTTAGTAAGAAGTCCCAATTCCTGTACCTGAAGTCAGTTTGATTTTGGTTATATGCAAACCTTTCCATTTTATGGCCTTAGGAAGTAGAGGGTAATGGGTCATGGAAAAGTTGTTACGTTATTGGCAACTAAGTGTTGCTATCTGCCACTGGCCATTGGATGACAGATAAGATATAGATCACAATTCAGAGCTTAATGAAATGTGTTGGCACCGCTTACACCACCATCACAGGTGGGAAATGGTTGAAAGGTTGGAAAGGATTAAAGGAAGGGTAATAAAGGAATCCATTTGGTCTGGCTTTTTGAGAAGTGAGAAAAGTGTAATTTAACTAAGGCAAAGTTCATAGCTGGACTGTGTTCTGCAAATTCCTAGGCAGAAGTGGAATTTTGAGGGTATTAGACTTTAGATGAAAGACGGTATAAGCAGACCCAGTGGCTGAGGTGGAACTTGCTGAAAAGGGTGTGTTTTTAATCATAATTGGATTTCACTGCTGAGGAAGTGCAATGATAGGGTAGTATTTTGATCTGCCGGAGTCTGTGTTTAGAAACCCAAACCTATATGTTTCTAGAAGAGACCCTGTAGTTTACCAATATGTAGCAGAACATTGCAGAAATTACCAGGTGGGAGACTGTAGCCTGTGCTTTGTGATAGATTAGACTATTCAAACAGTTTATTATGACTTTAATCCACAAATGCATGAGCATTGGCATTAAATGGGCTATTTCGAGTCTCTTTGTGTACAATCAAGGATCTCACGAGACGAAAGAAACCTCATTTAGGCAGGACAGTGTGGGAAGTCTTTAGCTATTAAAATAGAAAGTGATGGTTTCTAGCTTTTTAAACTGGTTAGTCTTGAGTGAGTAGAAATTGCAGCAGAAAATTAAAACCCGTGAAAGCTGACAGCAGAGAAGTTTGATTCAATGAGACAAGGTTTATAGAGCTGCAGAACTTACTCTGTAACTTTCTTAGAGGCTTGAAATTACATTTGGGCAAGTTACTATAAGACAAGAATATGAAATTAGGGAAGGTATTTTTTATTTAGAAAACACCTGCTTACTCGGAGTCGTAGTGTTTCCAGAACAGCTGATTTCAGATATTGCTTTTGCTTTAACTTATGTGCTTTTGTATATAAGCAGCAAATGCTTTTAGATTATTTTCTGAAGGTTGGGGGCCTGATTTTCCTTCTCAGCAAATGTTTGAACTTCATGGGCTCTGCAGGGTCCTGTCCCCCCTGCTCTGTAATTTTTCCTAGCAGTAGGAGCTGCAGGATTTGATTTTCCGTCAATTATGCATTCACAGCATCCCTTGAAATAGTGCCTTTCTCTGCTCCTCTGAAGCTGAGTGGGTCACTGTCTACAGCTAAGGAAGGAAAGCATTTGTCATACCCTTAACCATCATTGTTCAAAAAAAAAAAAAAAAAAAAAAAAGGAAACTGGTGCCCCAGTCAAATTATTGTTTCTTGTTAAAGAAGGGTAAAGCCCTCACCCTATTTATGTATGAAAAAAGCTTTGTTTTTATGTCTTTGGAGTCACACAGACCTCTTGGGTTATTGATTTCTGCTCTGTACAAGGAGAAACAGTGCTGGCATGTTCAGTTCCTGCAATCTCTGATGATGTTTGAGAGAAACTCTGCTTGGGCATCTTCTTGGGTGCTGCTTTTCAGTGCTGCTCTGTCTGCAGCAAGGTAGAGAATGCGTGTTGTACACTGAGGAAATGCTTGTATAGGAACTCAAAGGGGTTGTGTGTGGGAACTGTGGGATCCCCGTGACTGTTTTGATTGTATTCTACTTTTATTTAATACTTAGAGTGGACTCTGCTCTGACCCTCACTATGTTATTGATACTCTTGCTTATTATTTCCTTTTGCTCTTTTCCTTTTACTTGGTGCTGTTTTTTCAGATGACAAGGAGGACTTTCTTAAAAGTAGTCTGCAAATCCTTGTTTTCTGTATCCTGTTCTCTGAATCCCAGATGGAGTGTCAACTGGGATTGCAGCTCTGCAAGGCATTTCTTGGGGGTGGTACTGGAAAAAACACTAAATTGTAAGGCAACACAAGGTATAAATAATGGTCCTTTATAAAGTGTTTGTACTGATTAAAGACGAGTGCTTGTAAGGCTCAGCCCCTGCACTGATTTGGATTCCACTCTGGAAATGGAAAGCTCCTAAACCACTGTTAATTTGCCATTCCTGGTTTCCAGTGCCCAGCTGTCAGGATTTCTGCGCAGCAGCCTCGGGGAGATGCCAGTATCTCCCTGCTTATCCTGTTTTCATTTTTTACTTACAGGTCTTTAGCTAAAAGTGATGCTTGTCTGTTGAATTAGAGTCTGCTCAGTTTACATGGAGGCTGGAGAGCTCTGGGCAGCTCCTCCAGGCTGGTGAAGCCATGCTTGAGATGTTGTGATGTGCTGGGGGCTGTTTGGAGCCAGGGTGGTGAGTGCACCGACTGGCCTGGCAGGTCTCTTCTACTCCTGCAAGTCTGACCCTTCATTAATCTTACATTAATCTTATAATCTTATAATATATAATCTTATATTATATTGCCAAGCATGTAATATTTCACTTCATCCTTTTCAACTCCCCAGGCACAGGGGCCTTCTTAGACATGATAGGTTTAAAATAAAACTCGGAAATGAGCATCCTTTAGGAGTACAAAATTCGGCAAGCAAAACGCTGTTTGGTGTTTTCAGAGTTTATGAAATGTGTTGGGTTATTATGCCCTGATGGCAAAGGAGCAGGACTTGGTGGCTTGGATATTGTATCTGTTTATATTTCCTAATTTCCTTTCACTCCCCAACCCCAAAAGACAAGATCTGAGATTCTTCTGTTTGTTCCTTGTGTCTGGGAGCACAAAGGAGGCTCCCAGGCTCATTGTGTCTTCTGGCAAAGGCAGCCCTCACAGTTTGTAGTACCTGTACAGCTTGGCAAGGATAATTTGTATTTCATCCTGTATGCATATGGGGTCTTCTCTCTGTTCATAAGAGAAACATGAGAGGAGGAGTGGACAGATAGGAGTGGAGACAGAAGATGTGCCATCTTTAGGCTTGTGCAGGGTGTTCTTTCTGGACAATACTGTTCTAGCTGTTCCGGCAAAACTCTTAGAATAATATGAAGAGATTGTGATTTAAAAGTAATGACACGATTCTGGCCTTTATCATTCACTTCAAAAGAAATTCCAACTGCTTCGTTTGCTATTCTTTTCTTTGAAGCTGGCAACAATACAATCATAAAATGGAAATGCTCCTATGATTCCCCCTCCTCTTCCTGGAAGTAGATGTTTGGACCTTTTCTAGCTGCTGCTTTTTAAACCTCCATCTCTTGTCTGTGGCTTCCTTCGAGGGTGTAATTGAGAGGCAAAGCAATCATTTGCGTTCTGAGGCTTTCAGGTTGCCATGTGAAGTTTTAACAAGCTGAAATGTTGACTTCCAGCATTTGGAAGACTGTCACTTTTGTTAGGCCATTACTGGAAATTATTTAAGTAACATAATGTGGTTATCTAGGTGTCTTAGCATCTCTTTGGGATGTCTTCAGTGTTGGTAACATTCTCTCCGAATTAGTTCAGGTTCAGCTTGCTTTTTAGCAGAAAAAGAACCCGTTGGTGTGTAATTTTTACTGCACTTTTTAATAGTGAGTTATTAAAAATGCGAGGGAGATCAGCCTCTCTGGCATGTTTCTGAGCCCTGTGGAATGAAACACAGAGCTCTGGGAAGCTCATTACCAGAAACGTGCGGGCAGATGTGAGGGAGCTGAGGGGCTGAAAGGTCTCCCTTTGAGGAGGGATCGAGTGAGCTGAATGTGTAGGGCATCGAAGCAGCTGATGGAAGCAGAGCTGCACAAAGATGGGCAGCAGAAAGACTGGGCCTGTCCACATGGCAAATTGTCCCATGTCCAGGGGAGGTGAATCTGGATAACACTGTTTTGGCCTCAAAACTGTGGAACATGCAAAGAAACTGGAAGGCAGCTTGCTCAAAATACACAACACCTTTCCTTTGCCATGATTTACCCACTGAACTCATTGTTATGAAATTTATTCAAAGCCAGAGGATTCCCAGGACTGAAAATAGCTGAGATAGTACTGGCTATCCTTTTCATTCAGACAGCTGTGTTTGGTTGGAAGACATTTCAGAGAAGGTTGGGCTGAGGAAGTGCTGGGGAAGTTAATCATGTGTGTAGGTGTTCGCAGGCTTGAAGCCTCTTCTGTGCATTGGTGCAAAAGTTATTCCACCATGGTGGATTAACCAAGCTGCCTGCTCAGCCTGGTTTCTGGATGTGCTTCCCCTTTGGATGTTCCCCTTTCCAGCTCTGTACTGGGCCCATCCTTTTCTGCTTTGGCTTGGCCATTTTCTTCAATCAGATGCCAGTCTGAATGGTTTTGTAAATGCAGCATCCCAGGGATGTCCCCGGGAGATGGTAAATCCTTTCCATACTTGACAGATGTCCTGCCAAGCTTGGTTCCACCATGCTGGGGACTAGAGGCCACCTGTCTCTGCCCACCCTCCAGCCAGTGTTGAAGAGGTCTGTTTTGTTATAGTGCTTACTGCTTTGCACATTCCTGCCTGTGGATATGCCAGCAGTATCGGTGCCTGTGCACACTGCAGCCCTTTGCGCCGTGCCAGGTTTGGGGAGGACAGCACAGGCTGGCTGTCACTTTGGTCCCTTTTCAGTCTGACCTAAGATGCAGTACTGCTCCCTGCAACTCCACTAGTTTGTTGGCTTCTTCTTAGAACATGAAAGTTATTACAGTTTTCCTGTTAGCTTTCAGTTCCTAATACCTTTTGAAGACTGAAGTTATCTAAAGGAAAACATTTGGGAGCGCTCAGGGCAGTTTGGCCACTGTCCTGTCCCAAAGAGTCACCCACGGTGATGTGGCGAGATGAAGAGAGAACCCAACCCACTGCAGAGCTGGGTGTGTGTCAGTTTGAAGGTGCTGATTCCCTCTGTGTTTGGAGTGGATTTTCTCAAAGTGCACCGCGTCCCTTTGGGATGAGGATGGTGCTGTACAAGTGGAAAAGATGATTATCATGTTGTTGTATTTATTTGGAGAGGATGTGCAGCAGTTTTCAGACAGCACTCTGCACCTAATTGGGAATTCAAATTCCAGCTGGTAGATTGAGGCTGAAAGGCAGAGCTGTGGGATAGAAATGGGCAGGCACAAAATGCTGAGGCTCCTAATCTTTTACAATATGTTTGTTTAATACAAAGTGGTCTATTGAGATTGTTTTGCTGAGTAGAATCATCGTTGTGTGCTGACTAATGGGAGACAGCAAGCTGTTAAGGAGCATCAATTAACCATACAGGAGGAGATTATTGAGTATTTTCACAAGCATTCAGGATGTGAAGAGTAAAGGATATTGCTTGAAGGTAACCCTCGGAGATTTTTAGCAATCGAAGTCTATAAACTGCAACAAGAGTATTTGTGGCCATACATATGTTTGCAGAGCCTTCCAAGAAGAGCAGAACTGGAGTTAGCTTTCCAATTCCAGATTGTGCTGATAGGAAATAAATAGTGCTTTGCTGAACTTGTTCTCTTATTTAATATTGATAATTTTAAAAATTTCCCTTCTCGAGTTTATCTAACGTTATCCCAGGAAATGCTGGTCCTCTTTATAGAAGATAGCATGTGCGACACCCTTCTGATACTTGGATGTAGGTTCTGCTGCCCTTCTGTTTTCCTGACTGTAAGGCTGCTGTCCTTGTCCTTACGACTGCTCCTGCTTCCCTACAGTGATTTCTATCCCTGCTGTTGCTGTGGGTTAGAACTCAATGCACTTAGTGCTGAGAGAAGCATGCTGCTTCTCCATCATGTGCCTTGTTTAATGGATAATAAAATTCTCCAGTTTTGACTGGTGGAGAGTATGAAAACCTATGTTTCATTAAGAATGCTTTTATACAGCCCTACTATGCTTCTGCTTGCGTTTAATGTGAAAAATAAATAACATTTTGTGGGCTCTGTTTGCTGAGTGATGTTGTTGTTTGTAACTAACGGGAAATTTTTCCCATCCTGGATTCCAGTGTTAAATCCACTTTGTGCAAGCATCATTTTCCATTTATTCATTGGCTGTGGGGAGACCAGATAACATTGAATTTATTTTTTCAGTTTTGTTCCTTCTAAAGTGGTGTTAGAGAATTGCACCTCAGCTATTCTTACAGCCAAGAGCAAGAGATGTCACTGTGATTCCTCGGGGATTATGATAAAGAGGGACCCCTGCTTCTTGGAAAAGGACAAAGACAGACTTCTCTCAGCTTCAATTCTCTGTTCAAATGCCTTAATCAAGAGAGGTCTCCTTTAACAGATGGTTCTGCATCGATAAAGCCTTTAATGTGTTAGTAAAAATTCAGAGAAATTTACTCCTTTTCTGATTTGATTGATTTTCTTAATCTTCTTTAAGAGGAGGCTGAGGGGTGAGAATAACTCATCAGAAGACTGGAGAGGATTAATTACTTGGCTGCAGAACTCATGAAGATATTCTGAAGGACGACGTGGGATGAGTGAGTGAAGCCCTGGTGAAGTTGGTGTCAGTGGGGAAATTTAGCTGTGACTGCAGCCGTCGCACCTGCAGTGTTTCACTGCAAGAGTGTAGACTGATCCTCTCTACGTCATAACCTTCTCAACTTGTTTCAGTAATAAAACCTTCCCCACTGATCTGGGGGAAAAAAATCCTTTTTTTCTCACAGACAGCAGCTGGTCTGACCCTGAGCAGCTGTAGCATGACAGTGGGAAATGCTGCCTTAGAACTCCCATCCTTGCAGCTGGTGCTGCTTTGAGCTCTGCCTAATCTCTGGTGCTTCAGAGAGCTGCCAAAATATCCCTGACTTTACAGGGAACTTGTCAAAGCCCTGATCTGTGAGGTACCGATATCTTAATGCAGATCTGCAGATCTAAAACCCCAAGGAGTTGTTCAGCTTCACCCACGGCGGGGGGAAGGGGAGGGGTTGCAGAGCTATCTCAAGGCTGGAAGGGGTATCATTAGCACTGAGCTTGACCTGAGCTGAGCTTTGGCCAAAGGATTCATCCCTGGAGCTGCAGTGAAGCATTTCATGGTTCATTATCCTCACAGTATAAAACAATGTCTTACTCTGAAGCTGAGTATCTTAACTCGAGTTTTCATCCATTTGATCTTCTTATGGCTTTGTCAGCAAAGTCTGATCTTTACCACCTTCTTTTCCACTTCCTTTTAGGAACTAAAACAAATTACGTATCTGTCTCCATGAATGGAATATTTTGAACTCTCTAAGCTTCATATTCTAAGGTTTGCTTTCTCAGCTGTGGGTCATTGGGTGACCTGCTGTGAATCCTACTCTGCTTCCCTGTGGTTTTTTTGAGGCGTGAACTCCAGAACTGCACACAAGTCTCAGGAGAGCTCTGGGATCTGTGCAGGTTGCAGAGGCAGCATTGCTTTTGGGAAACTTTGCTGCTTTCTGACTGAGTTGATTTGGCAGCTTTTTGCCATAGCAGAAACAGAAAATCCCATTGGGCCAAGAGCCATTTCCCTGAAGGCCTTAGCAGGGTGCCTCTTTTACAGATGTTTCCCCACTGACAAGTGCATTTTGAGATGAGTCACTGAATTCATATTTAATCCACTAGTAAAATTGGCAAGGCAATTACCATCTTGCAAGTTCTTCAAATCAAATTGTTAGAGAACATTAAATCAAATGCTTTGGAAAAATCCCAGTATATACAATTGCTTTTATCGTCCAGACTGTGATGCTGTCACAAGAAAAGCTTTTATTTTATTGGGGCCTGTCTTCAGTGAAAGTGTGCTGCCTGGTACTCATTTTGGTCTTGGCCTCTGCGTCTTTGTCTCTGCTCCATTATTTTCCTTTTCCTAATTGTTGCCCTATAATGAGAATTGAGAATTAAGGAATTGCTAGCTTACAGTTGTCACCCCTACTTTTCAGCATTGCCAAGCGCAGAAAGCATTTGCAAACCGAAATAATGCTGTTATTCACGAAGCAATTAATCTGTTATGACAACTTGGTGGCTTAAAGCACGACAGGGATGAAGGTCACTCTGCTGGGTGTCCCTTTTTGCTGCGTGTGTTTTGCTCTGAAGCCAAACCACCCACTCCCCGGTAAGAGGGAAGCATGCAGAGGCCTTGTGAGTAAGTCATCACTGGAAGGGCTGCTGGACTGTGAATCTGCAAACAAATGACTACAGGCAGCTTTCTGGTTACTGAGAAACTGCTGCCTGACTGAAAGCACATGTTAGCTTAATTCAGTTTTCACTGCCACACACTTCAGTTTACACTCACAGTTGGCTCTTCTTTCTGGTACGTCCTAGTCCAAACATGCCGTTTTGTGTTGTTTCCTGGGGGGAGGATTTTTTTCACAGAAATGTACCATACTCTTTCCTTCCTGTTCTTTTTCTTCCCTCTACAGGTGGCAGCAAGAGAAGAACTACAGAAGGAGGGGTTCTCTGCCACTGCTAGAAAGATACAGGAAAGCGTTGAAGTGAAACTGCGAGGTCTTGCATCCCTTCATGCTCCAAAGAAAAATAAAATGCACGGTTCACGCAGGCTGGTGCTGAGGAACAAACATCCTGCCAGCAAAACGGGCTTTGGTCAGTCTCAGGTATCCAAGGAGCCTGTTTCAGCTGTGAATGCTACAGAGGTGATCAGAGAACTGCAGATGAGAGAGGCCAGCCTGCAGAGAGAGCTGGAGCAGCTGCGGGAGGAGTGCCGGCAGAGGCTGGATCAAATTGCAGAAGGGTTGGAGGGAGTGATTTGTATCTCCCCTTGAAGAGGTAAAACTGGACTGAGAGCAGCAAAGGAGTAGAGTGGCTTGATCACGTTGTGCAGCCTGGCACGGGGGAGTGCGAGCTGAGGAACCAAATGTAATTTCTAATTCTTTAGCCTGGGAATCGTAACTTGTTACTGCTTTGTGAGTTGTACTGGGGCCATAACCTCGGTGCTCCCTCTGCAACCCATTTATTGCTAACCTTGCCAATTAAATTCTGCATTAGGCCTTGGTGGGAGTGTGCATAAATCTCCCTTTTATCTTCTGGATTTCTAGTTCTTCTGCCAAGCACTGGGCTGTTTTACAGTGCTCAGCTGCTAGGCACGGCATACACTGAGGCTGTGCATTGAAGTACTAATTGCATTCAATATTTTCCAGCAGTTGGAAAAGTTCATTAGTCAGAAAAATCCAAATATTGGAGAACATGAAAAATACCAAGGCTTAGAGAGATTTGAAATATTCAAGAAAGCGTGTTGTTTTAATTCAGCTGCTTGGAATATTTGTGGCAGCTATAATGTAGTCACAATAAAGAAAAACAAATGCCTAATAATAAATAAAGCACTGCACTGATTTCATTTACTGGTGTGATGCACTTGAAGTAATTGGGTTCTCAAAGAGAACAAACTAGAAACCCATTCCATCAGGTTATGAGTCACAATGAGGTAGATAACTTATGAAGTCCCTGTGATACAGAAATACGACCTTAACTTCCAAGCTTGAGGAGTGTCCAAGCTCTGTCTCTGAAGGCTTCTTCCCTTGGAACAGTGAAATGCTTTTCCTTTGGCCTTTGTTTCCTACCCTTTTCTGGTTTGCTTTCACCAAGGAATATTTTTATATTCGAGTTGGACACCTTGAGGAATAAATAATATTTAAAGAAATCAGTCAGCTTTTCATTTGTGAATTGCTGTGAGCAGTGGGATTTCCTCCATCTGGGGGAGCAGCCCCTGGGAGCAGGGTGCTTGTCCAAGGCTGTCAGTCACAACCAGTGTGCCTGCTGGCAGCTGGCACTGGGAGTGACACATGGTCCTGGAGCAGAAAAACCTAGTGGGACTGGTAAGATCCATGTCTGGGGCAGGTGGCCCCAGGCTGCTTCTTCTGGAATAATCTCCATGGCCTTAAAAAGCAATCCACACCACTCTGCTTTCCAAACCATCTCTGTAGGTGCAGGGTACCTGTTTCAGGCTGGTACAGCTTTGGGCAGGTGTGGGCTCCAGGACTGCTGACATTTAATGCACAAGAGGACTCATTCAGACACAGGTTTCACAGAAAATTATTCATGAATGGGAGCGAAGCAATATATCCCAGAGCTAACAAGAGTGGCAGCACCAGTCTCTCTCTCTTTGAGCATTTTATATCCTCCTTTAGCTTTTATACAAGGAAATTTTCACACTGCATCACATTTAGGTTTAAAATATTGCCCTCAAAAGATCTTCTCTTCTCCTGGGATATTTGGCAGAGAAGAGTGGGTAAATATTCTTGAGCATGGCAAGAGCCTTCGGATTCAAGTGCAGGTCTAGCTCTTGCCTTGCTGGGGCTTATCAGGGCTGGCTCAATGCTGGATGCCAGGATGAATGATCCTGCTGTGCACTTAAACTGACAGGAGTCACTTAGGGGTGACTCATTTCCTGGGATCAACCCTTTGTCACCGCACACTCTTAGTGCCCTGTGCTTCAGTGTTCAGCCGAGGGCCCCCTTCAGCAGAGACTGCAACTGGCAGCACCTTGCCCCTGCTTGACCCTGAAGAAGTGTTTTTTTCTCTGGTGCAGTGTCAAGAGTGGCAGCGCTCAGTGTGTCTGTGTAACGGGCGTGTGATGTACAGCAGTGCCCACAGTGACTCACAGACAACTCCATGGCACAAGTCACCGTGCTGAAGTGGCCACACAGGAGCTGTCAGGAGAGCCAGTGGGCTGGAGCTGGAACTGCTTGTCCTGGAATGTCCATCAAGAGGGGCTGCAGCTGAGGCAGCTGGAAAGCTCACCTTTCCACCTGGGGTGCTGTGCTGGCGTCACGCACTGCAGGCACCTCGTGCTAAGAGCACGGGCGAGTAGAGTTTTTATTTCCTGGCACCAGTGTTGCACTGCCTTTTGTTTGAGGTACCAATTAGCTTAAACCAGAACAGCTACTCTGCGGTCCCTGTTGAAGGTCAGCGGTGTGTTCTGAGCTGGCAGTGGTTTTAAATACAATGCTTGCAGCCTTCTCTTCCCTTTGCCTCTCTTCTTTGTGCACAAAGCGGGAGATGGTATAAGGGCTTGGTGCTCTCTCACACCAAGTTTTGGAGGGTCGTTTTCCTTTTAAAAATCACAGCACCTCCCCAGGAACTGGACACGCAGGGGCTGAGCTGTGGTCATGCCTTGGTGACTGGTCACAACGTTTGAGGCATGTCAGTGCATCTGGAACACAGCTTTCCAGTCCTCGTGAGCTTGGCGAACCATCAGCTGTCTCTCCCCTACTGCTGGGAGATGGTAAGTGACGAACACCACTTCAAAGCCTAAGAAAATATCCCTGGATTAACACCAGCTGCAGTGAGGGCAGGAAAGTGAACTGAGTGACCACAGTTACACTTAGTGTGGTATAACCTAGGAACAAATTGATGTTTGTCACCTCGCACTGCTACCGTGGCATTTGAAGTATTTTCCTTTGCTTGTTTAGGCTGACTTCTCTCACCCACCATCACAGCCCAGCAGTTTGCAAGGCTGCAGTGACCTCTTGGTCACTGGGGCCTGGCCTTCTGTCAGCATCTGAGTGATGCCTGAGGTGGCCACCTAAAAAACAGAGACTGGACAGGAATAAGGGAATAAAGGCAGGTATTTATTTGAAGGGCCTTCAAAGGTACAACCTGGGCAGGCCAAAGGCTACACCCAAGATGGACCCCAAGTCACGAGTTCTTCACACTTTTGTAAGTTTGGTTCATTTGCATATCAGGGTTAATTCTCCAGTTGATGATGTAGTTTTTCCCAAGCTTAACCCCCTTCTGAAGATGTTAGTTTTGGGCCTAGGACAGTCTGGGTGTCCTTGGAGAGCAGGCTTTGAGAGGCTTTGTTACGCCTATCTGGCATAAAAGAACAGCTAACAGGCTACAAGAAACTTCAGAGTTACACACTAAGCAGTACAGGATTGGAAGAAATATAAAAGTTAAAACCTAAGTCATCATGAGGATGCTGCAGAAGGGAGAATGGCTGCCCTGGAGATGTCTGACAATGCGCATCCTAGTGACTGATTGGTCTGTGACATGCTGTGACAGCAGGAGGGTGACTCAAGTGGTACATGCCATCCATGGGCTCCTGCATGCTCCGTAAATGTTCAGCATTACTTCACAGAAATTGGAGAGTGTTGTAAACAACCCACTACAGGCTCAAAACAAAGACAAGCTATTAACAGGTTTGCCCTTTGCCATACCACCGTGCTGGTTGTACATTTCCTCGTGAAAGCAGGAGTCTGCCCTAAAATTGTTGATGGAGTTGACCAGAGAAGAGTGGGTGGGTATCAGCTGGGGAAGCTGAGGGAGTGTCACGCTGTGTGCAACTGATTGTTGAACTCAAGCGGTGGGGGAAGGCTGGTGGTGGTGCTTGGGTTAGGCAGCAGGGTTTCGTTTGGTTTCTGGTTTTTTTTTTTTTGTTTCTGCTTTTGTTGGTGCATCCTGAAGGGGGTAGTTTGGGTTTGGAGCTAAGTGATGCTAGGAAAGAGAGGAGCATGTTAGAGGCCCATGCTGGAAAAGCAGGAAACCAGGGTTAAATCAGCACCTGGCAGAGATGCTGCACGTGGTTGTCTGTCAGATCCACCTGGCAAGGGTCAGGCAGTGAAGAGCTGTCCCAGATGGTGACAGCTGACTGCACAGTCTGTCCACGTGAAGCCCCCATCACAGCTAACCCTCCTTGTGGGGCTGGGAGCACCTGGCCTTTTGCTTCATGCTCTGCTGATGCTTCACTGAAGACAGGCTGAGTTACTGCTGCAGTGTTTAAACCACACTCTGGTGATGGATTGTGTTCAAGCAGAGCCTTAAGAGAAGTTTTTACAGGCCCTGTGTGTGTGCAGGCTCTGGTAGGCCAGCATGGATGCGTGTGTAGAAGAGCACAGTTTAACCCATTGCTCTGATGTAACTGGTGCTTGCTTTCCAAGTTACCTTGCTAGGAAAATGGAATTGGCCATAAATACTTAATTGGCTGATAACCCTGGCTCACGCTGTGCAGCTGGAAATATTCCTTCCCAAATAACTGAGCATCATTTAGCTTGCAGTCAAAACAGGAGGTGCACTTCGCGAAAGGCAAGCGCGGCATCTGCAGTCACCACTCCGACAGCATTGCGCCTGCTGGTAAATAAGGGCTGCAACCTATGTTTAAAAATAAGAGCTGCTGCGAGTAGTGATTTCCAGCCTGGAGTGTTTTGGGTTCCCTGTGGGATTCCTCCACCAGCTCCTGCTGGAGGATGAGCTGCTAGCAGTTGGTGTGAGCGCGTGTGTGCGGCAGCGTGGTGCAGCTCAGTGGGAGTTAACACATGCCTGATGGTTCAGCTCCCTCTCCTCTGACCCTCAGCCTCTTCCAGCGAGAGCCTCAGGTCTTTCACCTTCACGCTTCGCCTCCTGGAGCCAACAGCTCATATGGAGCAGTCTGACAGTGCTTCTGCTCCCCAAGCCCTGGTGGCCGGCGTCTCACCTCTAGGCTGGGGAGATTCTTGTCCTTCCAGCCCCTCCATGCCCACCCTGTGTCCCAGCCATCAGGCCATGGCCTGATCCCTATTCCTATCCCTATCCCTGAAGTGTTTTGTTCCCCTGGTGCTCTGAAATGGGAGGCAGGGAAAACAAAGGTGTGCACCCTTGTGTGAGCATCCAGTCTCCTGTGGAAGCTCCTGGCCCAGGCTGGGGATGCCTGTCCCAGTCCCAGCTCCTGTCTCTGATGGGACAGCGATGAGGTGATCGTGTCCCACTAAACCAAGCAGCTGTCACTGACAGGTACCTTCACTGTCAACTGTGCCACCTTATTTCCCAGAGTGAATTTTAGGGTCTGCATCCAATCCTGCTGGTTTGCTTTCTTCTGAAGGGCTGGAGAGCCCTCTACTCACCCAGAAACCCTCCTTGTGGAGGTCCATCTGGACACTGAACCTGGACAAAGGGAATGCAAGCAGCTAGGGAAAAGCAACCCCCTGTGGTTCCCTGGGCACTGAGAAGGTCAGCAGGAGGAGGGGGACAGGCATGGTCCCCCAACCAGCCCAGGCTGGGGGGCAGTGGGGCCGGGAAGAAGCCGAGCTCTCTTGGTGGCTCCTGCTTTAATTTAGCATGAAGTACAGCTAAGAAATTCTTGAGCGTGGCTGCCTGCCTCAGAGACAAGCAAACAAGGGATTTACTGAGGTAGAGTCAAGGCAGGCTCTCAGCCCCTGCTAATGCTCTTCTTCTCCCATCTGACCTTATTAAATCAGCCTGGTTGCTTCACAAGGCGCCTCCTTTGCCTTGCAGCAGCCCAGAGCTGCTCCGGAGGGAGCAGAGCTGCGAATCCTTTGGAGAGACCTCATGGCTCAGTGGAGCACGACCAGAGTGCCGGCAGGGAGCGGATGTGGGGGATGAGCCGGCGCAGCAGGACTGTGCTGGCCCTTGGGCTCGTCGTGCAGGAGCCACCAAACACCCTTTATGTTACAAGTACAAATCTAAGGTAAAAAGCTGGTGTTTTCTGCCAGTCCGACTGCTCAGCTGGCAAAATTTCCAGCATTTGGCTGGGGCAAGTAGAGAATTTTGCTTAATCCTACCTGCCTCCTGTCCTCTACATGGGACTTGCAGCTTTCCCGGGCCATGAGCCAATGGGTGCCAGGGCTGTGCCAACAAGCCAGGTCCCAGGAGGACACAGGGCATGAGGGCTCTGGCCTTGGAAAGGCAGGGGGCAGAGGTTTTCTTGGGCTGCTACTACATGAATCTGTTGAGCCAGATTGACTGTGGAGTGTAGTGTGGGAGCTGGTGTGTCCCCCAGCCCTCAGTCTCCTGCTGCTGTGGCCTCCTGGGCAGGGAGGGATGAAAGGCAGGAAGAAGCCTGTGTGTTTTCTGTAAGCATGGGCTTTTTGGGAGGCAAAAGTCACTGCCTTTTGCACTGGCTCAGCCCCATCCCTCGACAGCGTCAGGCCCTGGAATGACTTGGCTTATCCAGGCTGCACCATTAATGCCATAAAAAGTCCACTCCTGCCTCCTGGGCTCAGCAGGGAGTGGGAAGAAGCCTTAGGCTGACCATGGGCTCTGAAGCACAGTTCATCCTGTGTTTGGCACAAGGTGCTCTGGGACTGCTGGGGCAGGATTAGCCCTGATCCGAGCGAATGAGCCTTGACTTGTGGTGTGAGGTGTGGGCGAGCCACGAGCCTGAGGAGGTTTGCTTTGTACGGATGCTTTGCACCTGAGATGTGATATTAATGCATTAGTGTCCGCTAAGTAAAGGAGCTTTCTAATTAATTTTTATAGAAGTATCTTTCTTGTTCATACTGATTAATATTAAAAATGCTAATATGTATTTTTTAATGCTAACCACTGCCAAGGAGACCACGCTATCACCCTTGATTAATGCCAGCTTTCATGGTGTTGACACAGTGTCTTCTCGCTTCCCAAACCCCTTTTAAAAATGAAAATACACTGTAAAGCCCCCAGTCAGGGGTCCAGGCTCCCTGGGGGCTGGGGCAGATGTCCTGGCCAAGGCTGTGTGCCTGTCTTCTTGCCTGCTGGGTGCCAGTGCAGGGGACAGGGCAGCGTGCCCAGCCAGTGCTGTGCATGCTGATGTCCCCTATTAATCCCTGGTTCCCTGCAGTTTCAGGACATGCATTTATTTCAGGCTTGTAGAGGTTTCCGTTTGTATTCTCCCATTTTTGTTGCTACCCTCTCGAGGCCAAGGCCAGCAACCAAAGCCATCATAACAATAAAGCTCGATTGAAAGTTATTTGCTTGGCATCATTGCATCTGCCAAACAGCAATATTAATTCCGTCTCTCAGTGAAGGAAATATTCTGCTGATTAGCCACGGGGGCAGCATTTGTTCTAGAAATCAGCCTTTACATCACGCTGTAATTCATATTGCTAAGTCAAGAAGAGCTTTTCATTGACAGGGTTGGGGTCTGCACCTCCTGGGCTGGGCACAGGGGCGGCACGGGCTGAACAGACTTGTGCCGTGGTGGAAAGGCAAATGCCATGATTTGGGCTGTAAGTGCTGTGGGGAAGGGGAGACTGCAGGATGGGAAGGGCAGGACTGCAGTGTGGAAGGAGAGTGCCACCCCAAGGTGCCATCCTTGTGAGGGTCCTGTGGGGACAGCCAGCTGGGGATGAGCTGCCCTGCTGCTCCCCTGGGACCTGCGATGGGGACAGGGACGGGCTCACCAGGCTGCGAGCGCTTCCTAGGGAGAAGATGCCAGCCCCAAGGGGGTTGGGGAACACACTTTCTGCAAGAGCACACTGCTGCCCACCAGCCATGGCCACGCTCCAGCCTCTGCGGCCGGCAGGGATAGGGATGGGAGTGATTTATGGTCTCACAGCAGGGATTTCCTGCTTCCCTGTGCTTAATTTCGTTTGGAGATGATGGTGCTTTTAAAAAAACCCCATCTCTCTCCCCATACCCTTGAAGGGAGAGCCTGGGGTGGAAGTTTCTCCTTGCTGCCATGGCAGTGCTGAACACAGTCAGGCTGTGAGTATTTAATGTGGGCCGTGCTGAACTTGCACTGAGGATCTTGTAGGGACGTTCCCCCCTGTTCCAGCTGCAGCTCAGCATTGCTGCCTATGTCCTGTGTTGCTGCTGCTCTCACACACGAGCCCTGACTGGATCTGTCCTTGGGCCTGGCTGGTGGGTCTGGAGCCCCTGGCAGCTCCCTGCCCACCTGCAGTGCTGCGCGTCTCCCTCTCTCTCAACACCATTTTCTCAAGCACAGGAATGTGGCAGTAGGCTTTGAGCTCTGCTTTTTGCCAGGGACCCTACAGAGCACAGCAGTGCCTGTGGCAGCCTGGGGGTGCGCACAGGTGGGAGCCAGCTTCCATCCACTGGCTGCTCAGGGGGAAGCGAATGCCCTGGGCAATGCTGAGGGAGCAGATGGCATTGAATTTCTAAGAGTAAAGATGCTTTTTAAAGTTCTTTTTTTCCCCCCATCAATTGCTCAGAAATTGTCTTGAAAAAGTGGGTTAGAACAGAGCAAGGAACAGGGATTTTGCTGTTTTGGCTGCAGGGACTCTGTATGCTAATAAATTATCAAAAGGGCCTGTGTCCCCCTAAGAGTCCTGCTGTAAGAGATGCTACGACTGCCACTCATCCCTTCCACTGCCACCTCTGGCTGTGGGGACGGGGCCTGTCCCTGTTTACCCATCTCAAGGAGCAGCCCCAGTGAGAAAAAGTGAGGAGGATGTCACCAGGCTGTACCCCCTGTCCTCCCCCACGTTGCTTGGGGATGGGAACCGAGGTGTGTGCTGCTGGGGAGGATGGTACAGGCTGCTCCAGGGGTGCATTAACCTGCTTCATGCCCAACCAGCCCAGGCCAGCCAGGAAGAAGCTGCCACCCAGCCTGGGTGCCACCTGCGTTTCCTCTCTCCTGCCAGCGAGCAGCGGCAGCAATCTGGGGTGAGCTTGGCGAGGTTTTGGTGCCAGTGCATGGCCTGGAAGGCTTGCTGGCATATGGGGCTGATCCCAAAGAACCCTTGGAACTCCAGGCAGAAGGCTGCAGTCAGGTAGGAGCTTGCTTATCCTGCAGTGGGAACATTTCAGCTTTGCTCAGCGGGAACATTCCAGTGATACGTAGGCATCTTCCTCAGCTATTTCTGAAGAACTGCCGCAGCCTACTCCTCCAGATGAATATTATATCCACAAAGTTATTGTTCTACAAAATATTTCTATAATAGGATGAAGTTTTAATGCGGTTCTGAGTGTGTTTTTGTGTGGGAAATCCATATATTTAGGGATGCTTGTTTGATAAGGAAGACCTGCTTATCTGATAACTTAGGACCTTTGCCCACGCACAGAATCCCCAGGGTCGTGTGGAGCTCCCAGGCAGAGTCACGCAGTGTCACGTTCATTGTTTTGAAGAGGAGACACAGGATCTGTGCAGAGAATGAGGCAGTGTCAGCCTCTCTGCCTGACACACACCTGCAGGTTCAGCTCGCTGCCTCATCAGCCTCCTGAACAGTCTGTATTTCACTCCTCATCCTGCCCCTCTGCTGAACTTGAGACCTCACGTGGCTGGCATTCAAAAGAAGAGAGAAATTAGAAATCATTTCACATGGACGTTCAGCTTTTAATCATTTCACTCTCCAAAATATTCAGTGGAGTGTCATCTAGATAACATCCCCAAAATGCAGTCCAGTAATATGTAGTCAAATTATCAGGTAGCCTGGTTTGCAGTTACTTTTTTTTTCTCTTTTATTTTTGGATATTGCTGCTGCCCTGATCCCTCCCAGTCTTACACTCAGTGTGATGACACGTTCACACACTGAACGGAAGGGAAAATCCCCGGCATCTCTGCCAGAGCTGCACATCCCTGGCGCCCTTCAGCTTGAGAAACAAACTAATACAAGATAAAAGGGAATTATGGGTCTAATAAAAAGGATTATTTTTCCACAGGACAGGCCGTGTGCCTTCAGCCCCGTTACACAGAGCATCTCTGAGCCTCACTAAGTGTCAAATGAAATGGGCTAATGAAATGGATTAGGATCTTAATAGCACATTTGATTAGTGAAGCTCTCACCTCCGGGCACTCTCTCATGTGTGTTAATGGGCGCTGCGGGGGACGGCTGCCTAAATGAGCCTGTTAATGAGCAAGAGCTGACGCCGTGGCCGCCCGGGCTGCAGCCAGAGCCCCTGGCAGCCCGCGGGGAAAGCCGTGTGTCTGTCCAGCACGGGAAAGCGCGCTTTTGTGTCTAGAAGGAAAGAAGAAAAACAAAAGGAGAAATACTAATTTTTTTTTGTCTGCCGGTGGAAAAAAAAAAAAGGCCGGTCTGTTCTTAACTCATCCCTGTAGGAGGGCCTGACATTTCGTGATGGATGGGGATCTATGAGTAGCGCTGCTGTGCTAAATGTAGCCGCGGAGTCCTGTGAGAACGCACTGGGATAATTCCCGAGCGCTGCCGCACCACCTGCCCGCCCTCCCCCGCGGCTCGGTGTCGCCGGGGGCTGGGGCACAGGGACAAATGGCTCAGCCTTGGCGCTGCCTGCTGCTGTAATTAACGCTTCCCGGAGCGGCACGGGGTGCAATCAGTGTCTGCCACTCATTACGGCGATGATGCTCAGTCAGCGCCTGCTCCGGCATCCCGGAGGGCTTGGAGGAGGATGCGGCACAGCGAGGGGGCTGCAGGGAGGCACCGCTGCCGGCCCGCCTGCAGGCTGGGCACGGAGGGCTGGGTGCAGCGCAGCTGTGCCGGTGCCTCTGTGCTGCAGCTGGGGCGCCCGAATAACTCCTCAACAAGTATTCATCATGCTTCTTATTTCGGTGTCAGGCAGTAAATAACGCAGAGCCATAAACAGTTAGGGTGCTGTAGGGAGCCGGGAGTTATAAATTGCTGATGCAATAAGCTATCACATATCCTTAAGGAAGGGATTTAAAATATTTAAATGAATAAATATACAGAGCTGGCCTGGTTGGGTGTGGGTTTTTTGGTTTTTTTGTTTTGTTTTTTTTAATCAGATGGCTCCAGGATCCAGCAGATTCAGAGAAAAGCAGTCCACAAGCTGTGAGCCCTGCATCCACAGCTGTCTGCTGAGAGCAGGAGCTTCACTGTCCTGTCCTGGGTGTTATCTCTGACTGGGGCCTTTTTATGGTGTTTGTTATTTCAGAACAGAATAATTGAACAGCCAACCCCTGAGTGCCTCTCACATCACCTCTTGTGGCAAAGCACCTTCTTCCTAGAGTTTTGCCTTGTTCGGAAGTCTGGTGAGTTCTCTGAAATGATGTACTGATGGGATAAGCAGCATCCCCCAGCCCAGACACTGGCTGTGCTGTGGGGTGTCTGACTCCACTCTAGGTTGTTCAGGCTTACACCATCTTTCCATTACCTGAAAGGGGCTTATAAAAAAGAGGGGGAGGGAGATTTGATGAGGGAATGGCTTCCAACTGAAAGAGAGCAGGTTTAGATTAGATGTTAGGAAGAAATTGTTCACTATGAGGGTGGAGAGGCCCTGGCACAGGTTACCCAGAGAAGTTGCGGATGTCCCATCCCTGGAGTGTTCCAGGCCAGGCTGGATGGGGCTTTGAGCAACCTGGTTTAGTGGAAGGTGTCTCTGCCACCATTCTCTGATTCTGCCAGAGGGAGCAGTGGTTCTTGCACCATCCTTGAGCATTAGGAGTGGGCAGGGCAAGCGATGCATCAGCTTTCAGTCTTGCCATTGAAACTGAGCCATTTCTTCTTCATCTTTGGGGTTAGCCATTGTGGATACCACACTGTGGATGTGGCAGTGTTGTTCCCTTTCTGAGCTGCGCAGGCACAGCTGCCCTGCCTGAAGGGGTTCTGGGCACAGCAGTGGGTGTGAAAGCTGGGAAGGGCTCTCGGAGTAGGAGCATAAGAAGCAGTTCCTGTGAAGGACAGGGACAAGCAGGCACTTGCCATGTGTGCAGCTTCCAACTGTGTAGCCAGAGACAGGAATGGCCATAGGGGCAGCACAAAGCAGCGTGCTGGAAAGCTGCACTTTCTGGGATTATAGGATCCTCATCCTATCGGCCTTTCCTTTCCCAGAGAAGGAAAAAGGCATGTAAGGAGAAAAATAAGAGAGAAAAAAGGCCAGGCAGTCTGCTGTCAGCAGCAGCAGGTACCACAGATCCCTGTGAGAAGGAAGAACAAGAATACACCTGAACTAGAGTCTAGGTACTACCCAGCCAGCTCAAACAGGTACAAACCAGCTCTCAAGAAGCACAGAAAGTTAGGATTCAAAGTAAAAGTGAGCTGCAGCCCAAAGACCCTCTCTGTGCCACACATCCAGGCCTGGGCAAGGGTCCCCAGCTGTCCTTGTGCACTCCTGCCCGGCAGGTGAGGGACGCTTTTTGACATTTGCCTGGATCTTAAACACAAATCTCTGGGGCCTGGAAATTGTTCCAGTAATTTGGCTCCCCGTTCATAAAGCAATTAGTCATTGGAATAACGTTAGCAGTGCCTGATGTCACCACTGTTTCCATGGCAATGGGCAATTCCTGAGGCAGGCAGGAGTGCGTGTGTGTGAGTGCACGGGAGCTGGGACCTGGGGTGTGCAGGGGAACAGCCAGCCCCGAGCCACAGCCCAGACCTCTCCAAGCCATCACACCAGCAGTGCCATCCCAAAGCAGAAGGGCTCCAATCCATTTGTCCCTTGCCGGCTGCCGAATGGGAAAACAATGGCAGGAGGGAACATCTCCCAGGGGTAAATGCCTGAAGGAGGGACACCCTGTGCTCTGCAGCAGCAGCCCGAGAGCAGAGGGAAGTGACAGGCTATTTATTAATGACAAATGTCATTAGAAATGATGTGAAATGCAAGGTCAGGTAAGTTATGGCCTAGCTTGTATCATATTTTAGAATGCCAGCTCTGTGAGAACATCTCTTCTGCTCTTTTCCCTAAGTGCTAGCACAGCACCAAAGTGACACCTCACTGCCTGGAGCTTGCAAGCCTCCAGGTATCCCCTGGGTACCTGGGAACCTGCTGGGATGAGAGCAGAGCCAGGCTGAGCCTAAGGACACAGAAACAGCTCCCAAAGCCCTGCTTAGGAGCTGAAATTGAGCAAAGTAGTGTGGCTGCACCCCTGCTTAACTGAGAAGGTCTTCTGGTCCCTCTCTTCCCTAAATTAACCCCTTGGTGAGGCTGGAAGATGATCTCTGCCCAGCCTGGTCGGTTCCTGGCCCCTACTCCAGCCTGCATCAGGAGTTTGGGAAAGCTGTGAGAGCCTGTTTGTGCCCATCCTTCCCAGCCAGGTATGCCAGGCAGGGCAGACACTTTTCCACCTCCTGGGCACTCAGATCTAATCCGTGTTGAGGGCAAACTTTGCGAGCTGGTGGAGAGTGTCCGCTGGCGAGGGACAGTGACTGGGAGGGAGCATAATGCAATTACTTCATTTGGAGCAATTAGAGCGGAGCAAAACCGTGTTTTTATAAAGGAACTCAATGCTGGTGAGTGTGCACGGCTGCTCTTTGTTAGTGCAGGGTTGAAATGCACTTTTCCTGCGTGCTGGGGGCAGTGCGGAGGGCTCACTCGTTTGTGGTGTGGGCCACACTGGGAATTTTCAGTCTGCATTGGAGTGAGCTGCTCCCTTTCCTGGCAAACTTAGAAACAGGCAGGAATGGGGGACAAGAGGCACCTCCCAGCAATTTCCAGGCTCTCAATGGCACTTGTCATGGCTTGGGTCACAGCAGTCATACCTCAGCAGCATCGTGCCATCGGGTTTTGGACCATCCTGTCCTCCTGGGACAACTTCCAGCCTGGAAACTGCTGCCAGAGAGGGATGCAAGGGGACACTTGTGGCTGCTGGGGTGCAGTGTGGGATGCTGAGGGACATCACAGTGTGTTATTCAAGTCAGCTCTTGGAAGGAAGGTTATAAGGAAAGCTGGAATTTAATCCCATTGATCCTACCTCAGGATCAAGGCTAGGAGATGACAGTGTGATGTATTCAATCTGCAGATCAGGAGACAGCAGCAAGAACAAAACAGCAGGAAAGTGCTGCCGTTTCCTCTGGCACACAGAGATGGGGCTGAGGAAAGGGATACCTGGTAGATGCCTTCTTTATGGCAAGCATTCCACGCAGGAGTCAGAGAGTATTTGAGCTGTTGCCACAGCAGAGCCTGACAGCCTGAGGTGTTTGTATACCTGTAGAGAAGATGGTGATGATGATGATGATGATAATAAATAGTAATAAGGATAACAAAAGCAACCCAAGGACCGGGGTACTTAGTGATCTAAATGGACTACAAGGCTGATCCTATAATGTGTGTGGGAGCTGAAGGGACACCTCGTTCCCAGTAAGGTCACAGCCACATCCAGCTGCCTGCAAAGCCGTCACTGCCTTCCCCTGCCCACATCCCTTAGGTGTGGCTGGTGTGGTGCCAGGCACAGTGGTGTCAGCTGTGCCCCTAAATCCACGCTGGGGCACAGAAGTGATGAAGCCCTGGCCCTGGAGAGGTGGAGCTGCCGTGGGCAGCAGCCTGGGGGACTTGTTTGGTGAGGCTGAGCCTCTGGCAGTGGAAGCCCTTCCACAAGCCCGTGCCCAGTTATTTACCGAGGGTGTTTGAGTTTGCAGCTGACAGAGGGCTGTGGTAAGGAGCCCAAGTGGGATCATTAGTTGGAAAGGAAAATGGGAAGCAAAGCATTTCCTTTTTGGGGCTCTTTCTGTGCTGGCTCTGGGCTCTGGGTCCCGTGTGTGGGCCAGTAGCTTTGACTGATGGAATTGTTGGCTCTGTGGTGTCTCTATGGCACAGCACAACTCGGCTCAGGTTGCTGGTTCCACACTGTGCCGGTCAAGTGTGGTGCTGATTTGGGTTGGGGATGATGGTCCCTGTCCCACCGGCCAGGTCCATGCCAGCTGTGCACAAAGGGACACGGATCCAGGTCTGAGCTCAGGGCAGCCCGTGGGTGCCTGGGCAGCCACACAGACCGTGGGCATAGCGGGGGTGGTGCCAGGCTCCGGAGAGAGGCTGGATATCTCCAGGACAGCAGCATCTAGTGATATTTATCCAGCCTCTCCTGTTCTCATCCCAGAGTGCCTACACTGACAGCCCTGGTTTAGAAGTCACAGGCTGTGACATTAATTGGGCTGTCAATTCTATTTTCCAGCAAATGAACTATCCAGAGAATCTTTTCCAAGGTCCTATTTTCAGTGGGCAGAAATGTCATTTCAGCATTTGGGGAGAAATATAGGTGGGAGCTTTGTGAAACAGAATTTATATCCTACTTGCTCTGTGTTAAAGCTAGAGCTAATTGGAGCAAGCCTTAATGGCCAAGGAGATGATGTGTTTGATTGGTTTGAATTACTTCATAGCTGTAGGGTGAGCCAAGCACTAATCGATGCACGGGTTCTCCTGTGGGGTGAGGGGAAGGGTGATGAGACCTCCCATCTGGAAGAAGCGGGCTCTTTGGTGTCTAATATGCTTTAAATTTGGGTCAAAACTTTTCTTGCCTGTGGGGTCTCAATATACCAGCCAACACCTCCTGCTTTCACAAGCCTTTTGTTGTTGCCCTGTAATGTGCTTCTGCCCTCCAGGACCTCTGCAGCATTTGGGGAGACTGGGGGGGAGTCTGTGCTGAAAGGGGAGTTCTGACTCCCCTCTCTTCCCATCGCTGCCACAGCACCTGCCTGCCTTCATCAGTACCTGAGCCCAGCAGCCACATGGCTCATCACATCCAGTCTGTTAATAACCAACTAGAAATTAAGTTTTATTAGCTTAAATGCAGATGTGTTTTCAACAGCCCACTAACCTTTCCATCTCGAGTCTTTGCTTATGTCTTAAAAATCCACTTTTAGTATAAGACTGTCAGATTTAATCCTTTTTAAATATCCTTTTCCCTGGTGAGGCAGCAAGATTTCCCAGGCAGCCCTGAAACTTTCAGATAAGATTTTACTGCAATAAGACATCCAGATGAAATGAACTCTCTATTTAAAGCAGCCTTTTGGGGGGTATCCCACTTTGTCCATGTTCATCTAAAAGTTTTAAGCATCTGTTTTCTCACAGGACAGCTCATTTAGATGTGGCTGGACAAAAATCAAAGCTCTTTCTGCCTCACAGTTGAGAGCTGGTTGTAAGATGGACTGGGAAGCCACTGCGTCTCTGACAGCCACTTCTCTTGGTGGGGAAGCTCCATTCCTGTCACACATCTCCAGAGGGCTCTGCTGGGATCTCCTGGGCTTTTCCTTGTGGATGAAGACCTCGAGGAGCCACAAGAAGGGACTTGCAGTGCAGTTATGGCATCAGCCTCCATTGGTGAACAAGCCCGTGCTGGTCACCAGCATCTCCTTCCCCAGCCCCCCCAGGTGAGGAGGCAGTCACACTGCTCCTCCTTTTCTAACACCTCGCAGTGCATCACGTTAATGTCAAGGTCTGGAGCATGTGCTTATCCTGAGCTCTAGGATCAGTGGGAGCTTCCAAGAGCATGTTGGTGGGACCACAGGGAGGGTGATGGGACAGCGTGGGGAGGTTGGGGTCACAAGCACAGAAGGAGAGCAGGTGGGTTGGGTTGGGCTGGGCTGGGCTGGGCTGCAGTGATGAGGGAGAGCAGAGACCTGAAGAGCTCTTCCCTCTCCCCTGCTCATCCCCTGTGCCTCGTGGAGTGGCAGGGAGGGGGTTGAGCCAGCGGGGTGGGGGGGGTCTCTGTGTCCCAGGTGGGGTCAGGCCACGAGGCCTCAGCAGCAGAAACCCCCAGACACAGCCAGCTGCAAACAGCACTCATGGTCCTGGGAACTGCGAGCTGGGGGAGGGTATTTTCCAGTGATAGATAGGTTTGCTTCTCTGTGTGTGTTTTATTTATTTTTTAAAAAATTAATTCTCTGGCCAAGTAAGTATGGAGCTACCTGCTTGTGGGTCCCTAAAAATAGCTGTAAACACAGTGCAAAGGCAGCAGTGAGCAGGAATGTGGCTGTGTGCCTGTATTTCAGCAATGGCATCACCATTTAGAGATGCACACCACGGTTAGATTAAAGGCTTAATGGCTGCAATTAAACTTCCTGCAGGAATGATTTCCTTGCTGAGCTTTACTCGGCAGCAAACTCTGCGGTGCCAGCACTTGTACAGCAGAGAGTAGGTGCAAAGGGGAAGCACAGCACGAGTCCAGCCTAAGGTGCAACCACTTAGCCCTTGGCCAGATCTCACAGTTAAATAAAAACCCCTCTGCAGCCTTTTCAGCAGCATTTCTGGTGCACCAGATACTTTGCAGAAGTAAGCAGGTATGAGGAAAACCAGTGGGTGGGTGTCAGGGTGCCATCGGGCAACGCTCAGCTTGGGAAAATTCCACCTACTTCCAGCAGCTGAGGAAACCTCTCCATTAAAAATGAGCACAAGGCTCAGTCAGAAACAGGGGGAAAGTGCCTGGTAGCCACACAGCTGAGGACCTGGGGATACAGGACAGGTTTTGGTGGCTCCAGCTACCTCTGCAGCATGAGGATGAGCCAACGGGGCACAGAGACCAAGCAGCTGCATTATCCCCTCTCAGATCAAAGCCAACTCTCTTTATTCAGTGGGAAGACAAAAGGAAAAAAAGGAGGATTCAGCTAATCAGGCAAGAACAAACCTCTCCTTGGCCCCGGTGCCAAACCCTGTGGTGCAATCACTGGGAATATCTTTGCTCAGCCGGGTGGGCACGGACACGTCCTGGGGGAGCAGGAAAGCCTTTGAGCCTGGTTAACAAGCTGGTTTGGGGTAGAGAAACACAGCAATGAAGCAAAAGCCATATTTTCTGCTCACCTTTATAAACAGGGCTGCTGACAGTGAACTCTGTTGTAAAGCACTTTGCTGTCTGAGGATGAAAATTGTTAGATGAAAGCTTTGTATATTATTTTTGCTTCAAGTACAACTGTTATCATTTTAAGTGATCTTTAGTGCCTGCTTTTGACATCTTCTTTTCAACCTTGCAGACTTGTTTTCATTGGCCTGAAGAGCAAATCTGCCCATTTCCGAGCTGAAACAATTTTCTGGTAGGAACTGCAGCGAGGTCAGAATTAAGGCTAATACAATATTGTTTGGAGCCGCTGAACGGAAATGGTGTTCAGATGGAAACAAACGTAACGAGGGCCCAAGAGAACAGCCAGAAAGTTACAGCACTGAACTGCTATATTTTTTCATTACAGCAGCAGTGCTTCCTTTGAGCTGCCCGTTAATTTCTAAATCTTTAAAAAAGAGGAAGCAAGAACAAGTTAAGAAAAGAGGATCAATAAAACCAAAGGAATGAAAAGCAGTGAGACCAGGCTCATACGGAGGTTAGTGTCCAGCTCTCAATAATTGCACCTTCACTGCTGTGGCACATTCAGAGTTCAGGAAAACAAAGACCACTCATTAACTCATGGCAGTTCTCCTTGGGATCACAATGGAAAAACTTGAACCACAAGTAAAACACAATGAAGCTGTTCTGGTCTAACAGCAGAGGAGGCTGACTGAGGGGTGACTCTTCTGAGCAGTTAGGAGGGGATGTCCTCAGTCATGCCAGCAGCTCTCCAAATGCACACAGGATAGGCAGCAGATCTGCTTTTTGGTGGTTACAGGAACCTGAAAATCAGGGCAGAGGGTGTCTATGGCGCTTTCTGCCAGACAGGAAGGGCAGTGGAATACTGAGCAGTCACTTACCACAACAGTGGTTTCCCTCAGATGAGCAAAACTGCTGGGAGAAGAGTGGGTGAGCAGCGATGCTCCCGAAACTGCCATCCACAGCAGGTCCTGCCTCTCCAGGCAGGGATGCTGCTCCTCACCTGAACCAGCTGGACTTTCCCCAGGGAGATGCTGCCTATTGCAGCCAGGACCTATTACTTGCCTTCGTGTGCCCTTGAAGCAGAAGTAGAGCTCAGTTCCAGCAAGTCATATCAGGACCATAATTGGCACCTGAGAGCCTGGTGTGATCTTCTCACCTCCCAGCTGCTTTTGGTCCCCTCTCACCCATTCCTCAGGCCCTGGAGGGCACACAGTGCCTCTCATCACCACCACGGGGATCAGCCCTGCAAAAGATGTGGGGAGCAGGGGGCAGGAGGAGGGTAGCATCACCATGGCTTGGGCACTATATTCACTGTGACCCACCCCTTGCTGGTGCCCACAGCCCCTCCATTTCCATCTGTTTCCGTGTGCTTCAGGCAGGGGAAAGCGGCTCCAGCCTGGTTCAGCCACTAAACATGGGGCAGGAGTGACCTGGCCAGTGCTGCAGGCTCCAGAGAGGCAGCTAGGTAGGTCAGCCAGTTTTAAATATGCCTCTTTGGTGAAAATAGAAGAGAGAGCATCCATCACCTTCAGCTGGTATAAATGCATGCCCTCCTTCTTTCAATCACACCTGCCTGCCTCTTCCAAACTGCCAGCCTTTCCTGCCCACAAGAGGATCCGCTGTCTCTTTTCTCACTCTCTTTAAATTCTCCTCCTTGGAACAGTGGCACCTATACCAACATTGAAATTTTTTTTTATTACTTTGCTTCTCATCCCAATTTCTCGTGCTTCTCACAGCATCTTCTTCAGACACCTTTCCCCAGCTATTGTTTTCTGGTTTCTAACAGCAGTCAGGCTAACTTCTGGGTAAATTGTTTCCTTCCCTGTTTCTACAACACTTCTTAAAGAGCTCTTTCACTTTCCATTCCCAGCCATTTAGTTATTGTTTTCTTCCACCCAGTCAGTTTTGCTGGTAATTTCCCCTGATTTATTTCAGAATTTTTGAAGCAGTGCGAGGCTCTATGGCTGGCTGGGGCTGCCCTCTGCTCCTACTGACTATAATCAGATCATGGGCACTACTCCCCAAGCAATTACCTCTTCTTTAGCAATTAAATCAGTGTAGCAATAGAGCATCCTCTTGCATCTGGCTTAATGGTTTCTGTATCAGGATATGTCCATCTGAGCCCTTTGGAAATTCTCCTGACACTTGCCCTGGTGGAGGTTTCCCCACAGCATCACAATCCCGGACCTGTGTGTGGGAGGCTGCTGGCACCAATTTCTGCTTTAATGCAGCAGACTTTTTTTCTTCTTTCCTTTCATTTGACAAAAAATTAAATAAATTGTAAATTGCCTGCTGAAGCCACCTGCATGAGTGATCAAATGGTTTTTATTGCAACACCCTCCTCCCAAGGTGCCCCCAGTACACAGTCCATGAATCTTCCAGGCACATGTATTGCCGACTGCATCGTCTTCACGACATTAGCCTGCAACTCAGCAGGAGCAGGAAATATTTCCCAGGTGCTGTATAATTCTCCTACAACTATAAAACAAGTGGCTGGGCCCGTTTGCCCGTTTATCCTGGATCCCATGCAATCCCCCACACGGGCTCCTGTGCTCGTGTTGCACAGAACGGCTGTTAAGTGTTTTTGCTGCAAGACTGTAAGAAGAATGATTTATAGCCCAGGGATTTAGTGACATCTTTTTCTTCTTAAATCCCCTCTTTCTCCTCCAAGGTGTAGGACTCGGTGTCTTTCTGACAAGAAAAAAACATTTGCTTTTTTGTCTTTCTTTTTCCAGTGGCATCTTAGAAGGCTCTTTTTTTCCTGTTGCATCTTCAGCACAGATTTTGGCGGCGCAGGTCCAGGGAGACCTGCTCCTCAGAGCTGAGGGGGAAAGCAAGCCTGGGCCCTTCAGATGACTTTTCCCTGCCAACATGCTCAGTTCCCTTCAAGGCTGGGAACTGGCAGGGGAGGACCTAAATTACCTTGTTTTTCACAGCATCTCTTCTCCTTCCATGGTGTCTGTCCCAGGCAGGGGGGGAGCAGTGGTGGCCAGACCCACCAGCTCCCGTGGGAACGCGTCAGCATCGGGGCACGGCTGCAGGGGCCCACCTGCACCCCACCCGTGGCACCTCAGAGGTGAGGTGAAGCCTTGCTGTCCTGACTCTGCTTCAGATAAACCCGCAGCCAGAAAGAGCCTCAGGCCCAGCCCCGCTCCTGGTGTGCAACGAGCTGAACCTGCCTCCAGCCTCTGCAGCTGTTCCCTGCTCCTTCCCTGCAAAGGGGTTTGCACACAAAAAAAGGCTTTGCAGAAAAACGCAAAACAACCCACAATAAAATAAAGCCTTCTTTGCCTTTCTGTCCCGATTCCAAGCAACCTTTAGTGCCAAGAACAATAATGAATCTGTATTTTGTTTTCCTGGGAAAGGCTTTCTACCTTACCCTGGTAACAGTCCCAGACTGGATGGTTTTAGCCCCTGACCCACTGCTGTGATTCCCCTTGTCCTGCTACCTATTTGTGCTCTGTGGAGGTGTTGTGGGAGCAGCTGTGAGGCCTGTGGGGGTGGTGGGGTTACAGCCACTTCTCTCCACGCGGTGATGGCCGAGGGCGCTGCCATCACATTTTACACATGGCTCAGTCTGTGTTTGCTGGGTTTTGCGCTATATATTTTCATTACTGGAAAGAGCTGAGGGCTAAGGATACTTAAACTGTAATAAATACATAAATTGTTCCTGAAGACTCCCAAACACCCTGACGGAGGCCCAGGGAAGACACAATTACCTTACAGTGTAATTGAAGCCCTCGGAGAGGTCACTTTATTTTCGCAGCCCTTAATTTTTTATGACGAATGGTTCCTAATATGCGGCTGACAAAGATGCTCATATGGTGTTGCTAAGTGAGAATATGAGAAAAGGGAGGGAATGTGATTATAGGGCTGCAGAGAGAGACACACTGTCTTTCACAGCACCATCACCCCTGCTCCCTGTGCCAAAGGCACAGCAGGGCTGAAGTGGGAGAGTGGCAGGCTTGATATGGGGGCCAGCAGCAGGACTGCACCTTAAACACCCAGCTTTGGGGACCTTTAGTCTTCCCTCTTGGCCTGCCAGGACCCTTAGGAGAAGCTGGATATGGGCTGGTCCCCCCCAGAGATACCAGTGGGTGCCCTGGGTGGCTGTGGGGTGGCTCCCAGGCGGTCCCTTGAAATAGAATCATAGAACAGTGTGGGTTGGAAAGGGCCTTAAAGATAATTTCATTCCAACCCCCTGCCATGGGCAGGGACACCTTCCACTAGACCAGGTTGCTTCAAGCCCCATCCAACCTGGCCTCGAACACTTCCAGGGACGGGACAGCCAGAACTTCTCAGGGCAATTTTTCCAGTGCCTCACCACCCCCACAGTCAAGAATTTTTTCTGTATATTTAACCTAAATTTTCCTGGTTAATTTTTAACCCATTACTCCTTGTCCTATGACTACAGATCCTGTCAGAGGGTCCCTCTTTGGTTTCCTTGGAGGCCCCCTTCAGATACTGCACCTCAGGTAGGTGGGCAGGGAGCCCCGTTGCTGCCTGTGCCCTGGCAGGAGGTGATGCTCTGGGAGAGGAAACCTCCCCCCTTGCAAATGCAGAGGTTGCTTTTCCAGTGGTGCTCTATCTGCTGCATTAACTCCTTGGGACTACAAGTTATTTACCTTTGAAATGGAGCTGGGAGTCTGGATGGAAGGGACTGACAGCTCGATTTTTCAGAAATTTATTGTCCCAAATATTAATTATATGACCCGCTTTGGTTGCAGACTTTTATCTTTGCCTGCCACTCGTTTTGCTGTAAATCTCTGTCCGGGCGTTTTGACTCATGGGGTACCACATAATTTGGTTCTGTGTATTCATTAGCACTTTCTGATATTGCAGTAAAGCCTTTTTGCATAAAAGTGGCTATTCATTTTCTGGCAGTAAGTGTAAAAGACAACCAATGTTACCCATAAAAATAGCAGTTTATTCTAGCAGCAAGTGTCTCCGAGGGAAGCAGAAGGATCACTGCCAGGCCAGCTGCACGGGGTGCTTAGAAAGTGCCCACTTAGAAGGAGAAAGCGAAGCCCTGGGCGGGCACTGCTCTGTCCTCCTGCAAAGGGGATGGCTGGCACGGGCTGTGAGGGCACCCTGGGGACCCACCAGCCCTGTCCCTGGGGATGCTGGTGGCAGGAGCAGCAGCATGCCGACTTCTCAAACTGACACAAAATGACATATTTTGTTCCTTCTTCCCCTCCCCAGCCCGGATAAATACAAGGCGGTGTGTCTTCAGGCTGTTCTTCACACTCTTTGTTGCTGTCTCCCCCACCACAACAAGCACTTTCCATTTTATCCCAGCTAATAAATGACAGACTCTATTATTGGGCTCATTACCGAGGCAACTGGCTCCTATTCTCTGGCGTGGACTGCTCCTCCTTAGGCAGCACCACGGATGCTGCCAGTGCGGGGTCCTGGTGGCTCCTGGGGGGCAGGCAGCCTCCCTGCTCCCCAGCCTCAATTAGGCATTCAGGAAGGGTTCATGTCAGAGGATGTAATTTCATTCCCACACATTCCCCAGAGAAATGAGAGTTAAACAATGAAAAGATTGATTTTCCAATGAATGTCAATTTGTTTTCTAACTGAAATATCAAATTACGGAGAGCTGGGAGGAGGGGAGCATGGCGCAGTGCAAGAGGGGACTTGTTTTAAATGGGCAAACAATTAATTCCCAGATTCATTACAACGATTGTAAGTGAGGGTACATGAAACAGTAAATGCATTTAATTTGGAGCCCAGCATTTCCCCTGATGAGCTCGGCAGCTACAATATGCTCTTGCCATTGGAGAAGCTTCCCTTCCACTGCAAAATTTAATTACCCGTTCATTACTCCAGGAAATTGATGGGAGACTGACGTAAGGCTGGAATCTTCATTGGACGCTCCCTGAACTGCCTCCCCCACCCTGCTGCAAGGGCTGTTGAAACGGGACTGAATCGGACTTCACACCCTGGATATGCACTGGGATCCCTCGTATCCCCGCAGTGCATGCCCCTGTCTGCAGAAGTGTCCCCTTGCTCCCCTGGGTCTCCATGGCTGTTCTGCAGAGATGGAGACCCCGGCCAGCCCAGGGCTGGATGCCCCATGCCAGCTCCCAGCTCCAGCTTGATGTGGCAGCAGGCACTCAGGATGCACAGGATGGGGGTCCTGGCAGAAACAGCAGCAGCTGGAGCAGGACAAGACCCGTACACAGATGCTACCCTGCAAAAGGGCACAGAGAGGGTGGGTGCTGCTTTCTGCTCCTCCAGAGCAGCTCAGTGTCTCCTGACACAGATCCTGAGGATGCCAGCCGCTTGCATCAGTGCCTGGGAGCAGCTCTTCACAGCTTGTGGGCCTGGGAGAAATCAGCAGCATGGCTGTGCAGTAAATAAATTGATCCAGGCAAGCCCAATTGACTTCCCAGGTAATTACCTACTGACTAGCTGAGAGAAACACAGCAGAGAGAACAGCACGGTCTCCAGGAGGGCTGCTCCAGGGACTTTGCACATCACAGGCGCGGCAAGGAGATCAGGTTTGGATGTAGCTGATGTGACAGGCTCAGAGGGTGATGCTCAGCAGGGATCATCATGGCACTGCCACCCCCCCGATGGCTGGTGAGGATCCAGCTGCCAGGCACTGCTCCCAGAGCAGGCAGCGCCCCAGGGGGACCCCTTGACCCCTTGGCACTGGTCAGCAGGGGCAGGTTTTGTCCCAGCAAGGCTGAGGAGAGCAGCGTCCCTTGACTCAGGTGCTGATTAGCGGGTTTCAAGTGCATGCAGCTGCTGTCTCCCTTCGACACTGCCTCCAGCGCTTTTGAGGTGCTTCCCCTGGAAAGTCAGCTGCAGACAGAGCTGTCAGCAGTGCCAATGTGATAACAGCTTCCGATGGCAGTGCTGGTAAACAAGTGCCTTGGAAACCTCGGCTGAAAATAGAGTTGTGGCTGTCTCCTGCTCTCCTAAGGAGAAAGGAGCATTTCCCCCCACCCAGGCGCTTTTCCCGAAAGTCCCCAGATAGCTCAGCCTGCTGGTGGGAAATGCAGCAGTGACACGGCTCAGACGGAGCTGACGGCGTGGGGCCTCCCCCCGGGTGCTCCCAGGCTCCCCAGCCTGCACCAGGACGCAAGGCAGAGCTCAGCTGAGCTGCTGATTACCTGCCCATCTCTTTAAGACAGATGATCCATTTTATGGGCTGCCATAAAAGCACAAGGAAACTCACACAAATCAGGCAAAACTGCCATTTCCCCGGAATGATCCTTGCGTCTCTCAGCAGCAGGGACCCACGTGGAGACCATCAGCAGCGTTCCTAGGAGATGCTGGCCGATGCTGAGGAAAAGCACACAGCCCACCATGGGAGAGGTCCCAGAGTGTCAGCTCGCCTGGCACACGCAGCTCCCCAGGGCTGAGGAAGCGTCACAGGCAGCCTGGCTGCTCCCAGGAGTACCCTGGCACCGCAAGACCCTTTGGACAAAGTTCAGCTTCCCACAAACAGATTCCTGTCCTGCAGACTGACCCTCTGGCTTCCAAACTGCTCTTTCTGCTACGATACATTGTAGCTGCAAACAGCAAGATGATTTGAGGTGTTGGAAACTGCCCGGGTTTGGGGAAAAGGCATTTTCTAAATTATTTATTTTACTGCAGAGTGAATGGTGAAATTGCCCCTGGGGTTCCTGCCCTGGCTCCCTCAGCTTTGCTTTTACCTTCCAACACTGCAGACATGTTGAAACCCTCAAATCTGAGACCAGCAAGATATGATTCAGCAAGAATACTACAGCACCTTCCAGGTATGAAATTAACGGTCTGTAATTAGGATGGCAGTAATGAGAAGTTATTTAATAATTCATTTCTTCCTATGAATTATTCGGTGTGTTCTTAACTCTGGGGCCCTGATATTTGGCAGAGAACACCTCTGAGCCATCATGGGGCATCCTCCAGGTGCTGCTCACATTGGAACTCTCTCCCTGCCAACTCCCCAAGGGCCAGAGGGGCAACCTGGGGAGCTCTGAGCTGGTTCCCCAAGTGCAGCCCCAAATGCAAATCCCATCAACCACAGAAAATCTCATTTCAGGCAATATTTCAGCCACAAGAGGCTTCTGCTTCTGTGGAGGGAGGAGAGACCTGTCACCCACATGCCCATGTTTATGGTTAGAGCCTGTTTGCTCTTGTTAACTCCAAGTTACTAAATTTATAAGGAAGCATGTAAATCAGCCTCGGCCCTTCACAGGGCTTGAGATGTTATCTGCAGGCTGGGTTATCCACACAGGGTCTGAGCTCAGTTGTCACAATAAATGAGTTTTGGATGTAGCCACAGAGCCATCTGTCCTGCCAAGCTCAAAACCCAGGGAAGCATCATCCTAGGGACTCGTGGGCACTGCCTGCTGGTGCCAGCCTTCACGCTGCCCACAGCCTGGGCTTGCTCGCCTTCCCCTGCAGCCCTGTGAGCCCGGGCACCACCTGGGCTTTCCAAGCCTCTCGGCCCCGTTGCCTTTGGCACAGTCTCCTGGGTGAGGTGCTGACACAAGCAGGACCATCTGTGACTCCATTTCTCGCTGTGGTGTTTTGCCTGGCCTGGTTAGAGCCCTGTGTTAAGGCTCATCTTCACTGAGGCAGAGCAGCTTCTCCCGCGGGGCTGGAGCACAGCGTTGAATCCATCACCCATTACTGACTCTGCAACCCCAGCCCTGTTGCCATGGCAGGCTGTGGCTGCCCATATCCACTCCCCTCACCCTTCAGAGAGATGGCTCGAAAGATTTCTTCCTCTGTCAAGAACCCTGAGGCCCTGGGTGCTGCAGGCCACTGGCAATTCCTGCCTCATGCCCCTGACTCTGACTTCCCTTGCCAGCGGGCACTGTGCCCTGCAGAATGGGCACACAGCCCTGCCCCACCTGGTTTGTCCACTTGCACTGAGCACACAGCCTTTCTGTGCAGGCTGAGCCTCATATCCAGGCTCCTGGCACCCAGGGGTGGTTCAGGCCACAGCGACACTGAAGATACATCACTGACACACACTGGTGGCCACCTGAGCCTGGAGCTTACTCCATTGGCATCTCCGTCCTCGTCACATTTCCTACTTCACTTCTGGTTAGAGAGTCACACCTTCCTATGGAGCCTAGCTGGAGTTTTTGGCGAATATTGGTAACACTTGCTGGCTCCTTCCCTTCCCCTCCTCCCTGGCTGTTTCCATGGTCATTTCTCCCCGTGGCTCTCTGTGGCAAGGGAAGGATGATGTGCCGGGGCCTTGTGCAACTTGCACATCCCTTAAGCTGCTTGGTTGCCACGTGGCTTATTCTCAGCCAGCCCATGAAAACCTCAGCACCTCCAGCCCCATCCTTTAACCCAACCCTTTCAGGACCTGGTCACAGCTCTGCAGAGGTGTTCTTGGTGGTTGGAGCTGTTTTCACCCTCGCATTCCTCTGCCCTTTCATGCATTATCTGACTGTGAGTCTTCAGCACACAGCTCTGTGCTTAAACCTGATGTACTGAGGGCTGATTCTCCCTGGTGTTGGGAGCTGCTCACAAACACATCCCTCCTGCAGGACACTCCTCATCCCTGGCCTCTGCTGCTGCTGAAGTAGGAAGGGAGCTTGCCTGTCACAGCCATACCTGCCTGAAGATCCAGCCTGGCAGGAGAAGCTCAGAGCTTCAATCACAAATAATTTTAAAGTCATAGCTTTGGTTTTCTTTTTTTTTGTTTTGGTTTTTTTTTCCTTCTTTCTTTCTTTTTTTTCTTTTTCTTTTTCCCCCTGTGTGCTCGTTATTGAGCCAAACCCCCATGGTTTTTCGCTGCATAAATCTGTCGGCACAAAGCACTCAACACGTCTCAGCCCTTGTCCTGCCTGGCTGGACCCTGTGGAGAAGGTGAATTTTGGGCATGGAAATGCTGTTCTGGCCCCCAGTGGGATGGCCAGCATGGCACAGCCGATGTCTGCTGGAAATGCACAGCTCCAAGGTTCCCATGATGTCCCAAGCAGCCTTTCTCTCGCACACAGGCATGACTCACTCGCAAAGCACGCCAAAATAGGCTCAGTCTGTTCCCGGGATTCCCTCATTCAGGTGTCTCCATTTCTGGAGTTTTTACAGGGACTGCAGAAGGACCATTTGCCTCCTGGCTTTGCAAAATGAATTGTGTTGGACATCTACACTATCATTACATTTTCTTTTTCAGACATGTTTTAATTAAATTAATTTTCCTTTCATTTTGTCTTTTTTTGGCCGATCAAGAATAGCAGTGAGAATCTAGATAAACCCAAGAGATAAAGGTCATTTGCAAAGCAATAATTTTATTTTTTCCACCTTCTTTCCCACTGGCAAGCATTCAAGCAACCACCCACAGGCTGGTTTCAGTTTGAATTTAACCATGTGCCAGTGAAGTGCCTCCTCCTCCCACTGAAGGACTGCTCCTGCTGCTCCAGCAGGCATCCACACAATGACAAAAACGGTGCTGCCAAGGTGGGGTGCTGCTTCTGGGATGGGAACGTGGTCCCAGATGGGCACTCTGGGGCTGCCACGGCAAGCTTCGACTCTTGCCTTATTTTGCTCCATTTTGTCCCACAGTGCTGGCACACGGCACCTGGCAGTAATTCTCTAAATACCAGCAGAAGCATCGATTTTGGATATCCAGCAGTGCATTTCCTTTCTTCCTCTCTCCAAGGGGGTGCAGAGGGCAATGCATCCCACAAGAGCAAAGGCAGCGGCCAAACCCGCTCCAGGTGCAATTAGCTCTTCTCCTCCTGTCAGCCCTTTGACGACACCCACTGCTGTGCCCTGCTTGTCCTGCCCCGCTCTCTTCTGCTCTGCCATGCAATTTCTTTCCTTCAGGATTGCCTCCCAGCAGTGTCCTTGCAAATGGCTCTTCAGGCTGGCATGGCTCCTCAACTGCACTACCTTACAATAAGCTTTTCTGAGCTATTAGATGGCAAGGGTTTGATTTTCTTGCCTTTTTCCCTCTGCCTTCTGAAAACCTTTACCTGCAGTATCCTCTTGTTCCCTTCCTCCTGAGTTTACGTCTCAGTGACTGTAATAAATTGCAATGGAAATAATGCTCTGTATTTCCAGGAACTAATCAAGCGTGATTGTGCAGCAGCAAAAAGCCAGGGCAGCTGCTCAAAGGAGCAAATCCCAAGGGAAGGAGGGATTTAAATCCCTCTCTGGCCAGGAGAACAGGGAGGATGGAGGGCGAATGCTGGCTCACCTGGCCCCTGTCCTTCCCCCACTGGCAGGGATCAAACCCAGCACTTTGAAGCACTAGGTATTGAGAAAAAAGTTGCCTCTCATTTTACTCAGGCGTTAGCCATTTATTTGGTGTAGCTGGTTGCAGTCCAGGCATGCCATACATGGAAATCATCCCATGGAGAGCCTCTGAGAGGAATTTGGGACCAGAGAGCTGCTAATATCAGCACCAAGATGAAAGGATTTTGTGAGTTATGTACACTGATGTCAATCACGCTTCCCTTTGGTGCTGCCTTCCCTGCAGGGAGGTGCAATAAATCACACACATTTTCTGAGTGCAGTCGTGTTCTGCTTGGCCTTGGAGACAGAAGATGAAGCCCAAGCAGCATGTGGGTGGGAAAAAGCAAGGACTCCTATGAACATCAAGGAAAACACTTACCCGCAGCTGGTGTGAGCCAGCAAATCCAGCCAGGCCTGAGCCGACCCAAGGTCCCAGACAGCCAAAGAGAGGCTTTAAAATGTCCTGGGGAAGAAGCAGCTATGTCTAAACCCATGCATTATGTATTTCTCACCAGTTTGCATGAGATCAAGGAGGCTGCATCCGTCAACAGGCGGCTCTTTGTTGAGCACTGCGCTGAATCCTGGGCGCCTCGGCAGTGCCCGGTGGTGGGAGAGCGGGTTGGGCAGGGAGGAGTTCCAAGGCAGAAGAAGAGGCAGAAGGAGAGGAGGAGGGTGCACCCCGAAGCTCAGGGAGGTCACCTGGACGTTGTGATGCTTCTCTGGGTTAAGGCACAGACCTGCATCCCTGCAGCCTCTGAATTTTTTGCTGTTATTTATGGACTCTTCCCTACACGCTCTTATTTATACACCCCAGTCAAAGCTGGGCAGTGACCCACTCCCTTATGAAAAATCCTGTCATGCTCATTTTACCTGATTTAGTGCGTGCTAAGTAATATTCAGAAGACAGGCTTAGGGCTGCTTCACATCTCTCTTTTTGAGAAATACAGCACTTTCCTGGACCACAGCAAACTGTCTGCCCTCCAGCTTCCCTTCTGCCACAGGGAATGAGTTTCACAGCTTTTTTCAGCTCATTATTCTAAACATTTCCCGTTAGGTGTCTGATTAGCGTTTCACAGGCTGTGTTGTGATATAATATCTGCTTCTGACGTGGGCCGTGGCAGGCAGAAGAGAAATCCATTGCATTTTAGATGGAGATAACAGTTTAATCTGATCTGCACTGGGGAAAGAAAAATCTGCCAGGGGAAGCCCAGGTGCCTGAAGGCGGCGTGCGAGGCAGAGGTGCTGCTGGCTCCCACAACCACCCCTGCAGAGAGGTGACCTGTTCTCTCAGAAAGCACTGGGAGACCTGACTTGTTGGATTTTAAGCTGATTTTAAGTCTGCACTAAGACCCACGGGCAGGCAATGAAATAAGAGAGAAATTGAAGCTTTCCCTGGCTTTGTGGAGGGCTTGGTGCTTAACACAGAGGAACCTCTGGTAGTTTGCAAATGATGGAGTATGAGCAGCAGAAGAGGGTTGTGCTTGAGGGAAAAAACAGCCCATGGTCTGAAAACAGGGCAAGGACCCCTGCTTGGTCAGGGGAAGGACTCTCCCCTCGTATGGCACCTCAAGTGCTCACTCTCTGCTTGCCTCAAGTCCTACCACGCCTATGATAGCCTTGAAACCTCAAAGTCGGATTTAATTTTAAGATGAGGTTAGCCAAGAGCAGCAAACAGATCTGTCCATGTTTGACCTCAAAAGTTTTTAAGCTTATTCCTTCTATGGTATTTTTTTTTTCCTGCTGCCTGTAGTTGCATAAAAAATCTAAACCTAAAAACCGAGCAAAGTTTCTGATTAATCATTTCTTATGTTTGAAGAAGAAAGGCTTTGGTTTTGAAATTCTTCTGAAAACAGAGTCCTTCCATGCTGGGCAAACAGAGTTACCCAGCAACAAGGCAGGGAAAAATAAAGGGAACAGGAGGCGAGGGGGGAGAGGAACAGAGCCTGTGTTCTCCCCAGTGTCCTTGGTGGGCTCAGCATGCAGGTGGCAAGGGTGGCTGTCCCGAACTGGTGCCTCTCTTGGGCCATCAACCACCACCCATCCTCCTCCTCAACACTCCTCTGGAGGCTGTTGTGCAGTGAGCCCACTCCTTGGCAGGGTGTGGGGACAGTCCCCAGCCATCCGTCTTGTTCCATGGAAAGGCACCTGCTCCAAGAGACCCAGCACAGGACACTGCTCAGACCATCCCAGAGCATCATTTGCTTGTTCCAGACAGTTTGTTCCAGCTACACCCTGGCTCTTTGAAGAGTCATCAAAATCTGTCTTTGAAATGCCACATGATGAAACAGCTTGATTGGAGTTGTGGTGGGACATCTGAGGGTCAATTACACTCCCTGCATAAAACACATTAGGGCATCCTGTCCTTAATCTTTTTTATGGCTTTGCCTGCTTTAAAAGCCCTGTATATAAACAAGCCTTTAAATAAATAGACTTGAAAGTATAATCTCCTCACACAGATTTTTACAAAACTCTGTTCAAACCATCTCAATCTGCAGGACAAACTAAACGGGTTGAAACCATTACGTTTCTCCCTGTAAAGTGGCTTTTAGAGATGACCCTTCTTTAAGTTCTCCGAGTTCTCCTCCATGTGCTTTTAGGTGTGTAGGCAAATCAGTAAATGCCAATTCCAGCCATATCTCTCCTTAGCTTTTTCCTTGTTATTCATCCAAGGATCTCACCAGTCCATTTGTGCACAGCATTAAACTCCTCATGAGCACTCATAATTCCTCTGCGTCCTGACAGTGTCTTCATCCACAACTGCACAGCACTTTAGAAGAATTACACTGTATTTGCTACCTGGCTGATCAGCACAGTCCTCGATCATTAATAAAAGCCTGCATGATCAATGCCCCGCTGAATCATGAGTGGGATATTTTTAGAGGGATAAGCCTCTAAGAGGGGGTCAGGGCTTACCTATGCTCACCCAAGTACCAGCTGGAAGCTATGAGCTTCTTATTCCTGACCAGGACAAACTGCTGCCTCAACCCTTTGAGTTCTTTTTGCAATAGAGAAGTTGTAGCCAAGCCGTGCTTGAGAGAGGGGTCGGGCACAAGATTTATGGTATAAGTAAAGTTCATCGTAACTCCAGCTGGCAGCTTCATAAGCCAGACATAACTCAGCTTCCCACCTGGTGGCTGCTGGGAGTGCTATTTAAAGAGGAGGAGATTGCACCAGGAGAAAAGAAATGGACATGTAGAAGCAAAAACCCGAGAGCTACTCTGCCAGCACAGGAGGGGCAGGGAGCACAGAGACGTGGGGATGACGGAAAGCACGGCATTTCCTTTGGGTCTATTCCTTGGGCAGCTTTACTCTGAATTTCTTTGTGTTTCATTCACCTGTTCCTTCAGTAACCCTCCTATTTTGTAGTTGCAGCCGGCAGTAACATCCCCCAAACCTTCTGGTGGTCTTGGCCTCTCCTCACTTGTGCTCAGTCCACCTCAAAGTCTTGCTGGCCTCCACTGGACTCACTCCAGTATATCCACAACCTTCTCGTTCTGCTCCTTTTCCTTGTGCTTCCAGGGCAGAATTGCTTCTCTCTGAGCCTTGCAGCCACCCAGCCAGGCCCTGTTTGGAGATGAAAGGCTTTCCTGAGAGTCTGCCTGTGACTGCTGCTCCCTATTGATATGCTTCCTTGTGTTTGAGCCAGTATCAATGAGCAGCCAAACGTAAGGAGAGGAAAATCATTACACTGCACCAGTTCCTCCTCTCTTTCACTTAATGAGGAAAAAATCATGCAGGCAGCAGACCTGGAAGCAGTGTCCTGTACTTTTAGGGAGAGACACCAGCTCAGTCCTTCTTGGGATGAGAACAGCCCTGAGCATCCCTGGGCAGACAGCCAAACCAAGGAGCTCCAGGCTCTGCAGGGACAGGGTTCAGAGTCCCCTTGGAGGACCCTGGTAGGGACAGGACAGTTCAGACTGCTGGCTCACCAATCTGCCTGGGTCTGGGTCACAACCTGTGGCTGCTGGGTCACAACCTGTGGCCAGCTGTGCAAGGATGTGAATGGTTAAATGCTCCAGAAACAGCCTTGGTGCAGAGCATGCAGCTTTAGCCAAGTGGGCTTCCAGCAGGAAGTGAGGCCACCACAGCTCCTCACTTCGGCCACCCTGTCCCAGGCTCTGTCTCCTGCATTTATTCTCTTGCTGGATCCCCACACCCATTTCTTTCTCCCTCTCCCTCCCAAAAGGCAGGTAACACCCTCCCTTTGTGTTTCCCTGGATCAGCCTCAGCTCACTTTTCTGGGGTCCATCACCTGCAGAGCCCTCCTGGTCAGACAACCAGGTACTCACCAGTGCTGCTGACACAGCATCACGTCTCCAGCTCCTTCCAGCAGCTGTGCATCTCCTCTTCTTCCCAGCCTGCCTCAAAGGAAAGCAAAATCATCTTTTCAGTCCCATGGAGGATGCTAAACATCTGTATGAAAGCCTATATGGAACTCAAAAGTCATTATTAACCTAGTTCATTAAACCTTTAATGATGCTAAAGCATGTAAAGTACATTAAAAACCTCTTCTTAAACAGCAAATTTACCCTGTGGCTTTTAGGGTCAGCACAAACTGCTATGTATGGCATTAGTGCTTATTCTTTTTCCCGGTGTATGATGTTACATAGATCTGACCACCTCAGTAAAAAAACAGGTCCATATCAAAGGAGCCATCTGGCAAAAAACCCTGAAATTTCACTTTTATGGGAATAATAAATATATCATGCCAAGCTTCCTTTGGGGTCCCCTGTCCCAAAGACCTGCAACAGACTTTCTGGTGAGATACTGAGGTACCTTGTCCCATTTTCTCACCACCAGGACTTGAAAGGAACATCAAATGGCGACTTTTACTCTGACGGAGAACTGCAGATTAGGATGTCTTCAGCATGGGGTTGGCAGGGCTGCCACCACCAAAGAATTTGGTGTTCACTGTTGCTGCCAGGCAAAAGGGGAGCTAGGCCTCTGCCACTTGTTCCACTCCCAGGTGATGCCAAGATCCTTTCTGTAGCACTGTGCAGCACCCCTGGGAGCTGTGACACCCCCTCTCCCATTTCAGGCAGCACCACCTCCCTCCTGGGAGGCTCAGCCTTTGTGTACAGGGCTGGGCAGCCAGTATCAGCAGGTTTGGAGTCTGCCCCCCAGCTTTCAAAGCCAGTGTGGTGTTGGTGAGGCCTCGGTGGCTTCTCCCAGCATGAGATAAAAGTGGTTTATTGCACAGCGTTAACAATGTGATTTGTTCACACATTACCCAGGGGTGGCACAATCTGTACTGGTTAAAGGGAAACGTTAAACCTGTCACTTCAGCAGGAGACATTCGAATGTGCTAAATGGGTCACGCTGTTAAAACAAATATTCCCAATCGGAATTTATGAAGTAGTGCAAAGGGACAGATACGGGAACGCTGCAGCATCCAGAGCCTCTTTGTCCCCAGCAGCCGCAGCATCAGGTGCCAGTGCAAACACAAATTCCTGTGCAAGGCAACAAGTGCACTGGCAAGGAAGGTCATGTTCCCAGAGGCCCCCAACAGTGGCCAGCTAGGCCTGTTTAGTTGCCAGCCAGCTGGGGTCTGACACAGCCCCTCCAGGAGTGCAGGTGTCACCTGCCCAGCACTGGGTCAGTGAGCATGTCCAGGGCAGAGGGGGCACAGGGATGGGGAGAACATCCTGGCTTTGGGTCTCATCCTGCGGGGACAGCCCAGCAGAGGTGTGTGGTGGCAGGGGCAGGCTCTTCTGATGCACTGCACGTTCCCGCTGTAGCAGAGAGATGCTCTCCGAGACAGGGGATGGCTTTGTCTGCATCTCGGAAAAGGCCCAAAGGAGTCTCTGAGCCAAAGGGAGAGCTTCTTATCAACCCTGCCCGAAACACTCTGCAGGGAACTGGGCTTGCACAAATTACCTTCTTCCCACCTGACACAGACGTGGGGAGGGGTTGTCCGTGTCCCCAGAATTTCCCGTTCTCCACCTGTTCCACAGCGTTGTTCTCAGCTTGCCACTTTCACAGGAAATAAAACACTGAACCAGTGTCAGCTGCTGGCCTGGCCCATGGTGTGTTTTGCTGGAGGAGAGCAGAGATGCAGCCCAGAGCTTGTGTGAGCCACAATTTCCCTTCCCCTCCTGGCTGTGGGGGGCTGATGGCCTGTGGAGATCTGATCCTGCCCAGGCTGTTTGCTCCCTCACGTCAGCTCAGCTGTGCTCTCGCATTTAGCCCTTGCTGCCCTCCCTGCTGCCTGTGAGCGGGATCCTGACAGTGCCACGGTCCATGTTTCAGCCAGCAGAGCTCAGTAGTTACATGGAAAGATACAGCAAAAGGCAAATTCTGCTGTTCCTGAGATAAAAGAGTCCTCAAGGGTCCCACAGTCTTCCTGCTTGCACCGTCCCCTGGCACCTGAGCAAGGCACTTGTGCTCTGCCATCCCCTTCAGGTGCCTGCTTTGCTTAGATTAAAAAGGGAAAAACAGCTGCCTCACATCCCAGCACTCCAAGGACAGCAGGTTTTGGCTCTTTACCATACAGCCAAGGGGTTTGCCTCCTTATTTGGCGTAGGAAAGTCTGGGAACTTCTCTGGTTTTCAGCCCCTTCAATCCATGCTGGACCCCAATAAGGTTTTATGCTTTCTGACACCAGGGAAGGAGAAACTTGGAGCACTGGCCACCCTGGCACCATCCAAGGACCCAGGGATATTTCTTCAATATCTTCATCTACCAGATGGCATGGCTGAATTTGCACGTCTCCACCTTCTACCTTCTTCGTTTTCCTGTGTTACAGCTCTCCTATCTGATCTTTTCTTCTGTGGACGTGCCAGTGGAAGTCATGAAGGTGCTGCCTGCACTGTGATTAGGAGCACAGTCAAGTGTACACAGCTGTGGGTATCTTGCAGTAACTCTTTCAGGCTCTCTGCAGATCCCAGCAGCTGTCTCCAATTCAATTACACGTGTTTTCCATGCTGAAACCAATAGCTGCAAAGCAAGAAGCATTAATTTGGCTAACAGAGAAGGTCAGGGATGAGGAAGAATTCCTGTTTCCCTAGGCAGCCTGTTTCCAAGGCTTGACAACCAGTAAAGAAATTTTTCATAGTATCCAGTCTAAGCCTCCTCTGGCACAACTTGAGGCCGTTTCCTTTTGTCCTGTCACTTATTACCTGAGAGAAAAGCCCGACCCTCACCTGGCCATAACCTCCTTTGAAGAATTTGTAGAGACTGATAATGTCCCCCCTTGACCCTCCTTTTCTGCAGGCTAAACAACCCCTCAGTCACTTCTCCTCAGACTTGCACTCCAGGCCCTTACCCAGCTTTGCTGCGCTTTGCTGGACACGCTCCCACACCTCACTGTCACTCTTCTCAAGACTGTCCATGTCGCCCTGGATGGCATTCCTTCCTTTTGTTGAGTCATGTACTGCTTGGCTTTGTGTCATCTGCCAGCTCACTGAGGTGCACTCGATCTCACTGGCTCTGTCATTGATAAAGACATTGAAGAGCACTGTTTCCAAGACAGAGCCCTGAAGGGCTCTTAATATAATATAAAGCAATCAACAGCAATAGAAAAGTATCTTAAAACTAGACATTGATTTCCTGTCCAATGAGATATATCTCAGACACTTCCCAGCCTCCCTGAAGTCACACTGTGGGGCTGTGGCCCCATGCTTAGGCTGAGCAAGGAGACCCCTGACCTCCAGCAAGACCCTGGCTCACCCCACTGTCTCCCAGGGAGTTAGATCAGAGTAAAACAGGAAAAATGAGATGAGGTCAGCTTCAGAAGTGTCAGAAGAAGTCCCACACCAATAGCCACAGTCTGGAAACAATATTTTAAATTAAGAGTCATTGTCTACACAGTCCCCAGCTGCTTTCTCATCTACATCTACAGCCCCCTGACCTGTCAGTCTGTAGCAGAAGCATCACCACACACCTGCCCGTCACAGAGCACTTCAGTATTCCTATGGAGGAGTCCATAGGAGGTGTGTAAGTGTCTGGGACAGGGTTCTTTTCAATTACTTGCCTAGGAACTTTTCAAAGCTATGCAGATGCTCAGCACTCACTGCACTCTGGTGCTGAGGCCCACTGCTTCAGTGCCCACTATGGGGAAAGGAGTAAGAGGGTCTGAAATTCGGGGATTTGTCCTGGGCTTCCCTCCCTCACCAGCACCGACTCCCGGGCTGGCCCTTGGGACCATGCTGGCATATGCAGCAGAATGCTTTTTTCAGAGGATCCCAGAATTGCAACCCTGCCCAAGCAGAGCACAGAGTCACTCCAGACCTATTTATTATTGTCATACCAGTGCTAAAGAACTCTTTCTTTTGCTTGCTATTTTGCTATCAGGAAATGACTAATAGAGCAGCAGAAAATGCAAAGGGGCTCTTGTCTGCTGCCCATCATTTTCTTATTCCTGAGCAATCCACCCATTCTTGGCTGCTCAGGGTGCTTTCGAGCACGAGTGAGCCATAGAGAGCCCTGGAAACAGCCAGGGCCAGACAGCAGAGCTGCTGGGCTGCTTTGATCATGCTCTGCGTTTCCGGGGATTTGCTACCAAGGCCATTAACCAAAGGAAGAACGGGCATCCACTCAGCTGCCCACCTGCCACTGCCGCCCATGGAAATGCCTACCACTGCTGCAGATTTGCAGGCAAACTGGCAGGGATCTTCTCCTAGGCAGAGGGAAACGTAATTGGTATAATTGACAGCATAAGGAAGGTCTTTATCAGTCCATTGATCAGAAAAGGATTTCCAGCAATTACCTGTGGGTTGCCAGCATGCTGAAAAAAACAACAAACCAAACGAGAGGGAGCAGAGTTTTCTGGTCTTTTAAATGTTATACTGAGAGCCACTAAATAACAATAAAGATGAGCACTAGTTGCATATTAGGACCTAGGTGCATACCTGGATTCAGCAAAGCTGAACACCATCAAAATAGAGGAGCTGGAGGCATTGGAAGAAGGCCGAGATGTTCCTTTTTTTATTAAAACTGATCTAGGGTTATCAAGCCTTGTGTTGGGGGTGATGTAGCACACTCAAAACACATTCCCATGGGCAGATGTCCTGCATTCTACCTTGCACAGCCCTCGATTTGGTAGCAGGCATTTGTGTATACACATGTAAGTCACCGTGTAACAGCCCAATGCAGTCGTCTCGTTGCCATTGTCCTGTTAACAAACAGCCTCTGCTGTTCTTGCTCGGCGTGACATGGTCCTCTGAAACCCCCACGGCGTTACTGTCACTGCAGGTCACCAGTGAGACAACACAGCGAGGAAAAAATAAAAAAGATCAGTTTTTCATGGGCTGCTGTCCCTGCAGAAAGAGAAAGGCAGAGCCCAGTAGTGCCCTCGCACAGCAGCGACTGTGATCCTGCCCTGTGCCAGGAGGATTTCTGCTCCCCGAGCTGCACCAGCAGTGAGTGCAGGGCTGGGACCTCAGCCAGACCTCACACAAGTGGCCCCGAGGGAGAGCAGAGCTCTTCACCTCTCCCGTGATCGGGGAGGCAAATTACTCAGTCTTCAGAGGCTGCCTGAGGAACTTTATTTTTAGAGGAACCTCTGAATTATGCATGAAACATAGGGAGAGAAGGTGGCATTTTAGAGGAGATTGTAGCATGGGGCTGCATCAGCCCCTTCTTATCATGGGCACTGGGGATTCAGTCAGGTACCTGCGGAGGGTGGGACTGCTCCAGCAGGAGCTGGAAGGAAAGCCTTGCTGCAAGTACACCCTCCAGACCCATGCCAGCCCCAAACTTAAAGCATGTGGAAGCTCAGAGGGGAGCTATAAAGGATCAGTGGATGGGGATGCAAGGTTGCCCTTTCTCAGTGGCCACCAGCCCCATGCAGCACAGGGATAGTCCCAGAAAACTTGGATCCCTCTCATCTGAGCATGGTGCCTCCAGGCAGAAAACTGTGCCAAGGATCTGCCTAACTAGGCATGGCTGGAAGCAGCACTGAGCAGGGAAGCCTGGCTCCATCCTCCAGTGCTCACCCTGCCTCCTCTGGAGCCCCCACACAGCTGGATGGAGAGGTCAGCTCCCAAAGGCTGTCAGAGAGGGGTCCAGCTGCTGCCCACCTGCACACCCATCCAGCTGCAGGCAGGTTTTCAGCAACTGCCATGCAGGCTGCAGGGATGGAAATATGTCTGGGAGATGTTGCAAAGCTCCTTCTCATCTGCTTTCCTGGGGAAATGACCAAACAAAAGAGTATGCTACAAGACAGAGGTGATTTTGGGGTCTTTTTTCCCTTCCGGCTACACTATTTGAAAAGGTTCGTCCCTGCTGGTTTGTTGTCCTTGATCCTCCTTTCCCTGTTTTTCAAGAGGCAGGAAACTCCTAGAGGCAACTTCCAGATTCAAACACAGTGACCTGGGCTCTGGGAGCAGCTTTGGAGCAGCTGATCCAGAGCAAGACAGACAGGAGCATCCCCTGTGGAGTGTAGCACCGACTCTTCCTGGGATGGCACAAAGCCCACAGGCTTTGCCCTTAGAAGAGAGTTTGACTTCAGAGCTTCATGCAAACTCTTCCCATGTTCCCCACAGAGCCAGAGAGAAGGGCTCAGCCACGCTGTGACACCTGGCTCCGGGCAGGGGGAGCGAGGGGAGCCAGTGGGAGAGGGGCCAGAGACATCCCATGTGTCCAAGAGACTGGACAAGGATGGCAATGGAATAAGTAAACATGTTGCTAGGAGACACCAAATTTGAGATCAATAATTCATGAGATCTCTGCAATGGAGTGAATAATTTATGGGTGTGGGAGGCAGGGGGAGAAATGGGGAAGAGGTTTAAAGCCCTCCACATCATGACTGGTCCCCTGCCTGCATGTCTTGCCAAAACATCACCCAGCCTCACATGGATGGAAAGACCTGGGACCTCTCCATGCTTGGAGGAAACATCCAGGACAGCAGCTCAACCTCAGTGTCAGTGGGCCCCAAACCAGCCTCAGAAAACATGGCCATCTGTTTAGAGGATGTTCACCATTTCAGGCTCGCCTAAATGACCGTACATTTGGCAAAGTGTTTTTCCTTTCACCAAATGTGGTAGTTGCTAAGTCATAATGTTAAATCGAAACAATCCTGAAAGGCTCCAGTGATCTATTAGAAATGTTTCATTTAGAAATCAAGCTAAATTTAAATGAGAATGGGTTTGTTCTGCAGTACTTACCAACGTGTTTGCTTATGAGTTGAATCAAGTGCTCCATTCAATGTGAAATAAGGATTTTTTTTTTTTTAAACACATCTCTGGTCACTGAAACAGTAAGAATTTCTTTTTTCCAGAATGCTTCTTGAAATTAATTTTTGCAAATGAGTTTAGGGAGGGAAGCTGGCTGACAACACATCCGTGTTTGGATGCTTCCTGAATACACGTTCAAGGTTTTACCCAGACTCTCAGGAGACAGGACTCAGCCTGACAAACAGTTTTTCCCCCAGCCACACAGGTTCATGTCAGCACACTGTACATCCGTCCCCAGCTTGGCAGTCACTGGAGCACAGACCAGCTTCTTTTTCCTGGGAAAGGCAAGGTGCCCTTGGGTGTCTCAGCACGATGTGCAGAATCATCAGGGAGTTGGGAGCCCATCCTATCCACTGCTAGTTTGAAAAGGATACCTAAGCTAGGAAAGGAAAAAAATAATCTCTCCCCCACCCCCTTTAAGAAAGCCCAGTACACTGAACCTTATGGAAAGGTCTCTGATGGCTCCATAAGACCCAGTTTCATTAGCATTCAAAGGAAAGATCTCTGTTTGGAAATGCCTCTGCTCCTCACAAGCCAGAAACACAATTGGTAGAAAACAGCCAGAGTTTGATTTGCTCTGAAATGGAATGGACTTTGGACAAGGACTGGTTCCAAAATTGCCTGGTACTACCCAAACAGTAACAGTGAGTGAGCGAGCTGTCCACCAAGTAATGAAGAGGGTTTTCTCCCCCACAGAAATATCACTTCGCCACTAGCAAGGCCTTTGTGAGCAAGCAGGGTCAAATACAATTTCCAAATCCAGTTATATCCTACTGTCAGACTTGGGAGCAAGGCTTTTGCACCCTGCAGCTCTGAGCCAGGCAGTGGAGGTGCTGGGCACCCCATTGGAAGTACTTTGGGAAACAGTTGAAATGGAGAGAAATGATTTACTCAGAGCCTGGCAAACAAGCCAGTGACCTGAGGGGTTTTCAGTAACAGAGAAACCAATTTTGCTTTATCTGCTATATTATATTCCCTTACTATGGGCTTTATAGAGTGCTGGGCCCTGAAGAGCTGACCTTTTCCTCCGAACATATTTTTGGGGATAGAACTGCAAGAAGCTCCATGCAGGAAACTAAGCGTAAATTAAACAAAATAAGTACTGATGTGCTTTTGGCTCCAAGAAGACTGGGAAATACTGTAGCAATAACTCCAATTTGCGCAGCTGATAGGAGGGAGAGGGCTGGGCACGAGGAGCAAACCACACGCCCATCTCCTGCAGCCTCCTCGTGCACTGCTGCCAACATCAGGGCTTGTGAGCATCACCGCGCTGTCAGAGGGCTTCCAGCAGGGAGATAGATCAACTCCCAGTCTCGGAAAGGACAAAGCTCAGCTGATCTGAACATCCCTTTCTCTCGCACACTGTGCGGTTGTAAGACACAGTCACATTACAGTGATCTACAGGATCTCGTGCTGGAGCCCTGCCACGTCCTGGCTGCGTTCCCGGAGGAGCTCGCAGGCCCCGTGGAGACAAAGGCTTCGATGCTCCATGGCCATGTTTCCCTCTCCCCGTTAGCCCCCACGGTCCTCCTCCCCAAAGGCATTCATTGCCACGCTGTGTGCCAACATCCCCCTTTTGGGGCTGCTCCTTGTGCTGCCAAAGCAGCGCTCGCAGCACGTGCGAAGGCAAGCCGTGGTGGTTTTACTTTCACAACAATAATTACTCTACAAGGCACTTGTCAGTTATTGTGCTCCGCGGTAATCAAAACCTCCACTTTGAAAATACAGGGCGGATTCCCGTCTGTTTCTGCTCTGCTCTGTGTGGGAAGATCACTCATTCACGGCTCTGTCTTGCAGCCAAGTCATGACAGATGGGTGGGCTGGAGTGAAATTCAGGACGCGGTGACTCATGAAATTGTTCCAGCAGCTCAGGGGTGTCACTCTCCTTCCCAGCTCCCCAAATTGTGCCCCGGTTGCTGCAGCATCCCCAGAGGTGGGGATGTCCCCCTTGCAGCAGCATGCCAGGCCCGGAAGCTGCATCATGACCTTACGGCACTTCATGAGGGGCTCACGGGCTGCAGGGGAGCCCTTTGCATTCCAGCAGTAAGGAATGGGAAGCCATCACTGGTGATTCATGCCCATTAAGGGAACACAAGCAATCCTCACCTGTCTAAATCCACAGCCAGCTTCATTAACTCCCAGCTCCCTCTGCCTCCGGATCAATTGTAAGATAAAGCTGCATGTCAGCACTTGGCAATCTCCTGGTCTTGAGTCCAGCCAGCTCCCACATACATGGCCTGAGAGAGCTGGCTGTGCTCAGCCGTTCCAACCAGGCCCTGGAAACCGCCCCCCCCCAGCTTGGGAGAGGTCTGGAGGGTCTGCAGGGTCCAACACAGGGTGCTGTGAGGGTCTCTGTGCAATGACAGGGTTGCACAGGCAGCCACTGCAGCAGCTTGCAGGCCCTGGGGTCTGCTGCCAGAGGCAGAAGGAAGCTCTGCACCGTGGTGGCAGGCAATGACACAAACCCAAGGGTCTGCACGTAGCCACGTGCCATGGCCACTTCAGACCACGCTCCATCCCCAGGACCATGCATGACCGGCCCAGCACGCACACCACTGCCCGCCCCAGCTCCTTGCAACCCTGGAGATGTTTGTATGAGCTGAGCATTCCCAACAAGATGCATATCCCATGAATCCAACCTTTTCAGCCTCTGACCTTGGGGCTGGGAGTTTTAAAACCCCAGCTTCCCTGAAACCCATGGCTGCTGCTAGGCCCTGTCCTCAGTGGCCATTGAGTGCTTGCTGCCAGGGTGGTGGCTGAAGATCTTTCTTGATCAGCTAAACCCTCGAGCTCTTCGGCCGAAAGTTGCATGCAAAAGGTCAAGTTCATTTTCTTCCATGCCGGAAAATTGCTCCGCAGGGCTGCCCCTGAGAAGGGCCCACTGCATGCCGAAGCCCAGTGAACCACAGCATCCATCTGACACGGTGCCAGGCGGGAGCCGCCGAGCGCAGCAGCGACATCGCTGCCACGAGAGCCAATGCATAATACTGTGGTTGTCTGGCTACAGGTGCCTGAATCTAATTAGGTATTTCAGCACAACGATCATTTTAATTAAGTAAAGCCAACTGCCTCTGCTGGATGTGCTAGTGTCCAAAATTCCCAGGCAAGTTTCCATTGCAGCTCCCCCACCCTGTTCATTTCCTCTGCTTTGTAAACACTGCGCTTGAACAAAAATCTGATTTTTCCCCCAGGTACAACACAACAAAGCCAGGCCTCAGAAGCAGACAGGAGGCTCCTGAGGCAGCAGGAATGGGGCATGAGCTGCAGATCAGGGGCTGTGCACGCTGTGCAGAGTTTGTGCAGGGCTTTGGTCCAGGCTGGATCCACTGATCAGAGGATGAGATCACAAGAGCAGCCTTTAACCAACAGCATCAGCTGCAGTGGATTTCCAGCTATAAAGAGACTGTCAGGAGCCTTAAGCAAACCAGTCTTTATGTGACAGTGAAAAACAGCAGCAGGAGTAAGAAGCATGAAACACAGACCAAAAGCACAATTCCTTTAAAAAAGTCTCACCTTTAGAATTGATGTAAAAAACCAGAAAAATTGTCAAAGAAACAGGTTTAGGGACTCAGTGCAGTTTCATCAGGGGATAAGCCTTTCTAAGATATGTGATACATCTTATTTAACACGTGTACTTCCTGTGCATACAGAGACCCTCTCCATCACTGGCAGCAACCTGCAAGGGACCCCAGGAGCTGCACTGGGCTTTGGGCTGGACGAGTAGAATTTGCTAACTGTCCCACACAGCCCTTTTCCAGGAGCATCCTCATCTGTAGGCTAGGCCCAGTGGGGCTCCAAGAGGCTTCATCCCTTGGTTGCTCCCTCCCAGGGAGAGGGGCTGTTCCAGCAGGCTGCTTAACCCACAGCTGCTCACCATTTCAGGTACCATTTGGAGCAGCAAAATATCATGTTTTCAGCCATAAATTCACCAGCTTCTCCCCCTACAGCCTCCCAGGGCTGGTGTGAGGACCTTACAGCAGCTGCTAATTCTTCCTGAGAGCCTGTGCTACATTCCCAACCCAAGTCCCGTCACTAAAATGTCCCCGTGAGCCTGGAGCTGCCTTTTATCCCCCAGCAGTGCTGCCCTGTGCCAATTCCCATCACTTGGGCTGGCCCTGGGGTGCTTCCACTGCCTCCCAGTGCTGCCCAGATGTGCTCAGCAGCCATGGCCCAGCCTCCAGAGTGTGGCAGGCTCATGGCAGGGAGGATAGCCTGGCCTTGAGCTCCATCATTCCTAACCTTGGGAAGCCCCTGGGAGCCAAGTTTGGATCTGACCATCCCCAGCTGTCTGGCCAAACAGCTGCTGGGCTCCTTCTCTTGCTGTTCTGCAGGCAATCTTGCAGGCAGGAGACATTTTTTTCACCTAAATGGATGTGCCAAATGGCTCCTCCTGCAGATCCCTGTCTCCCTGTACAAGAGCAGCAGCAGCAGCAGCTCTGGGGTCTTGAATCTGTCAATTTCTGGGGGAACAAATGATCCACAAATAATAGTTTCTTCAAGAAATAAAATAAATCAACAATATATGGAAAGACCACATGCCTGAACTGAAATCATTTGGGCTGCTGAATTTGTGAATCCAACCCTACTTAACTTTTTTAATTACTCCCATAAAGCCAGCAGTTTCAAGCACACATGCAATATTGAGAACAGATTCAAATCTAATTAGCTGTGTTCACGTTAATTAGATTCATTGTGTATTTGATGCTCAGCTCTTCCTTTAAGTTTTATCTTGGAGCATGTGTTCATAATTAACCCAAATTTAGTGTGCAGTTAAGGCCAGTTCTGTAAGAAGGGCTTTGCTCTTGATGTCCCTGTGGACAGTCCCTCTCATTTGTTGCATGGGGTCTGTGAGGAATGCAGAGAACTGGTCCTGCAGGGAATGTGGCAGAGAAATGGCTCTTTTAATCCTCACTGAGCTGTGATTTGGGGCTGCACAGGAACATGAAATACCCAGAGAAATCATCGAGCTTAATGAGTTTAGTCAACACAATCCAATAGAGATAAACCCAGGGGAGATGCTGGCACCTCTGGGTGATGCTTGGGGGCTGAGCACCAGCACAGACCCCCTTCTGTCCCTGCTCATGGCTTCTTGGGGCTGGGGCACTCTGGCTGTGGCAGCCTTGGAAAGGTTTGTGCTTCCCAGATATCACCTTTGGCACGTGAGCCCGACTGGTCCTGCTCTGTGAGCACAAGGGTGCTGAGGTCCCTCATGCTCGGTGTCCAGCTGGCTGAGGTACCTGAGGACACGTCTCCATGAGCTCAGAGAATGACATTGCTTTTGGGAAGGATGTCATTTGTATAAAGCCTGGTCAGCTCTATTTTAAACAAGCTCTTTTTTTCCTTACCTTGATTTCATTAGCTAAATATTTGCTCCTGCAGGACATTTATAATTAGATTAATGTGCATTTCTTGCTTGTCTGAGAGTGGGTTTGGTGGGCACAGAGGTTCCCGTGGTGTGCGTGCCTGTGACTGCCAAGAAGCAGCAGCATTTCCCCACAGCTCTCCAGGAGAGAGGAGGGAGAGGATGGAGGGGATGGAGGGGATAGAAGGCAGCAGCAAAGCTCCTGGTATTGCTTTCCCAGCCAGGGGTTCCTGAGCATTGCTGCCTAGGAGTGGGGGAAACCTTTGGCCACATGTCTTGGAGGAGAATTTGGAAAGTTGGATTTGCCTCCGGCTGCTCAAAGAAAGAGAAACAAATGGTAAAGCATTTGGTGACACCCTCCCTCCCCATGCCCCCAATAAGCTTTCATTTTTCTTTCTTAATTGGAAGCAATAGAATTCATTCAAAGAAAACCATACAGGATAGTGACAAACTAGTCACATTGGAAAACATGCTTCATTTAAGGGTCAAGGAAATGGTTTCTTGCATAATGGTATGACATTATGAAGTTATTTGCTATTTGCAAGCCACAGAAGAAGTGTACTGTTTTGTTTACAATGACACAAAATAACCATGACAAGACATTCCTACTCTTCAAAATTATCAGAGGAGAAAAAGAGCAGAGATTTGTTGATTCTTGTCAGTTCTGTCCAGCTCTGCAGCCAGAGACACCAAAGTGGTGCTGAGGTAGAGCCCTGGGTACCATCGCTGGCTGAGGGCAAAGCACCTCTCTGAAAGGCAGTTTTTAAGAACAGCATTACACAGACCAAACCAAAAAGCACTGACTTTTAAATTTATTTCTTTTAAACAGAAAAAAGGCTTGTGACTTTTTCTTTTTTTTTTTAAGAAATAAATTCTTTGAAAGGACAGCCCCTTTATTTTTCTTTAATGTCTATAATGACACCTTCCAGAGTTCAAGGTATTTGGCTGCTGACAGATTCGGGCTGTCAAAGGGAGCTCCTGCCAGCTGGCAGAGTGCAGGCAGCCTCGGCTCAGAGATGAACTGCACTGCAGGAGACACTGGGAGCTGGAAGGGTGGGTGGGGAATAAACCTCTTAGGAGGCAAAGTTGACCCTTTGCAAGGAGAGGATGAAGTTTTCTGGCATCGTTGATACTCTACTTAAAGAATCATAGAATCGTGGAATATCCTGAGTTGGAAGGGACCCACAAGGATCATCAAGTCCTACTCCTGGCCCTGTCTTGAGGGCTGAATTGTCCTGTTCCCCAGCCCTTCACCCATCCAGCCCCTGAGCCATGTCTTGCTGCTTCCTTCGCCCCATGACATCTGCTAAGTTCAATACAGCTTCTTCTATGAAGTTCAAACAGACTATGAGTTTGACTTTTTCTAGTTCCCAAAAAATAAAATGGGAATGGAAAGAAAGTCCATGGTCTGTGTTCACAGATAAAACAGGTGTGGTAAAGCAGAATAGAGTTGGCTGGACACCTTTTAAAGCAGTCATTCAATTCAAAAATTGCTATTTCATCAAAAGCTTCTGGGGGAAGATGTGAATTTGGGTATGATTTCCCTTCAGAAGAAAGAAGAAACACGTAGCCTGCAAAACTCTTTATCTCCCATTTGTTCCTTTTAGAGCAGAGTGCTTTCCTCCTCCTCAGTGGCTTTTCCAGTTTCTCCTGGATTTTCAGAAAACGCTTCAGCAGTTCAAGCTGTCCTTGCAGTTTTCCATCACTGTGTGCTACTCGGCTCCCTAATAAAGAATTTCAGCAGAGCTATAGAAATCAATATGAAATTCATCTTTGCAGCTGAGTTCCCTGGCACGCTGCATGAGCAGGGGGAGCTCAGGGAGCACAACCTCTGCAAAACCACCCCACTTCCAGTCCCCTTGGGGGCAATGGAAACCTGCCCCAAGAAACAGCCTCACCTGGGACTGTCCTGCATCACACAGCAGCTGTTCTGCTGAAGATCATTTCGTCAGAAATCACCTGGCACTGGGGATAGAGGGGCACAACTCCAGGGAGACGGGCTGGGAGCCTGAGCACCCCAGGGACTGCTCAGATGCTGTGCCATCCAACATACCTGCTGTGCAGGTTTTATGTTTTTTCCCCTTCCTGATGGATCGCTGGGTGATTTTTCTTTTCTCTGGAATGAGATGCAGAAAGCTTGACAAATGGGAGGAGGAAAATTTCTCGCGCCAGAATAATTCAATTTTATTGTATTCTTCACTGCACACCACGCTGCCTCGAGCTTGCTGGGGGTGAAAATCACTTGACAGAGAGTATAACAAGCAGAAAGTGTCAGAAAGCTCACTTGAGGTGGCTGTGCTTTTTTCATCTCCTCTCCAGCCCCAACTGCACCATCAGGATGGGAAATGCAAAGTTAAAGGGCTCTGGGTGGTGTGATATTGGCATCTGCTCCTCAAAATCTTGGTCTGGTGTTGGACCCAAAGGGAAGGCCCACATGTCTCTGACAAGCAAGCATTTCCTTGGCAAATTCCCAGCTGGTCCTTGCTCTACATCTCCAGTCACAGCCATGGTCTCTCCTGGGTAATGGCATTTTCTTCTTTAAAATTCTGCTGGAATTTCTGGTGAATGAGAAACTTCCCAGTCTCCCCGGTTTAGGAGCTGAGATGCAGGACACTCTTTTCCCCTGTGCCATGTGGGCTGGCTTGTTAAGCCCTTTGCAATGCTCTGCCATGAAGAGGAAACAAAAATGGCAAACCCCACTAGTTGTTCTTTTTTGGCAGTTTATCACTTTAAGGTCCAAGGAACGCTCCAGGCAATCAGAGAAGTATAAAAGTTTCTTGGAGAGAAAAGCCAGCCCAGCATTCCTTTTTGTGATTATTTTCAGCCCTTTGGACCTAAAAGTTAGTGCTGGAGAGTGGAAGGTGGTAGTGTGGGAGCTCAACAGAGCCCTGTCCCACAGGGTTTCTCGTTTTGGGAGGGATTCAGCATCTCTCACTGCTGTGGTTTTTGGGAAGAGGGGCTGGTGCCTGCTCACTGCAGGGAATGTGTTACTTTGAAGGTGTCTTGATGCTGCTGCACTTTCAAAAGCCTCGTGGGCTTATGCTGTTGGACAGGAGGAGGAGCAGGGGGGATAAATCAGAGCTGTGAAATCTGAAGTATCTCTGAGTGCTGTTGGCAGGACTTGCACAAAGGGCAGGAAGCTCCTGCAGTGGGATGGGCAGCACAAGACAGGAGAGGCTGTGCACCAGAGCCCTCCTTCTGCCTCCTGGAGTGAAAATGTGGCCCTGTCCCTTCGAGAATCCATGTGTGTGTGTGTATGTGAGAGAGGGCCTGTGCATGCCCACAGGGCCATCCTGGGCACTGCTCACAGCCTGGCATCGCCCCCTGCCCATGGTTTGGGACATCCCAGAGGCCTCCCTGGGTTGGTGGCAGCAGCCGCCGGTGATGACTTCCTGCTCGTGGCAATTTCCAGCCTGGCCAATTTATCTGCCTCTTGACTTAAGCTTCATTGATGTAAGGCAGCATTATTTTTTAAAAATAGAAATGTCATGCAATGCTTGAATCAAGTGTCTTGCAAAAACCTGGGGGGCTAAATATAGCTAATTTGCACAGTAACCTTCAGCTGCCAAGCCAATGTTAGTCAGCAGGAGAGCCACAACTTTGCTTGATAGGGCAGCCTGGGGCTGGATTTTAGCTCCTCCATGTATAAAGGCACTCGTGGAGGGAGGAGCAGGCAGAGGAGCCCTGGGAATGGTGTCAGGAGGTGGATGGTGAGGGCAGTCCCAGTGTGGATGGTGGGTACCACAGAGGTCAGGTAGTTTTGGAAGGATGCAGGCTGCACCAGGTCAGCTGCCCGAGGGAGAGAGAACCATCAGCCTTGCTGGTGTGGGGTGAGAGAGGTGTGAGGGAAGGAGATGCTGCCCTGCCCTGGCTGTCGCAGCTGGATTCTGCCTTGCCTCAGGCCCTCCTCAGTGTCTCTTTCCTCTGCACTAATAGGATTTGGGAGCTTAGCTACCTTTGTGCAGTAATGACAGCTCACCCCAGAGTCTTTCAGGCATGGCTGCTTGGCTGCCTAAAAACCTGGAAAACTGCTAATGAAAACTAATTCCTGGCCGGAGCCTTGGCACCCAGCATGCCTTGGGAGGGCAGTTCGGCCACAAGCGTGGCCATCCCTGCTGGACATGCTGCCCCCAGGAGCTGCCAGCCCCACACTGCGCCACAGCACACGGGGTCCTCTGGGGACACAGCCGCTCACCCCGTGCCTGTGTCACCCATTCTGCTGCCCAAGGCTCTCCAGCACAGAGCTCCAGGGAGCTGCAGAAGGGCAGGGACACCTCATGGCTGCAGAGCCCTACCTAGCAAGGGGGGGCGTCTCTAGCAGCAGGGGTGCTTTTAATCTCACAGAAAAGCCTTATTTTCAGAGCCTGTAAAATTCAGAGTCTGGAGCATTTCTGGCTGGAAATGGGGAAGATGTGAGTCTTCAAAAGCCTTTGGCTTTCCTACACCCAGGACTTGGCATCCATACTGACCTCCTTGCAGATGCCCAGGGAAAGGCTCATGTTTTATTTAGCCCTCTCGTCCTACTGAAGCAGTATTTGTCTCCTCTCCCTTCTTCCCAAACAGCTGTTTCTTCCTCTTCTTCTTTGACACAGCCTGATGCTTCCTCAGGAGCTTGCCCTCAGTACCCAGTCTCTCCACCACAGGAACACAGACTAGCTCTGCCCTGCAAGAGTCTAGGAATGATTTTTAATTTTTTTTCCAAAAAAAGATGAACTGTGCAATGATTACCCTAATGGATGTGACATGTTCTCCACGTACTGACACATAACATATGGCATGAGATTACATCCTTCTAAATGATTCATGCAGTTCATCACCATCACGATTATCTGCTCCTTCCCAGAGCCGTAGCTAAAATTCCCAGCCCCCTCCCTCTGGCCCCCCATGGCTCCAGCTGCTGTGATATTTTCAGCCTCAGGTAGACATCGGGTAACTTCGCCCATCAGAGAATGCATCTCCAGCCCAACCACTAGTGCAGTGCAGCCAGACCACAGAGCATGGAGGGCTGGCTTCACTCCTTCACAGCACCCTCTGGCCAGGCCAGGGCTTCCCTGCCAGTGCCTCTGTGATGAGGCTGCAAGGTCTGGGAAAACACATCCCACAGGTGAGGTGGTTGGAGCAGTTTACCCACGAGAAGAATTTATTTCTCCTATAATGGAAAATTCCTTCAAGGAAAAAGCATTCATTGAGATGCAAATTCACCATCCTCTCTGCAGAAAATAAACCCATTTTCCCCTGCACAAGGCTCCAGTAACCTATTTGTAATAGCCCTGCTTGGCAGCGATATCTCCAGCTCCCCAGGAAAATTAGTGCACATTAACACGGAGCAGGGTATGGAACCCGAGAGCGGCATCCTGGCCTTGCTTATCCTTGGGACATTCGAGACAGAATTAACACAATTTAACTTTTCTGACTCGCACATTTTGCTGGGGAACTTGAAATGGGTTTTTAATGTAGAAGCCTGGTCTGCAGCATGTGAATCAAGAGCCTCTTGGGGCAGTTACCAGCCAGGCTGCTTTAATAGAAAAACCCCACGACATGCAAAGCCTCGCATTTGGGGAGGCAAGGTAACGATGCCATGTGCTGCTTACTTACAACCAGGAGTTAATTAACCCGTGAATTCAGTGGGAATGGAACTGACACCAAGTTATTTAAGATCCTACAGACAAAAAAGCTCTGTTAAAAAAACCCATTGCTCAGGCAGCGAGATAAGTACTCAAATGTTGGGAAAGGCCAGATTTGTGGTTCCTGCGCAGCTTTAGTTTTGCTCCATGTGCACTGGAATGAGTGAAAAGCCCCAGGAGGAAGGAGTAAGTGATCATTTAACTAAACACTGCATGGTAATGTAGATGGGGGCAGAAGAGAGGTCAAACCAGCTACCATAAAACTAGCCGTGCCTGATTTCTGATGCTTGAGCTTGCAACCTTCTAAAAGAGAGTTTGGCGAGATTTCCCAACCTCTTTTTTTCAAGTTTTCCAATGACTGTAAAACCCCCAAGGGACAGGAGTGCTGATGTGCAGAGCCCTCCTGGGGCTGTGCCTTGCCAAGCTGGGCGAGGAGCAAGGCCAGCAGCTCCAGGCTTGGCTGACCCGACAACTTCAGACGGGATTTTGGATTAATAAACCTCAGCTGATGGATCTGCCTCACCAAAGAGAAGTTCTTGTGACACAAACAGCTCTGGGCCTGAATCATCTGTCTCTTCCTAAAGCGCATCCAAAGGCCACCAGTTGCCTCCAAAGCTGTTCCTGGGCAGTATGTCTGGCCAGAGCTGAAGTGCCCACTGCCCTGCCTGGGGATTGTGCAGTGCTGGAGTCACCATGGCCTGTGCAACCTCCCTTCCCCTGGCATTCCTCCTGCCTGGGACTTCTCCTCACTGAGCAGAGAAATCAGCACCATCCCAGCTTCTCCTGAAAAGCTCAGCAGGTGCCTGTACGCTGTTTGCAAAGAGCCTTAGATGTACCTCAACTACATCCCTATTAGCTCTCAGTCTGAAATCCTCCCAGAAATCAAACGGGAACCCTCCAGGCATTTGAAATTAAATATAGCCCAACTTTGCAGCTGCTTGGGCTTCTGCAGGGAGCGTTTGTCTCGCCCGCACAGTCTCCAGCCGTGCATTCCCTATACAGCCATTTGGTCTCTAGCCATAAATTGCACAATGAGACTGTGCCTTGTCTCAGCCCTGACAGGTTTGGGTACAAGAGAGTATTTCAGAGTATCACTAGCCTCTGACAAGAGCTGCAAGCCAAAGCAGCCTGTCCAGACTGACTGATTTAAAAATGTTTATCTGTAGTAAATATTGTTTAATGCCCTTAACATCAGTTAAAAATGGACTGGGAAGTTTTTCCCCCAGCAGAGGAGTGGGAAGAGTAATTAGCAATAAAAACCCCAAGTCCACCAACAGGCGGAGTGGGAAAATAGACAGCAATCAATGGGAAAAGCAGCAAATTGATCTGGGAAGCAGAAGCGATGAGCGAAACAAATCTCTGGTTTAAGGGGGCAAGAAAGCAGCACAGGGGATTTTCCAAGCTCTGAAGGAAGTTGAGTGATGGGGCGCTGGGGACTGGAACCCAGAGCTATGCTGAGGTGAAAAAGGCAGAGATGGACAGTGACTATTCCTGTTTTTACTACGGAGTGCAGCCAGCCAGTTGGTCAAGCATGACCCATCAGGAACAGCCCTGCCCTCCATCCCACCGTGAGCTCCCAGCCCCCCCATCCCACTGCTCTCTGGCTGTGCCTGCACAGCCAGCAGCCTGCCAGCTCCTCTACACCAGCTCCGTGTAATTGCTCTTGCAGCTATAAATAATCTTCCTCTCCCTCTCGGCTCTTCCCATGACGTTCCCTGGGATGCAGAGGGATGGCATCCCTGTGACTCAGCCCCTCGGCACTGCTCAGCCCCTGTCTCTGGGACTCTCCCTGTCCCTGGGGTGCTGGCATGTCTCTGCCAGCTGGCTGAGCAGCGAGGACAGGCTGGGGACAATGGGGAGGTGGCTTTGCCTTGCCCCTACAGCTGTGCAGAGCTGTGTACTGGCCACATGCTGCATCCCACAGGGATGGATTCGGAGCAGGGGGAAGGAGCTTCAGAGAGGGAGGACCTTTTAAGCGAGTTTTGTTTGCAAAGGCAAAAAACAGAAGAGAAAGGAAGGAAGAAAGGAAGAAAGAAAGAAAGGAAGAAAGGAAGACAAATGAGCATTTTCTTTCCCCTCCTACTGATGGAAGCAAGGAGAGCTTGCAGTGATTTGTCTCCTTGTTTTGCTTGTGTAGAAGGCAAGCCCTAAGAAGTTGTGGCATTTCCACCAACTCCTTCCTTGCCATAAGAAGGCATCACTTGACTCCAGTGGCTGGAGGGCTGCTGTGGGAGCGGTTTGCCTTCCCCTGGCACCATTCCTCGCCTACCCCTCCCCAGTCTTGCCTTGCAAATCCCTCCCTTGCCTTGCTGTGCCTGCCCCTCACTTGCAGGGTCTGTCCTTGCCTACCCATGCCAGCCATGCCCAGCGGGACGAGCGGGGAGTTTGTCAGCCAGGGTGGTACCAGGAATGGCATGGCCCTGTTCTTGCCCTTGTTTCCCCAAGACATGCCAGGTCTTGGCATCTCCAGGGACATTTCTCAGCCACGGCTGCAGCAGCAAGGTGCATCACTAGCATGAACTCAGCACCTCCTTGTCCCAGTCCTGGCTTGGGACAGGTCTGGGTATGGCTGCCTCCCAGGAAACCCATGGGGACAGGCAGCTGTTAACAGGCACAAAGAAATCTCTCAGTGGAAACATTGCTCTCCAGAGAACCACCTTTTCAACAGCAGCTGTGAGATTCAAAGTCATTTTCCCCCCTTCCATTTAAGGAGATACCAATAAAAATCACAAAAACATGTTGTGGCTCCATTTTTCAGTGTAGAGGAAATCCAAAATCACACCATTTTCTAGGAAAGTCACGATCCAAATGCCCAGAGTTTGAAAAACAATTTTCCCTCTGACAACAACCATTTTCATCATTATCAGCAAATCCACAAAGCTTTCCACAGTTTCCTGGCTCTTTGAGAGCACCAGCCTGCTACTGGGTGTCCCAGTGGGCTCGGTGTCACCCCACTGGAGGACACCACCCGACGTGCCCTGTCCCTGGGCACCCAGCCCTGGCTGCTGCTCACCCACCAGAGCCAAAGCTGGCTGGTAATTGGGAGCTAATTGAATCCATACCAATTACCTTTTCCCCAGTTCTGTTTCCCCACTGGAAGGCTGAGCTGTTTTGGGCTGAGAGCAGCAACTGAAATTATCAGTTCTAATTCCCTATGGCTCCGTTTATTAGGCCAGAGGACTTCCCCAGAGTAATCAAACCCAGACAGAAAATGCATTAAACTCAGAAAACAAACACTGGTGTTTGCAGCACAAAGCCCTTCCTGTCTCATTAAGATCAATTAGGTTGTCTTGAGCAAACTTTCTCCTTTCTTTCTGCTAAGCCTGGACCATTAAGCCCATCCTCCACCTAAACAATCTCAACGGCAAATGTGAAGGTGAAAAATACCCACGCATCAGTGCTTTGCTTCCAGGCTAGCTCTCTCCCAAGCGCTGCAAAGATAAAGGCGGCAAGGCAGGGTGGGCATCCAGGCCATCTCTATCAGAGCCCTTTTCCCCCCAGGAAGGATGCACACACACAAGACAGCTCCTCTCCATTGCTCTGGGGACCAGCCTGGCTCACCCAACCCTGGCACGGGCTGCAGGATCCTCTCTCGGCGTGTGGGGTGTGCCGGCAGGCAGCTATTGCCCTTCCTGCTCAGCCTGGGCTGATGTCTTGGTGTATTTATTGGAGGCCACAGCAAAGTCTTCCAGGGCCAAAAATCCCAGCTGGTGCAGAACGACGCGGCTCATCTGCAGCGCTGATTTACACGGAGCATCTGCTGCAAGGGGAAGGGAGGAATACATTAAAAGCCCCGTAAATCCAGGTGGTGGAGCAGCTCCGGCAGCCCCTCTCCCCAGCAGCCAGGGTTGGCCATCCCTGGAAGCAGCAAGAGTCCTGGGCGAGGACAGCCCCGAGAGAAGGAAGGAGAAGGGGTGTTGTCTGGTCCCCTGACACCAGCGGTGTGCGGGGATGCATCCCGGGCTGCGACCCGACCCTTGTGGGCTGCACGCAGCAACAGGGCTCCTGCAGCCTGGCACGGGGGATGCTCCGAGGGGCAGCTGCGGTCCCAGAGCCAGAGGGCTGCGCACATCCCCTCTCTCTGGGTCATGAGGACCACATGCAAATTGCCAGCCCGGCGTCAGCGACCAGAGACCGGGGTAAGCACCCGAAGCAGGGACTCCAAGTGCAACAATCCCACTTTCTCACAGGCATGGCTGAGCATCGCGCAGAGCAGAGCAGACGTGACTCTGCTGAGAGCCAGCGAGGAGAGGAAAGACATAATTGAAGTCCTGACTCTGGCTACAAACATTGCATAATGAAATTAGCCCCTCGGTCCCAGGCTGTGAACTTCCTGCCGAGCAGGCGGGCACAGTCCGCAGCAGCAGCAGCCCTCCGAGGCTCCCGCACCGGTGCCAGCTCAGCTTCCAGGGCTTCACCAGCCCCGCTCAAGGCTGGGCAGCTGCTGAGTTCCCACAAAAATCACTCCCCCAAAGCACACAAGGCTTGCGGATGCTGGCACAAACTCGTGGGTTTCCCACGGGGACGGAGCTCTCCCCGCCCGATCAGGGACAGCTCATGTGCTCTCAATGTCCCATTCCCTTTGAAGTTAAACACAGCAGCACTTCTGTGGGGGTTTCTGAAACATCCCCCGTTCAACGGGAAGAGGAGATTCTCGTTCCCGAACAAGTGCAGCCTGGCACAGGATTGCATAAACTCCAGGCAGCTCCTGACTCTTGCTGCTTGGAATCCCCAGCACGGGAGAGAACAAATTTGCAACTGTGAGCCAAGGAAGTCACTCCAAGATGATACTGCAGGGTAAAGATGATGTTAATTCAGTGGGGAGGGTGTCTGCATGTTGCTTAGGGGTGAAAAAAGAGGAGGGAGGGGAGCTGCCCCTGCCAGATCTGAGAACCACAGGAGAAGCTGATAGGATTTCTGCTAGAAGGCAAATAACATCAAGAAGCCTCTGGAGATTGTTTGTTTTCTCAGAAATCTTAACATGCAAGAACTGGCAAATAAACAGCAATTTTAGAGAAACCAAAGAGTCTCTTTTTGCTTCCTTTTTTTTTTTTTAGAACCCAGAAGAAGCAGCCATGCAGTTCTTGCCTGATTACTGTGCCAGGTGCTGCAAGGATGCCTGCAAAAGGAGGACCAGGACTTGTGCAGATACAGGAAAAATGACACACTTCTGTGGCCTGCTTAAGGGTTTATGCTTAAAAAAAAAAGGAATTAGCACTTGGCTGGTGTAAGATATTCCTCCTCTGTTGTGCTTGTCCAGCCCTTTGCTCCATCCCTTAGCTGGCCCAGTCGTGTGGGTGAGAGACGGCATCTCTGCTCCGAAGGTTGGCTTCACAGGTGATTTGTATGGGACTAATCCGACACAGCAAAAAGGCCATGCAGAAAGAGCCAGGAGCTGATGGTGTCCCAGATATATGCATCTTCATCTTCCCCTTCCATGGCAAAACTGCTCAATGTGCTGATCCCAAGTGGAGGATGTTAGCAGAATCCCACTTTGAAAGTCTGTGCAGCCTGGAGGACCGGTACATGAAGGACACAGGGAGGAAAAGGGAGCTTTGCAGTGTGAGCTACAAAGTAGTGGATGGACAGAACAGCCATGGTGAAGTCCTCAGACTGTTTTGAAGAACAGCCTCTGTCTGCACGAAGCCCAGGAGAAATCCGTGGGGACCCACTCTGGAGGGCAGGAAGTGTGAGGTGCTCTTGCAAATGAACAAAGCCGTTGGCTGAAAATTTGAGTGTTTGCAACTCATTATTTTCAGTAACTGACCAGCTTTACGGATGGATGAGGAATATTCATCCAATAAATTATTCATGACTTCTTTCCACTGATCAGCAAATCAATTAGCCACAAACCTCTCTCCAATTATTCATCCAGCTCGAGCGGGATAAATGGGGAGATTTATGACACAGACAACCAGCTAATGTGTGTTTCCAAACAGGGACCCTTAAGATCCATAAACCTTGTTCTGTACTGGCTCAAATGACCCAGTGCTGTAACTCAAACTCTCCGAGCTCATGCCCTGTGTGCTGCCTGCTCTGTGAAGTCTCCCATCACTCAGCACACCTGGGAAGTGAGGCAGCATAGACCTGTGGGCAAAGGGCATGGACAGACACGGTCTCAGGAGGTTCAGCAGGGCTCAAAAGTGATCTGGAAACACACACACGCTCTTCAATGAATAAATTAGTAGATATGACCAAGTCAAACACAAGGCCTGATGCAGAAGTAACCAGTGGTGTGCATAAGGGGAGGTGTGATGATGTACAAATCTCTTCAGCTGTAAACTCCACAGTTATGGACCTTTTGGGAAGTTGCATTTGTGCAATTAGACCTCTACTATTATAATTCACCATAAAAGCACTCTCACACCAAAATTAAGGAGTGTTGACAATATTAAGCTTCACAGTAAATGTAAGTAAGAGTTATTAGACTAACAAATAGTGAAATTAGCATAAGAGCTGGGTTTGCCTCGCTGGAGTAACATCATTAGAGTTTGTATAAGTGAAGCATAATTCAACGTAAGTGTGATAAGTGACCAGAACTGCACAGAGATATCTCCAAATTGCCCTGCTTTGCAACATTTTCCATTCCAACCATGCTGGTGCTCCAACTCAGAAGTGAATATGGCCTGCCTGCCAAATTTGGCAAGGATACAGGTCCCTCATGGCAATCTACAGTAGTGCTTGTTAGTATGGTTGGAAATTAGGGTTGTGGCTGGCTTGCACAGATAAAACGAGTCCAGATGTGGGAGGGCAGCTGCTGTACATGCCAGGCAGAGCTTCTTTTCCCACAGCAAACAGGCACAGGAACAGCAAGGCACTCCAGGGGAAAAGCATCACTTGCAGCTTTGATTGATCTGGTTAGTGGATTAAGCTCATATTCATCTAAATACACTTGCAGCCCTAATCTGCTTTCATCCTGCTGCCTGGGAGGGCTCCCTTCTCACCAAGTCCCATCCATAACTCCATAGGGTTTGTTCATTTGGAGCAGCTTTGGCTACAGGCGAGAGGCTGTGAAGACACACATTTTCTGATGGTGACCTGGTGCAGAGCAGCCTCCAGGCTTACCTCCAGAAGTGCTTGGTTTCGCTGGGTTTGCTAATTCTCCCACAGTTATCATCCCAGTGCATCCCAGCAGCTGGCATCCCAGAACTGCAGCCACATCAGGGAGCTGGGGCAGTCAGCCATGACAGCGGCAGCAGCAGCTTGGGAGGAGTGGGAGCCTCTGGGCCAGACAATTCTGCATCTCAGAAGGGTCCCCCATGCTGCCATGAAGGGACAGTTCTTCCCTTTGTAAGGTGTGAAGTCGTTCCCTCTCCGTGAAGCGGTGTGAGCCTGAGGGTGAGAGGGTGCGAGCAGGGCTTAGGCTGGCATCCCACTGCTCCTCACTTTTCAGTGCTGCACATCCTCGGTGCCGAGGACAGCTAACCAAGGACTCAATTCTCCTGGATCACTGGTTCTGCACCCCCGGAAAACACTGAAACTGAGGCTGGATGTCTAGGACAGGGCTCACCACTCTTCAGCCGGTGCTGTCGAAAGCCCAAATCTGTGGAGTTAAGAGATTTCCTGCAGCATCAGTTCCCATCCCCGTCACCCACACGCAAAGCCCACCTATGACAGGGTGGTTTCAGTGCCGCTGGGGTTGGAGCTGCTGCAGCAATGCTCCCAGTGAAACATTGTACCTGCACTCGGACAGGGCTGGGAGAGGTAGGAAGTTCAGAGCTGTGGCAGGAGGGACCTGCAAAATGGATACGTGAGCCTGACTTGGGCTACGCGTGGGATGCTGTGGGACCTCTCCCATGGGAGATGTGGGGCAGGCTATGCGGTGCGGGAAAAGTCTGGGCAGCCCCCTTCCCATTTCCCCTTAGAGCTGCACAGTGAGGAGACGTCCAGTGCCCTGGGCTCTGGGGCTGACAGCTCCCCAGGGCAGTGAGAGGGAGTCCTGGGCTCTGGCAGCGGCATCAGCTCCAGGGCTCGGCGCTGAGGACTCCGGGGCTCAGGGACTGACCGCAGCCCCCAGGGATGGAGGCAGGAGGAAGGAGTCGAGGGGTCTGGATTCTGACGCCCCTCTTCGGTCCCAGGGATGGGTTCGGCTGTCCCGAGGTCTTGGGCAATTCCCTGACCCAGCGACAAAGGAACGGGATTCCGGAGGACGGGTTTCTCCTCGGTACCAAGAGCGGGGACGGGGGACCCCGGCTGCGGGATGGCGGTAGAGGAACCTCCGGCCCCCGGCATCGGGGGTCCCGGGGGATGGGGTTGCGCCCGGGTGCTGCGGCCGGAGCGGCGGGTTCAGGGGTACCGCCGGCCCCTCCCGGCCGCGGCCGGTGCCCGCAGCGCCGGCGGCGCGGGGCGGAGGGGCGGTGGGCACGG